>JAYRBT010000005.1:24557721-24576508 GCA_036023395.1 Myiotriccus ornatus | reverse complement strand
GGCTCTGCTCCCAGGGAACAGGGACAGGAGGAGAGGGAACGGCTCCAGCTGGGCCAGGGGAGGGGCAGGTGGGACAGTAGGGAAAACTTTTTCACCAAAAGGGTTGTCAGGCATGGGAACAGACCACCCAGGGAACTGGTGGAGTCACCATTCCTGGAAGTGTCCAAAAAAATGGGGATGTGGTGCCTGGGGACATGGGTTAGTGGTAGATTTGGCACTGCTGGGTTAATGGTTGAACTCAATGGTCTTAGAGGGTTTTTCCAACCTTAAAGGTTCTCTGATTCTCTCTACCCAGTCCTCTCTCAAGCAAAAGACTCCAGTAAAACAAACAGGACATTTCACAACAACCTATCACAGTACAGTTCAACCTTTCTTTCTCTCTTCCCTGCCACAATGATCTGTCCTTGGTTAAGGCAATGAAAAACTTTAAACCTGTTTAAAAACCTGTTAGTCAGGGACAGAGCTCTGAGCCTGAACGTCACTCACCACCACCTGCCAGGTCTGACCGGGGGGACCTAAAGCCCCCAAAACACAGGAATTAAACTTTGAGCCCACTGCAGTCAGGGACAAAATTCCTACCAATTCTGGCAGATCCAGAGGTTTTTGTCAAATGTGGCGACCGCCTCCAGTACCGTCATGTTGACATGGGAGTGTTGAGGAGACCGTCCAGAGTCACTGCAGGCAGTGACGGCTCTTCTGGGTCAGCTTTGATGCCCTTTAGACACAGCTGGGGCTCTTCCAGCTCAGCCCCGGGGGCCTGGCACTCACTAACCCGCGTTCTCTGGCTCCCCAGATGAGCATGCAGGAGTACGAGCTGATCCACGCGCAGGAGGACGAGAGCTGCCTCCAGCAGTACCGCAAGCGCTGCATGCAGGACATGCACCAGAGGCTCAGCTTCGGGCCCAAGTTCGGTCACGTGTGCGAGCTGCAGACCGGGGAACAGTTCCTGGAGGCCGTGGAGAAGGAACACAAAACCACCACGGTGATCGTGCACATTTACGAGGATGGCGTGAAGGGCTGCGACGCCCTCAACAGCAGCCTGGCCTGCCTGGCCGCGGAGTACCCCACCGTCAAGTTCTGCAAGATCAGGGCCTCCAGCACCGGGGCTGGAGATCGCTTCTCCAACGAGGTGCTGCCCTCCCTGCTGGTCTACAAGGCCGGGGAGCTGCTGAGCAATTTCATTAGTGTTTCCGAACAGTTCAACGAGGAGTTCTTTGCTGTGGATGTGGAGGCTTTCCTGAATGAGTATGGGCTGCTGCCTGAGGCCGAGCTGCCCGCCCTGGGAAATGGCAACACGGATGAGCAGGATGTTGAATAGTCAGAGCCACAGTGCTCACTGTCTCCCTGTCCTCCTCAGTAAGCTGTAAATCAATGCCAGTAACACTCACCTCATTTAGAGAAGGCTGTCTTTGCTAATTTATTTGCAAGATACAAAGATACAAAATCATTTAACCTTTAGGATATGAATTTCACTTCAAACACACACAACTGGCAGTCCTGTACATAATTATTTCTATGCCAGCCACAAGTAATAGGAAGAAAGCAGACAATGCTGGTGATCTTCAGGAAACGAAGGTAGAAAGGATTAAAAACTGAGGGCTTGTGCCAGTGTCCAAGAAGAACGAGACCTTCATTTCAGACTGATCCATCCCCTGTGCACACAAAAAGCCATGTCCACGCTCTGGATTATGGCTCCTCAGGAACACTTCGACCAACTCCAGTAGGAAAAAGCAGTTTGAAGGACAAACAGCCCAAAGTCCTTCCACTCCTAAATAACTTAGGTAACTAGGACAGTATTTTACGCTTCCACATTTAATATTTGATATTCACGAGAAGAAATAAATTTCTCACCCTTCTTGTTGTCATTTCTGTGCCAACACTACAGAAGTGTTGCTCTCACAACAGCAAACACTGACACAGCATCAGCTCCTTTCAGGTCATGGGTGCTCCATACTTTGGGCAGCAATGTTTAAAATGTCTGCAGTATCTGAAAAAGTATATTGTGCTTCTGTAATAACTCTGAATAAAGCTTAACAGCCCTTGAGACCTGCCCCTGGAAGTGTGAAATCTATTGGTAGTGTATAACCTTAGCCTTAAAACATGGGAAATATTAGTAAGCACTCAGCAGACATTTACTAAGCCCAGAGTTACAGGTTTTGTTACAGGGAAGCTGCTGAGAACTGCAATTTAACAATCTGAGGGAAAACTCGCTATAAACCTTCCTCTCTCAGTCTGAAAACTCCCCCTCCTCTAGTAAAATTATTTTGTAACATCAGTTTTAAAACTACGCTCAGAAGAGCCAGACTTCCAGCTGCTGAAGTGCAAAGCATTCCTCTGGACTCTTACATATTAAAATTAAAACAGATTCCCACTGGTGCACACGAGTTAACAAAGCCCAGTTTCAGTCACAACAGAGTTTTCACAGACTGAAAGCTTCAGAGGACTGTATAGGGAAAGCATGAATTTGTATGAAACCTGAGCTACACAGTAATCCAAGATAGAGACTTTTAAAAGGTTCCTTTTCTCTTACACACACTTCTTCATTTGCCCTAAGCCCTCATTTTCTTACGTTTTCAACGGCCAACAAGAAAGGATGGGACCATGAAATCCCCTCTTGGTTAGTCCTGTAATTCTCAGACAAGTGAGAACCTGCTTTCTTCCACATCCACTGTTTCCTCATGGCAGGATGACTGGAAGGCTCAATCTGTAGGTACAAGTCAAATTACTCATTTTTACTTTGACAGGGTTAAATTAATTTCTTATTCTCCTATGAAAGCAGAAATCCCATCAAAAGCAAATTCTTTGCCTTCTTCCAAGCTCAAATTGGAAAACCAGACTTCCAAAGATGCTTGATACCTGGTTAGTTATAAGCTAGGGGGTTAATTTGTCCACCTGTAGTCAGACCATAAAGAAAAGGAGCATTTACTAAACACTGAGGGAGCTTGCAGGGGGGAAGGAAACCAGAGTTCTCTGCTAGGGGTCCCTGGAATTTTACATCCCAACAAGCTTTACGTTTTACACCACAAACACCAAAGGAGAAGAGCTATGGGATGAGTGTTTCACGACCATTTTCTTCTGTGGTGGCAGATACTGAGCATCTCAGGTGCTGTACTTCACTTCTGGGGCCGAGTTTTGTGTAACAGGCAACTACAAAATAACTGTTTCACATCCTACCTCCAAAATTTTATATTCTACCTCCTCGTCCCACCCCTCCCCAAAAAACAGCCAAAAGGCAAACTCTTTGCTTTTCACTATGCCCCTCCTTCTAACAGACTTTAGCACAGCAATTTTGAAGCCAACCATACTTCGAAGCAGGTTACAAAATTAATCGCAGTTTCTGCATAGCCCTCAGCCTCCCCTGGCTGAACTGCTGTGCATGATGCCATCTGGCTTTTGATTGCACCCCCTGGCACAGAAGAAAAGGCAACTCCAAAGGCCACAGAGCTGAACCCCACGGCCCCATTACAACATCCACCTTCCTGCAGGAGGCCCTGCTTGAGCAACACCGAGCACAAAAGTTCAGCCCCGTGTTTCAAAGGACACTCACAACACCAAAAGCAGCTCCTTTTTCCAAACATGTAAAAACAGAGTACACAGATGAGGCAATACCAGTTGAGACACCTTTCTCACAGTTGCCTTTAATAAAGGTATCCCAGTACATCCTAGATTACGTTTTAGAACCAAAGTGTTTATTTTTAATTTGTGTTCCAGTGCCTTTAAACAAAAAAAAAAAAAGGTATTTGCAGTGATATTAAAATGCCTTAAAATCTGGAACTCTTTTCTGTTGTAGCTCGGGTCCAAGTAAACAATCACATTTCGTATACAAATTATCTTTATTAACCTTCCTAGAATTCTTCCCTCCTTCACCTCTCCTCCTGGCAAGTAAACATGTTACAGCCCAGTGCACCCTGGAAAATATCCTATAATGGAAAGCTTTCTGTTTATAGTCTAAAGATCCTGATCAGCAATAATTCTGACAACTTGCATGTACCTACAAGATAACCCACGAGGGCTGCCTATGTGAAGCTGTTGCTGAAATAGTTAATATTCCAAGAGAACAATGACTGAATAGGAACTGGACAGAGAAATTTATTGATTTCTCAGTTCTCCAGGTCTTGAACTAAGGTATTTACAGGCTGCCTTGCTCTAGTCTTGAAACTTCTAGAAACTATTTGTATACCTTTTATGCTAGTTAACCAGTATTACCTAAAAGCAAATCTAATTTTTCCACCATTAATTTTAATGAGATGAGATTTCTCTTAGCAAATTAAAGCAGGAATTGTCATACCAGGTAACTACACTAGTCCTATCAGTAGCCTGAGAAACACCAGGAGCAGTATTTTGCACTGAAGGAGCCAGCAGGAGAAAAATGAAGGTTCCATATTTCTTTTAAGGGCTCCTTCTAGAAAATAATTTTATCATTCATTTATATGGAGCGACAGGGTTGGTTTCTTGTAAACCTGATTCACTTTCTACTTGATTCTGTAGCTGTATAACTCTACTTGATAGGTGAAGTGCATGCTGGAACAAGGGAACTGAGCCTACCATTACACTGATACTGCACATCTACCTGGGGATATTTAGGCAACAATTAATTACTAATACATTAAACCAGGCTGTTTCCATCTTGGAAAGGGCCAACGTTCCCATGGAGCTCCAGGGCTGCAGTTCAGTCACTGAAGTAGTTGAAGGAGAAGATGGATGCCAGGATTGCAACAGCAGCTGCCACCACCACACCTGGAAAAACAGAGAAACACGGGAGTGAGGGGTCAAGGGCAGCACAGGCAGCACGTGCAGGGCAGGGGCAGCTGAATGTGCCCCAGGAGAAACCAAAGAGCCACCCCAGAAACTGCTTTTATCAGGAAAAGCTTCTTCCCCCAGAGGGTGGTTGGCACTGCCCAGGCTCCCCAGGGCAGTGGGCACAGCCCCAAGGCTGCCAGAGCTCCAGGAGGGTTTGGACAACGCTCTGAGGGACAGGGGGGATTGTTGGGGTGTCTGTGCAGGGCCAGGGTTGGACTGGATGGTCCTGTGGGTCCCTTCCCACTCAGGACATTCTGTGTTCTGTGAACTACCTAACACCACTAAGCCTCAACCTAAAGCTACAGTGTTGGATAAATAAATTAGAAAAGCTCCACAGTACATTTACAGTCAGAGCAGGTCCCTCCCAGAGATCCAGCTGGCTGCACACTTCTGCAGTACCCTGGCCATAAAGTAATGCCCTGATTCGAGGAATCAGGCTGGGAAAAAATAACTGACAGTTTAAGAAGCAAACACTTTGAAGTGTTCTCTGTTCTGTGCAGCACTACACGTACTCTGTAGGCCTCTTGGTAGCACGACAGTCATTCCCCTGTTGACTAACCTGCTCATTACTGATAGAGCTGAGAAGACACACAAAAAAACCCTAGAACACCTGAGTAAGGATTTAAGGAAAAATGTTTATATATCTATAGCAAACACACATTCAATCCTCCAGTTACCATGTTCTAAGAATAAATAGAAAGCAGAAGTTACTGCTTTGTTGACTAAAGTATAACTAAAGTGTAACTATATTTTAATACTAGAAGACTCCCAGCCAAGAGAACTGTAGTAAGTGCAGACAGATATATGAGAGCTGGACAAGGGAGTATCGTGGAGAAGTTGCATTGAAAAGGAGAGTTCTGTGGCTGGTGTTCCCTGAATTACTGAGGCTGAAAATTGGGTGTTCCCTGAATTACTGAGGCTGAAAACTGGGATGCTGTGGGAGCAAACACAAAGGGCCTGCTGCAGGTTTGG
The DNA here is from genome assembly GCA_036023395.1 of Myiotriccus ornatus. Lineage (NCBI taxonomy): Eukaryota > Metazoa > Chordata > Aves > Passeriformes > Tyrannidae > Myiotriccus > Myiotriccus ornatus. Next base: position 24,570,736 of record JAYRBT010000005.1, on the reverse strand, counting down.
GACTGCCACAGCAAGAATCTGGGAAGCAACATACCCATGTTTTGTTGAAGCTTCAACAGCAACGTGGCTTTTGTCAGCTGTGTCTGTTGTGCATCCTCCAGCTTGTCAGGAACTGGACAAATATCAACTGCATGGAAATCAAGGGAAGAAGTAAATACCAGGGGAAAAACTAGCAATTGAGTTTTACAATGAACTAATGCAGAAGGCCCAACAACTTTACACCAACTCTGTATTTATGGTACAACAAGCAGTTTATTGAAGCAGTACAGTAGCAACAGCACAGTGTTAAACTGTTCTATGAGAGTGTGAGAGTAAAACTAAAGAGACAAAGTGCATTTGGGGAGGACTTCCTCTTCTCAAACTCATTTTCCACACCCTGCTTCCATGGTAACATACCCAACTGTATTTGCCTAGCCTGGGGAGAATGTGACTACTCTGATGGGGAACCACCAAAATTTACCACTAACCACTTCCCAGTATGAGAGTTTCCCTTCAGAGCCACCTGTCCTGAGCTCAGGCCACATGCCAACCCACTGCCACAGAGGGATGAGCCCAGCATCACCCTCCTGCCCAACGGCCATCAGTGCATTTCTCCAAACCACAGAAACTTCTTGTGGAAGATCCCATAAAAACACCCTTTCTGAGCAGGCATAGAGGACTCCTTCTTTGGAGTGATTACTAAATCCTTAGTCTGCTCAGCCAGGATGTGAGAGAGCTTGAATCTATTTCCAGTCAGATGGGATTCAAACCCGTATCCATTTCCTTCCCAAAGATTTCCCTCACCACTCGGCTATCCCCAGCTTGCCAGAGACAGGCAGGAGAGAAACAAGGGCACTGATCTCCAGTCCTCCAGCTGAACTGTCTGTGCCACCCAGAGCCAGCATGGAATCCCAGCTCAGGGCTCAGGGTACTCGATGGTGGTGGGCCAAAGGCCTTCCATTTGCATCCCCATTCCCAGGAGAGTTTGCTAAGGCACCACTTGTCCAAAGTTTGGGTTACAATTCAGTAGCTATGACTGCAGACAACGTCTGGACAGCAACCAGTCAGAGAAAGTGTTTGTGCCTGGCAAGAACAGGACAGGCACACTGAGATAGGAGAACGAGCCTAAGAGATTGTCCAGAAGACAAAGAAATCCCCCCACCAGTACCAGACACCAAGTTTGAGAAGTCCATGGAACACTGATCTAAATAAAACCAGAGCTCCTGTTTCCAAACCACCCAGTGGGGTTGTCCATCAGCTATAAATCACAAGTTACATACTTGAGTAATAAGGCACATCCTTTGTATGATTCATATGCAAATGATTCACAAAGTACTTTCTCTATCATTAGCTAGAGTGGAAATGTATAATCTAGATGTGATCAGAAAGGTTGTTTCTGTCATCTCAGATGACTCATGAGGATGATTGTCTTCAAAACCTTCTCAACTCAAACTCGGACAAGACTTGTTACACAGAAGCTCAAACTAGACTTTTAGGATCTGTCTTTATCCATTTTTATCCCTAAACCCACTGAATTTGTATAGGATGTGCTGCAGCAGAGCAGTTAATAACTGTCTGATATGAAACTGCCCAAGACAGTGAGCTATACAGACATCCAGACACATGCATGTCCCTATACTGAGTAAACACGGACTGGGGAGTTCTGTGTAAGCTGCACATACATGTAAAATCAAAATAACAACACATTTCAATGCAAAGTGTGGTTTTTTGAAGAAAAAATGTTCAGCTAGAGGAATTACTAATTGTTGCAATACAGCTTTTTAGTATCTTAACTAGCTCAGTGAGAGAAGCACATTCTGTCCAGTTCTGAATCCCCTAAAACATACCACCTTGGGATAGTGTAAGTATTCCTTGGGTCACCTTTGAAGTCTAGATGCAGCAGGTTCCTTCCTGCTTTAGGTGTGATGAGCAGGCAGGATGGTCTGTGCCCTCTCACTTCATGTTTGCTGTGCCTTCCTAAGAACTGCTGGGATTTTCTGAAGGCACCTGTGGAAGCTGCACATCAAGGCAGCTGCACGTTCCTCAGAGGGGAAAATACACCCCCAAAAAAAAAAGGGAAAAAGAAAAAGAACCACCCTTGAGCTATTTAGTTACCAAAGGCATTTCTGGAGGGATGTGCAGCATAAATCACACAAAGTTCTAACAGCAGATGTTTTCCAGTAGCAATGCCATGAATCCTCAATCCTTCAGGAAGTCTGCAGTCCCTGACAAAGGGGGAGTGATTAGCACTGCTGAGATCTTATTTCTGTCCATCCCCAGCCGCTGCTCCAAGCAGGGGCAGGGATTTAGTAAAGCCAATCAGAACTGCAGAGCTTTCAGCTGCCTGTTTTGAAGCACTAAATACCTTGAAACTACAGTGTTAGAGCTATTTACGTCTTCCATTTATAAATAGCTTGGGTTTTACTTTCTATTTTCCACGTAAGAATTTTAAAGCAGGACCCAGTAGTGTCCTCACTGGAGAGCTGTCCAAGGAATCAGGAGAGTAAAACTGGAGGAGGCCAAGCTCAGTAAGCACATAAAAGTGACCTTCTCGAAATTTCCTATGTTGTGACTAAAAGCTGTTTAAAAAGCAAATCTTTAGCCTATACTGATTAGATCCTTTTCTTCTCAAGAGCATATTTTAAAGAACAAAAATAAAATGATTTCAAAAGCCTGCTCATGTTCTTGAATTTTAGACAGTTCTTTGTATCAGCAACCAGAAGCTCGCCATGGAGACATTTGCAGTTAATTCAAGGTTGGTGCCTCAGACCACAGGAACTGTGATTCAAACAGAAAGGCTGATGACAAACCACTTACTGAACATGGCTGTTCTTAACAGAGAACCATCACGATGCCCAAATCAGAACTGGAAAAGCCTCCACGCAAGGGAAACCCCCAACTGCTGTCAGGCCACAAAAACCTGCTCACAGCAATACCTGGACACTTCATACCAAAGCAACCACAAAAAGTCCAATTGCTTATTAATGTTTTCTCTTCGAATGCAGAACACTTTTCTCATGCAGTTAACAGGTCTTATCTCTAAAAGGACCCTTCTGGGGGAATAGGGGTGTATAAATACATTGTGATTTTAATAAACCACGAGTTAATGATGCCACGTGAGTAATTATCAGAATGAACAGATCCCATTCTGTGAACAATCTTTATGGAGTTCTGCCAGGACAAGGCCAGGTTTTCCTAAAATCCTATTTGTATAGTTTTCCTTCCTCTCTCCTATGCACTTACTTTAATTTGTGGGTTGGGGGTTTTTATCCCTAAAGAAAATAAGCACTTAATTTAGTAATTATATTAATTTTAAATTTACTCTTTTTTTTTTTTGATAAAGAACATAACTGTACACCCAGCAAGCTACAAGAGCACCCATTTTGCGGCCATCCTTTCACACACACACAGTACTGGCACCAACCTTTATGAGGCACTGGTGTCAGTGCAAAGGGGTTTTCATCCCACCCCCAGATCACACAATAAAGCTCAACTGAATCATCTCTCTCCCTCCCACACCTGCTACAACACTAATTTGCTTCCCTAAGTTCCCCTGATTCCCTAAAGCTCAGCAGTAATTAGCTGTAAGAGTATTAAAGTGACTCTAATAATGCCAGAGAGGTTTTTACTGGCTTTCCTGTTTTCCTTGAGGTCCCCGAGCTGTGGACACCTCTCACTTCTCCACATGATGAGTCAGTTCACAGCTGACAGGTTGGTTAAAGCCATGGGGGGGAAGTGATTCCTTTAGAAAGGTAAAAAGAATTTAGGGTGAGCTCTGCCATTCCCTCCAAGTAAACAAGCAGGTCAAGGAGAATATCAACACTCACAGCTCACCCTGCACAGCAAGTCATGCCTGCACTTCCCAGCTTTCATCCCTAAACACCAACAGCAGAAAGTATTCTGAGCTCTTATATGAGAATTAATGCCACTCTTTTTAAATTTAAATTATAAAACTGTAACCTGCAGTTCATATTCATGTTGATGGAGGACAAAAAAAAAGGAGAAAAATCTCTTCCATGAGATCACAGGATGCATTTCCACATCAGGTTTCCCTTCTACATTAAAATCAGCATCACATAGGGGAAAAAAAAAAAGCCAACAGGGAATGATATAAACCAGAAATATTCAGAAAAAGGAAGTCAGTAACTAGATTATAGCAAAGTATCTGTTAAAGGGAATATAACAGCCTCATAATCAGATCATAGGCTTGTAAGAAATTCAGTAGAAAATGAAAAGCCCTCTCAATTTTCATTTTGGGTGAAATCATGTATCTTCAGGTTTGGGTACTGCATTTGTTATAAAACATTCAGAACAAAGAGACTTTTCTTTAAAGAAAAAGTCAGGTTTAGCATGAACATTTCCTGAAGGACACAGAGTATTTGTATTTTTTGCTAATAGATTTTTAAAGTATTTTTTTAATTCTCTGGGGAAAAAAACAGTAGATTTGACTAAATCATTCAGCTTCTTATTCTAACTTATTTTAAGCAGTATCAGAACTATTCAGCTCTAAAAAAAAATGGACTGCTGAAAGAGTAAATATATATATTATTATAAAGAAAATAAAGCTTTACAGGTTTTCCTTACAGTTTATTTGTCAGTATGGGATCACCTCTAACTCATGTGCAGAGTAACCTCGTGTGACCATCTCTTTCAGTACCTCCTGCAGTTCATGGGCTGCAGCCCTGGGTGCACCGATAATGCAGTGAAAGAGGAAAGCACTTGAGAGGAGAAACACAAGTCTGTGACAGGAAACACAGGAACTGCAGGAAGGTTACTATTTTCCACTAAAACCTCTTGAATTTGCTCTTAGATATAAACCCTTAGAGCTTGTATGAAGCAAGCTGACTCCGTGCCTGGATAAAACTGGCCTATGGCATTAGTCAACACTGTCCTAAGAAACACTGCAGCCTGCCCTGGCTCTCAGACATTCACCTGTGCTGATTCCCTCTGCTATGTGGATATCTTCAGCTGGCACAGCCTGATCCAGCATCTCCACAAAACGCTCCTGGATTTCTCCAGCGGCCTCGTCGCCGAACTTGTAGTCGCTGAGCATCACACTGGACCCAGGCACGGGGACAAAGAGTCTCTGGGGCAGGGCGTGGTATTCCCTCCCAAAACCTACAGGAAAAGGGGCAAAATACCATGCCAGTTATGATGAGATTCCCCCTTCATCTCTGGCCATAAGACAAAGCTATTGCAAAAGAACTGCTCGAGGGCTCCACGTAAAAACCCTGATTTCAGCCATGGCTAGGTCAGCTGTTGCTGTTTTGGGGAAGTTTTGGCTGCTGTGATGTTGATTTATGTCCTTACATGATTAGTGTCTCCAGAAGTATCCAACAGAGCTCTAAAACGGTAAAATTTCAAGCAGAGCTGTTCTCCTGTTTGGAATGAGCAGCAGCACCCTGGGAGAGCCTGCAGAGGAGGATTTCACCACCACAAGGGATTGCAGACACAAAGTTCGGGTGCCACCTAAGGAGCAAACTCAAAACTACATGCAAAGGAAAAGGCTTTCCTTCACCTAAGATACTCACACTGCTGTTTCAATTCGCTGATTTTTTATTTAAACACAAGGGAACTGGACACCACTGCCTTGACCTAAAGAAGTTTAAAGAATCCCCAGCACAAACTCAGAGATCTAGTCCCAGCACTCTCCTCCTTAGTTTCCAATACAATCATGGGAGGCACTTTTACTTCCATCAGACTAATTTGCACCCTATTCAGGTCCCTGCACGATGCTCTGTTCAAGACAAGTTAATGTAACCCAGCAACTAGTTATGGTGCTGAAATGAGATCCAGTCTGTAAGACACAAATCTGTACAACAGTATTCGGTGCAGAGCAGTAAGTTCAGGGGGCAGAGGCAACACAAACGATATATTTGTATAGTTAAAAAAAAGAGATCAGGATACTTCTTCATATCATAATTATATGCAATGCCAATTTAATTTAACAGAGATGAACCACTGAATTGCAGGGCTCCTGTCCACTAACATTCGTAACACAGGTGACAGAACAACATGCAAGGCCATGCCCAGCTGGTTCTTTTAAACCTACCAAGTTTTAACATCCTGCAGTATCATATGGGAATGCCATACAGTGATTTCAAGTTGCAGTTGGAACTTCAGCGACAGGAATTTCAACTATAGAAGTTTTAAAAATCACAGTATTTCCAATCAGTGAGAAAGAAGCTGAAATTGTCTTTCGCGGTCACGAGAACTGAATGCTGGGATGCCAAAGGACACATCTGACCTTGACAGACATTCTCCAGATTTAAGAGGAAGTCAAGGCTGCCGAGCAGAAATTGTGCCTTGTGCTTTTCATTCTGCTCTAACCACACTGGATCTTCACTGTACCAGCAGAATTTTCCACAACAACCAAAATTCACTGCAAATATGAGCTGCTGAGGGTTTTATGTGTCTTACTTTTTTTCTGAGGTCCTTCGTTTAAAATCAGATCTTCAAACAGTATTTCACACCTATCACTCAGTGTGTTTATTATGTCTCTTTTCAAAGCCTACAAGGACAAAGTGAAATCATCAGTAATATAAATATAATTATCAGTAATATAAAAGCCATTTGCAGATTTTGACTAGAAGAAATAACCCAAGTCCCTCATAGGTTTAACCCCTGGTGAGAGAATAGTTTTTCCCAGAAAATCAGAACTGATGTGAATTTTAAAAGCTCAATAAAGAGAAGCTAACATCAAAAGAATTAACATCCAGAAAGAAAACAACAAAACAAAAATGAAAAGCTGAGGAAAGCTTTGGGAATTTTATCTGTCAATTTCTGGACATTTAGCACTAAAACCAAACAAAAATAATCACAAGGCATTGACACAAAAACATGCAAGGGGATGAACATTTCGACCCCACTTTAAACTATTTTGGCAAAGAAACCAGCATGGCAAAGTCCATGTATTTCAGAAAAGTGTTTGTGCTGAACTAACCCCCTTTTCAGTACCTGAATGGCTTCTTTAACCCTTGGCTTGTTGTTATGGATGTAGGCTCTGCACTTCACAGCCCCCCGGAGGTTTATGGAACCGCTGCACACCTGCACTGTAGCTGTGGATCTGCCACTGGAACCCTGGCACTGAAACACAAACAGTTCAGCTTGGCCTCCTTACCAAGGCACCTGCAGCACCAGGAACGAGAAACAGGACTAGGAAATCAACAGCACTCCTTCAGATGTTCACATGCAACCTGTCTCCCCTCAGGATGCAAAGTCACCCTGAAATCAGCGTACACAGCTTCATACAGGTATCCCACTACCAAAGGAATTAGTTTGCAGGGCTTCTTTTCCACAACCTGTTTTCCTGTGCAGCTCACAGACAAACGTGGTTTTCACACCCCGAGAGTTTCTAAAGGCATGGTCTGTCAGCAATCAGCGGGATCATACCAAACAACATCTACAGGAGCAAAAAAAGCCTTACAAATAACTAAGCTGGATTTCTAGGCAATAACTCAGAATGTTATTTTACTCTTTTACTCTATTTTATAATATGATAGCAAGGTTATTCTTTGCAAACCACTAAAGACTTACCAGCTGTGTCAGCACCTTGACATCAGAGAACTGAGTGCTGGACTGAGTGTTTCCTCTTGACTTTTTCTGAGGGGAAAAGAAATTCTTTGTGTCATGACACAGGAAAAAAAGTCATTGAATCAAGTCTCCTCACTATGGCATAAAACGTGCACTAGTTTATGGACTTCAAGAAAGAAAAACGTCACATAGAAAGCAGCCATGAGAATATAATCACAAAACTAAAAGGAGAGATCGACACATCAGCCAAACAAGGTGCTTCCACTCTTTGATAAACATTCGGGCAGATGCAGGTCTTTGAAATCTCATCGCCTACATTCACACCTCACTCACGTTCTTTAATAGCAACATTTAATCAGACTTCACATAGATTATTGTGTTCAAGTTGCCAGAGGAAGAAGATGGAGCCTGCAGCAAAGAACACTGCAGTCCTGAGTATCAGTGACCTGGGGCAGGTCAATTAGATCAACAAATACTGTACAGAAGATGTCTCAGTCAATGCTTGGAGGTTCCAAAACACATCTATCAGAGCTCAATTCCTTGTTGTTTGGGACTCACCTGCCCTTCCAGTAGCTCTGTATCATCATCTTTAACTTGTCCATTGATCAGGAAAACACTGTCTTCTATCTGCTTTGACCACCGGTTTAACCCGTTCTTGAAAGTAAGTGAAAACACAAAAATCTCATCAGAAAGAGGAAAGAGAATTTCACCAAAGGGTTGGGCAGTACCACACTGAAATTATAGAAATACATGTTTCAGCAGTTACTCCAAGGGACTGTTAAAGTCTGTGAGAAAATAGTCTCTATGTTTTTTTCCAAAGGTGACCCTTGGACCCCCCATGTTCAGAACACAGCCATGACGAAACAAGAACTGCAAAACACTGAAGGGCCAGCCCAGGGACCCGGGGCTTTTAGGAAGGGTTGCAGGCTATTGAAAGTCAATTCCTACTGAAAGCACCCCATACCCTCCTCTAACTGGGTATAACCTTTCACTAGGTGAGGCAGCAGAGACGTTACTTGGAATGCTCATGACAATTGTTAAATAATTTTGAACCAAGGAAACTTCTCACTGAGCACCGCAGAAGAATTGCATTTACCAGAGGAATAACTGCTAAATATTCTCCCTTGATTAGTCCTACTCCTCTATGGCAGTATTCAAATCTTTCTCTCTCATTTCATTTTCAACAGAGAAATTACTGTAGCAATTGGTGCAGTAACTGGTGCAGGCAGTTAGTTACCTTGGTATTCTTCTCCAGGTCATGGTTTGGGGAAGTAGCAAGAAGTGGAATGTGAATATTAACATTTACTGTGCAGCCCAAAGCCAACCAGGAGGCAGACAGAGCACTCTGGTATTTCCAATCTGCTGGTTTAGCTGAACTCTGAGAGCAGAGAAAACAAACAAGCCATAAAGCACCTACACAAAGCACTGTGTAACTCAGATGGCGATGTATTTTTGGAACATGACCTGCCAGGCACTAACAGCTGCCCGTGGCACAGGAGGACGAGCTCACCTTTGGGTCTTGCACGTCGTAGGTTCTGCAAACTACTCTTTGCTACTTAAAGAAAAAACTCAGTGAAAAGCAAAAGAACAAGTAAGAACAATTCACAGTGAACTTTGTCCCTTACTAAACTTCTCTGTGGAGCTAACTGATGCTCTGAAGGAAGTTCTCACCTCTCCTGAGTGTAAAAAAGAGGAACACCATTTGCCTGTAACTCCAGCTACCACAGTGCTGCTGTCCCAGCTCTTACAAGTAAATTAACATATGTACTCTCAGGGAGAACCACCAGGGCACCGACTTGGAATTTGTCCTTGTCTCTCTCACCTCTCTAAGCAAGATCCTCCTTTCTCTCCTTGTATTATCTTATTACCAACACCCCTGCACTTTCCTGCAGCACTAGTGCTGATCCCCATGCCTGCTGCTTCCCCAGTTCCATGGAAGTACCACTGGTAACAGCAAGATCAAGGGGCTAAACACTATTTCAGATCTTTTCTTCAATTTATGCAAATCAAGACTGACTGAGGAAGGCATAATGTGATGCCACCACCCAGACAAACCTAACAGTAAGAAATTATGGGAATACTGGGAGGATAAGACAGTCAACAGCCTTCTCATGGCCCTGCAGAAAACTTAACAATTCCAATTTGATCTCTGTCTGTCTGAACTCAGACAACTCCCTCCTCCCCATTCCTCATTTATCAGCAGTAACTCCGGTCAGGGGTAGCAGCCCCAGCCAATAAACCTTGCTCACAAAGGATACTTTTTTGTAGCAGAACAGATCTGAAGAGCTGCTCTGTCTGAGACCTCCTCCTCAGCAGGTTTCCAGAGCCTTCTTTTAGTCAGGGACTTTTCCACTGAGAAGATTAGCTAAAGAGCAAAAAATAGGATGGATTTTTCCATAACCATACACACTGTAATTTCTGGAATATAGCCTTGCAGTAAAGTTTTAAGTCCAAGTGATATCAAAATTATGCATCAGCAGGAAACACATCTTACATGCCACCAAAATGTCATGTTAAAGGAACATTCCACAAGGATTCACAGGCAACTTCTCCAAAGTGAAAGTGGCTTGTGAAATCCTAATTCAGCTTCCTTATACACCAGACTAAGCAACACACATTCACATATCCAACCTGTATGGTCTTCTGCCCACAGAAAGATTACAGCTGTCTGCCTATCCACTGAGGAGCAGGAGAGGCAGCTGTGCAAAACCAGTTACTAATTCAGAGAAACCAAACAGCCAGTTTTAATTCAGCAGCCACTGACCAACCGGACCCAGGCTTTTCAGTAAGCACAACTGAGGGGCCAGTGCACTGAACTGCCAGCACTGAGTCTTGGACCAAAGGCTGCCCAACCTGCTCATGTGTAAAGCACTCAGCATGCCCACCTCACAAAAATGATCAAATGAACATACATCTTCAGAACAGACACTAAATGTAGCACTAGATGCCCCATACTGTAACAAAAATGTATTTCAAGTCTACCAGACCGTTTTAAATTTAACCCCCATAGGCCCAAGGCAAATACATGAGTTCTAGACATTTCTAGATATAAAAAGATATTTCTTTTAACTGAGTAAGAATTATAAATTTTTCACTACTGTAAACATCTCTAATCTGAGCAATTCATTCAGACAAGGAAACCTGACATCACTAACACCTGTGTCACAAGGATTTAGTGTAATATAAACCTTGAGGATGCTTTTCCTAAGCCAGAATGTCCATATTTAGTAAACAGAGATAAAAACATCAAAACCAAATTCAGTTTTGCTGTTGCAGCAACAAGCAACAGAAAGCTAGGAAATAGTGTCCCACAGGACAGGGATTTCTGGGGTTCCAGCCTGGAAAACACACATCAAACAATAACATTTGTATTTTCTGACTTAAAGCAACAAAATATACTTGAGTACATACTCAAGTCAGTGCTAGGGAACTCCTCAGACACACAGCCAGAGACGCTCCTGCCTTCCCACTGCCTTCCCAGCAGGAATTGCACTCACCTTGCGCAGAGCGTTCTGCCCGTCCTTTGACAGCTCTGGGCTCGCAATCATAAACACACCCAGAACCAGCAACCCTCCAGGGAGCATCCTGGTCACCTTAAACATGAAAATGGACGTTTATTAGCAGGACTCGGTGGTCTAGGAACCATGCAACTCATCGAAAAAGAGATGAGTGTGCAGAAACAGGTGAGGCTGGTGTTCACTCATGGGATCCTTTGCAGTGGAGGAACACACCCTACAAATGTTCTCCCTTCAGTGCTCTCAAGTCTCCTTTCATCAAAAAATCTCTAAGCAATACAGGTATTTCTGGTTTAAAATATCTGTGCCCTGCATGGTAAGGAAGGTTCTTCCACTTGGAGAAAGGCTCACACAAGTGAGGAGATACTTTGTGACCACCTCGTTTCCCTGCTGTTCCTCCCACCCCTCTGCTGTCCCACAGGGTGAGCTCCTCACCTGGCTGGCGTGTGTGGTTATCCACTCCTCATCCAGGGATGCCAGTTTGGGAGGGACGTTCTGCTCCTTGTGCTGCTCCTTGGGAGGGGTCCGGACAGCCCGGACGACGTAGTCCCGCTGTGGGGAGCACTGTCCACAACATCCATGTGAGCAAACACACCAGGAGTGGCACCAAGGACATTCCCAGGAGCGGCTGGAGCAGCACCAGCCACCCCACACTCACCTGCCCTATCAGCAGCCCAGTGACATAAGGCGTCCCCGCCGCGCTGAGCTGGGACAGGTACTGCCCGATCCCCTCCTCCACCAGGTACGTCCTGCCCATGGCTCCGGGGGAGCTCGAGGCCTGTGGCTCCAACCCACAAAACAAACAGTGCCTGAAGTCAGAGGAGGTGTGTGTACTGCAACAGGAAAACAGTCCCACACAAAGAACCTTCCCAACTGCCCAGACTGGAAAAGCCCCCTGAGATCCCCCAGCCCAACCATTCCCCAGCACTGCCCGGGCCACCACCGCCCCCTGTCCCCAGGGGCCACAGCCACGGGGCTTTTTAGTCCCTGCAGGGCTGGGGGCTCCCCCACCGCCCTGGGCAGCTGTGCCAGGGCTGGACAGCTCCTTCAGTGAAGAAATTCTCCCAGTATCCAGCCTGCCCCTCCCCTGGCACAGCTGGAGCCATTCCCTCTCCTCCTGTCCCTGTTCCCTGGGAGCAGAGCCCGACCCCCCCTGGCTCCCCCCTCCTGGCAGGGATTGCAGAGCCAGAAGGTCCCCCCTGAGCCTCCTTTTCTCCAGGCTGAGCCCCCCCAGCTCCCTCAGCTGCTCCTGCTGCTCCAGCCCCTTCCCAGCTCCGTTCCCTTCCCTGCACACGCTCCAGCCCCTCAGTGTCTCTCTTGCCATGTGGGGCCCAGACCCAACCCCAGGATTCAAGGTGTGAAACAACTCCAAGCAACCATTTCTTGCTGCATTTTGTTCATCAGAGGCCAGAACGTAAAGGATGCACTTTTCCATTCACTCAGGGACTCACTAAATTCCTCACTTGTACTTAAAACATGCCATGCACCATTCCCATTCCAATTCCCAAGGCATCCCAAGCACAGCACCTGTGGACATTCCACACAGCCACCTCTGCAGCTCCCACTGTGAACCCAGGAACGGGGGCTGCCCCAGACCCCCCTCCTTCCACGCAGGGCTGGTCCGAGAGCCCCTCCACGCACCAAGGGCTCCCACAGAGAACCGGCATCAAACAGCTGGGGCCCCAGGGCACCCGGCGAGGGAGCGAGGGGCCTCCTGAGCCCCCACCCGGGAGGCTCTCCCGCAGCTCACCGCAGCCCCGCAGCCTGGGCCGCGGGTCCCCACCCCCGGCTCGGCACCCACCGCATCCCCGGCTCAGCACCCACCGCATCCCGGGCTTCCCAGCGCCCCGCGCCCACCCCGCCGGGCCCCGGAGCTCAGCACCGCCAGCCCCACGTTCAGCCCCGGCCCCGCGTTCAGCCCCGGCCCCGCGTTCAGCCCCGGCCCCGCGTTCAGCCCCGGCCCCGCGTTCAGCCCCGGCCCCGCGTTC
>JAYRBT010000005.1:24526713-24546573 GCA_036023395.1 Myiotriccus ornatus | reverse complement strand
AGCTCCCTCAGCCCCTCCTGCTGCTCCAGCCCCTTCCCAGCTCCGTTCCCTTCCCTGCACACACTCCAGCCCCTCAGTGTCTCTTGAAAGGAGGGGCCCAGAGCACCTTGATACCCATGAACAGCTTGCTGTGGTGGTTCTGAAAGCTGCTGTTGTTCCAGGATTTCTGAGCTGCAGGGCCAGCTGGACGAAGCCCTCGGTGAGCTGCACCAGCTGCGGGAGTCGCGGCAGCACCAGCTGCAGCTCGTGGAGTCCATCATCCGGCAGCGGGACATGTTCCGCATCCTGCTGACCCAGACCACGGGAGCCATCATCCCTCTGCAAGGTAACCCCTTCGCAGTGGGGCTGGATGAGCTGCTGCTCCGGCAGGGATTGTTGCCTTTATAACCCCTTTGTCTTTGTCAGCTCCAGGTGTGTTACCAGAGGAGATCTGCCTCACCTCCACTCCAAAGCGGCCCAGTTTACCTCAGGCCATGTCAGCTCCTGCCCCGGTGTCAATGAGTGAGTCCATAGAGACTGTGGAGGCTAAGGCTGCACTTAAGCAGGTACATTTTTCAGCAGGCACTAGAAAAAGCTGTCACTGTTTCTTTTTACTTACTCTTGGTAACACTTTTATATCTGTTCTTTGTTGTAGTTGCAGGAAGTTTTTGAGAACTATAAAAAAGAAAAGGCAGAGAACGACAAGTTGCTGAATGAACAAAACGAAAAGCTGCAGGAGCAGGTCACAGACCTGAGGTCCCAAAATGCCAAGATATCCACCCAGCTGGAGTTTGCCTCCAAACGGTAAATGAGCCATTTGAACCCAGCCTTAGGTCCGGGTTCTGCAGCCCAGAATCACGTTGGCTGCTTGATGTTGTTTGCTAAGGAAGAATTGCCAGTTAAACATTCATATTGCCTATTCTGTTAAGAACACAAAGTTAATAGTGAAGGTGGGATCAAGAATATAACCTGCAGTGGAGTGAGGCACGTGTGAAAACAGATGCATGAAACCATGAAACAGCTGTTTCACCTGCTGCATGCACCTCCTGCTGCAGCTCAACAGCTGAGTGTGGCAAACACGTGCTTTGCTTTGTTGTTCCCTGGGAAGGTATGAAATGCTGCAGGACAATGTTGAAGGATATCGCCGGGAAATCACCTCCCTGCACGAGAGAACCCAGAAACTCACAGCCACCACTCAGAAGCAAGAGCAGATCATTAACACCATGACTCAAGACCTGAGGGGAGCCAATGAAAAACTGGCAGTGGCAGAGGTTAGTCATTGTTTGTGGCACTGCTGGATGTTCCCAGTGAGTACAGGAGTTTTTGTTATGATTATCTTGAAATTTCTCAAGTACTGAGGGAAGACATAAGAACAAGGTGATTCAGTTCACAGAGAAAACACAATATCCAGCAGTTGTGGTCTTACTCTTCTTAGTTTAATTCACGTGGATTTTAATATGCAATCTATAATATGAAAACCTTTTATTAACGTAATATTAACTGATCCTAAAAATAAATTAATGGGTAGATTTAGGAGTGATAATAAAGTTCTTATTACTTGTGGTCCTAAAGGTAAGAGCAGAAAATCTGAAAAAAGAGAAAGATATCTTGAAGATGTCAGATGTGCGTTTGACTCAGCAACGGGATTCTCTGTTGGTGGAACAGAGAGGACAGAACTTGCTGCTCACTAATTTGAGAACAATTCAGGTATGTGGTGTTATCCTCATGTCCAAGTTGAGCCTGTCTGCCAGAGTTTTCAATGAGCACCCATCAAAATCAAACAGTTATGAGATTTGGTCTCAAACTGGATTTTTATGTGGTTACAAATCGACACTGAACATACAACGCTTGAGCAACTTGTTTCAGCCAGGTCGTGATTGCTGTCCTACATTATGATGCTCTGTTATTTACCTGGGCAAAGTCCTGAGAATTTTGAGTCAATGACAAGGGTCGTCTTAATAAAACAGAAACAAAACACATGAAACAAAATGAAAGGGAAAAAAATCTGTTAATTATTTGCAAAATTTACCAGTGCCTGCTGTGGTAGTTTATTTTCCTATTACATTATATTTACTTTTTTACTTTTATATAGTTTATTATAAGGTATATTGACACTTATGGTGTATTTAGGGTTGCACATATTACTGCGTGACTGAATCCTATTTCTGTAGTAGATCTTTTGGGAGGGTTTAATCCATGGAATTAGACTGCATGGATAACAGATTTTCTTGCAATACTACTTATTGTATCAGTATTATTAAAAAGTCTTTCAAAACTGAGTCAGACATTGTAAGTGCTAGTTTTCATAATATTCTGTATCTGCCTGTTATTTATTCTGGGGGTAGGAGAAGTGCTGCAGTAATTCAGAAGAAAATCATTAAAGTGATTTTAAGCACAGTGCATCATGCTTTTTACCAGGGAATACTGGAGAGGTCTGAGACAGAAACGAAGCAAAGACTCAATAATCAGATAGAAAAGCTGGAGCGTGAGATATCTCAGCTGAAGAAGAAACTGGAGAGTGAGGTGGAACAACGACATTCCCTCACCAAGAACCAAGAGGTGAGTGGAAATGTGCTACACTTGTTCTGGGGAAGATAAAGTTCCTGGCTTCTGCCAGCTTACAGCGTGTTCCTTTGTAAACACTCTGGTCTTTGTGCCATTTGGGAATAATTACAAGTGGAGGAACATTGTGTTTGCAGGTTCACATCCTGGACCTCAAGAGGCAGCTGGAGACTGAGACAAACCGCCACGTTAACACCAAGGAGCTTCTGAAGAACGCCCAGAAAGAAGCTGCCATGTTGAAGCAGCAGCTGAACAACACTGAGGCTCAGCTGACATCTCAGTCATCCCAGAGACCTCCAGGGAAAGGTAAGATGGTCTTGTGCATTTAATTTCTCTTTATGGGAAACATTGCTGCCTGCAGAATTCATAATCCATACTGGTTTGGAATTAGGAGGGCAGAACACTGCATAATAAACCTCTGGGTTCATCACATATTCAGACAGGTGATTACAGGATGATTTGTTCATGTGACATTCCTGTCTGAGCACTCTGACTAAGGGGAAGAATAAAGCAAAACTTACTAAAGGATGCCTTTTATTTTTATTTGAAGGAACTTAAGTCTGTTATGTATTTTTAAATAGTCAACAGTGTTTATTGTAAGCCCTTATTTTGGTTAGGGGTGACGGTTGTATTTAGAGAAGCTTTGTGAAGGTGATTGTTTTTTCCACATTATTATCCTAAAAAGACTTCAGTTTTTGATAGAACAGTGGTTAAAAAAAACTGAGTTAAACTTCCATTAATGAATGTGTGCTAATATTGCAGGTCAGCAGAGTACAAATGAAGATGTGGATGATCTTGTAAGTCAACTGAGACAAGCTGAGGAACAAGTCAATGACCTGAAGGAGAGACTCAAGACTAGTTCTAGTAATGTGGAGCAGTACAGGACCATGGTTCTTAGTCTAGAGGAATCCCTTAATAAGGAAAAACAAGTAAGTAGTTACAATTGTTCACTAGTGCAGTTATTCATTGCTCCTTGTGATTCTCCACATTTTCAGTGTTGTTGGTCTAAATGAGATGCTGAGAATTTCTGTTCTGGCTTTAAGTTGATAATAAAGTACTGGGTTTATATCAGAATAATGTGTTCAGTGGGGGGAAATTGATCTCGTGCTGGGTTTTAATCAAGGTGACAGAGGAAGTTCGTGCAGCAGTTGAAGCTCGTCTGAAGGAGTCCTCAGAGTATCAGGCACAGCTGGAGAAGAAGTTGATGGAGTCAGAAAAGGAAAAACAAGAAGTGCAAGAGGAGAAACGTAAAGCTGTGGAGAATATGGAACAACAGGTATGCACTGGACACCCCTTCCCTCATGCCCTTGGAGAGCCCCAGCAGTGTGCTTTTCCCAGACTTTTCAGAGCACAGTGGTGCCAGAACTAAATGCTTCAGAGTGTACAGGGGGCTGCTGAATCTGGGAGAGGTTTCCAAACAGGAGTACAGCAACCATGTCACTTTGTTGGAGTGACTGTGTGTTCAAAGCTGTCACCCTCCTCCTGAACTTTGAGCACAGTTGGCAGGAAAACAGGAGCTAAAGCCTTTGAGAGAGCTTTCAGAAACAAACAAGGTGACTGTAAGTAGAATTACTACAGGCCCAGCTCTGGAAGAACAGGAATATATTTTTACCAGGAAAGAGCTCTTTATATTAATGTCCAAATATTTAAAAGTATTTCTCTCTTTTTTTAATACTAATTTTGCTTTATAAATAAGCAATTACCCTTCAATTCTACATTATTGATGACTGTGTTCAGTACTCTGTGAAATACTTTGTCACTTAGTGTTGGCTTTGTTCCCACTTTGCTTTTGTTGTTCCCCTGTCCCTGCAGCTGTCAGAGCTGAAGAAGAGTCTGTCAGCTGTGCAGTCAGAAGTTCAGGAAGCTCTTCAGAGAGCCAGCACAGCTCTGAGTAATGAACAACAGGCCCGCCGGGACTGCCAGGAACAGGTATGGTGGTAGCATTTGCCTAATTTGAGCCAGGGATAGTAAACCTCCTGTTAGTTTTGCAGTTGAACTCACAGCTGAACTGCTGCTCAGGGACTGGTGGAGGCAGAATTAGTGCTAGAAGAGCACATTCTCTTCTTTGGGAGCAGCTGCTTGTTTAATGCTTCATTTTTCTGCTTGATTGTTATTGTAATATCAACTAAACTGACTTTGTGTCAAAGCACAGTTTCATTTAAGAAAACAACAGGTGCTACAACAGGTTTCTGTCTCTAAAGCCTGTTTCATTATGTAAAGAAATTGCTTGGAGAATGTAATTAATTGGTTTTAATTAATTACTACCTCAGGTTCCTGAGGGGGAAGCAAAAAAGAACCCTGAATTTTCACAGCAGGACAGCAGGGAAAATATCTGATCCAAAACATAATTGTCACCTTTTAAAACTGTGGGGCAGTGTGTTATTTAGCAGCAGCTGATAGGACTGGCTTGTTACCAGCTAGTTTTTTAAAGGCTACCTACTTTTCTGAAGATGAAAATTCTGGCAACACTGATCAATGTTAAGGATGTAGAAAAGTTTTGGCTGTTTAATCCAACCCAAGATGTAGTAAATGGGCATGGCCATGATTTTTGTGCTTGAGAATAGCAGAGGTTTGGGGCAGTGGTTTTTCTTTTTGATTAGTGGTCTCTGGTTTTGTCTCTTTTACATACCTAACACGCAACACTAAAGATAACAGAGTTTGTTTTTGGTGGTTTTCTGCAGGCAATGATGGCTTCTGAAGCTCAGAATAAATATGAACGGGAGTTAATGCTTCATGCTGCTGATGTTGAAGCTTTGCAGGCTATTAAAGACCAAGTTGCAAAGAACACAGCAGTGAGGCAGCAGCTGGAGGAGGCTGCTCAGAAAGCTGAGTCTGAGCTGCTGGAATCCAAAGCCTCCTGGGAAGAGAGAGAGAGAATGATCAAGGTACGATGGTTGCAGTGGCTTTTGCTCAGTGAACAGAATTCACCAGCAGAAATCAGTCACTGAACGATTTTGTTGTAGGATGAAGCTTCTAAACTTGCATCCCGCTGTGAGGATTTGGAGAAACAGAACCGACTGCTGCACGAACAGCTGGAGAGTATGAGCAACAAGATGGTGACTTCCATGAAAGAAGCCATCCCAACTGCAGCCAATGTTTCTCTCAATGAGGAAGGCAAATCCCAGGAACAAATCTTGGAAATCCTTAGGTAACTTCTGCTCTGGGCTCCTTCTCTCAAGGGTTATAAATTAGCTGTGAAATTAAATAGTTCTGCATTGCTTTATATTTGAAGGACAATGTCTAAAATTAAAGCACTTTTTTGCTAGGTGGGAGGTGGTTTTGCTACGTGAGCAAGTAGCACAGGAGATTTCTTTCTACTCCTAGGAAAGATGAGTCAGTTATGACAGGAACCTGCACGTGTGATGGGCAGACAAGTTAGATGGAGGTGACCTTTTTTCTCATTGCGGTTTTTATGGAGTTTATCCAGGTGTTCCAGAGTTTTTGATCTTTCTGACCCGATTGCTGTACTCAGCAGGCATCAGGTGCCTTGTCCTGCCTCTTCCCTGGCCTGACATGGTGCTCATGTGCTCCCTGCAGGTTCATCCGGCGGGAGAAGGAGATTGCAGAGACGAGGTTCGAGGTGGCCCAGGTGGAGAGTTTGCGTTACCGGCAGAGAGTGGAGCACCTGGAGAGGGAGCTGCAGGAGCTGCAGGACAGTCTCAATGCTGAGAGAGAGAAAGTGCAGGTATGGTTGGATGTTACGATTTCAGTGAGTGCAGAGGGCTGTGCTCTGTGTTCTGCTCTGTCTTTGCTGCCTATGTCCAAAAATGAACTTTTGAAAGAATTTAAGCATTTCTTAAACTGGGGTTGCTTATAGCCAAATGGAGTATCTTGTGCTGATAAGTAGGGAAAATAAAGAGACTTTATCTCCCATTTCCTAAGCCATATTTGCTTGTTTTGAATGTCTGTGTGAGATAATGAATACCACCACAGCTTTTGGAGATGGTGTTGCACCAGATCCAGGTGGGGTGTTATGTGCATGTGCAAGCACAACAAATGACTGAATTCCCTCTTTCCAAAGGTAACAGCAAAAACCATTGCACAGCATGAAGAGTTAATGAAGAAAACTGAGACCATGAACATACTGATAGAAACCAACAAGATGCTCAGAGAAGAGAAGGAGAGGCTGGAACAAGAGCTACAACAAATTCAAGCAAAGGTTAGTACTGAGCTGCGGTAAACTTCTCGGGTATTCAGTGGGCAGGTTAGTGTCTGGATATACAGTAAATACATTATTTAGCTTATGATTATTTCTTTAAGTGATACACTAATGAGTGAACTTCCCATTTAGAATTTTAAAAGACATTGGTCCACCTAGAACATTGGAAAGAAGTTCAGTTCCACTTCCATGAAACAAAATCAGCATTTATCTTTGGCTAGAGGTATACCAGGAGCAAGGATATTATCAGCAATTAAATGAAACTTGGTATAAGAATGCAAAAAAAGCAGACCACAGCTTTATTAAGAGTTTAAAAGGGAGATGCTGCTTATTTTAATGGAATCCAGTGCAGTGTTGCTTGGGACTTCTAAAGTGGGATTTATAATCTGTTTCCTGTACCAAAGTACAAGGAGTGAGAATCCAAGATTGTGAAGTCGTACCAGTATTTTTTTTGTTCTGTAGGATCATTCCCCGCTCTTGTCCTCATCCCGCTGGAAGGCACAAAGTTAGGAAGGAAGCTGTATCATGACTTCTGCTTGAGGGATCCCTTCAGTGTCCCATGATGCAGAGTTTAATGCCCTGCTGTGCCTTTGCAGGTACGCAAGCTCGAGGCAGACATCCTGCCTCTGCAGGAGTCCAATGCTGAGCTGAGTGAGAAGAGTGGAATGCTGCAGGCAGAGAAAAAGCTGCTGGAAGAGGATGTTAAACGCTGGAAAGCCCGGACTCAGGTGGGGGTTTGCATCTTTTCAGTGATGTTGTGGGGAAAAAAAACCCCAACAATCAACCAACTGCAAAACAAAGTTCTAACGATAAACTAACAAACGCATTTGAATTATAAAGCATTGTTTATGCAGCTTCAAAATCGGCTATTCCGTATCAAAATGCAAAAGCAGCAGCTTCATTCAAAGAGATATTCTGGCTATAACTGTCTAATCATGTTATGAACAAGGAAACTGTTTTCTCACCCTTCCAGCATTTGTTGAGTCAGCAGAAGGACACGGATCTCGAAGAGTATCGAAAGCTGCTCTCAGAGAAAGAGGCAAATGCCAAGCGTGTCCAGCAAATGAGTGAAGAAACAGGCAGGCTTAAAGCAGAAGTAGCCAGGTGTGGTATTAGTCAATTAATAAAAGATTTTGTGCAAAGCAAAGTATTTTAATTAAAGCTGTATGTAAGTGTGATTTCCTAACTGTCTCCGTGTAAGTATGAATCCTTCTGTGTTCTTACTGTAGCTTGATCAAAAGCAGGTAGAACGAAGTGAGAGTTGTTTGGAAACTGTCATTTAGCTGAATTTATTCTGAACTAATGTGAGATTATTTCTATTCTGTACTGCAGAATCCTAGAAAACATAAGTCACTACAGATAATATCTGTGATATTGCATAAATCAGCAATATTGAAATGTGTATATGATTTCGAGCATCTCATTTGCATCTTCCTCTGACTTGTTATTTAGAACTAATGCATCCTTGACTACAAGCCAGAATCTCGTTCAGAGCCTAAAGGAGGAAGTAACTAAAATAAGAACAGAAAAGGATACTTTGAAGAAAGAACTAGATGCTAAAGTGGCTGACATACAAGAAAAAGTGAAAACTATAACACAGGTCAAGAAAATCGGTCGCAGGTACAAGACTCAGTATGAGGAGCTGAAAGCACAGCACGATAAGGTAGGCACAGCTGAACTTCAGCCTTCACTGGAGTTCCTGGGGTTTGCCCAGAACTTTTAAAGCTGGCACACAAAAGCATCTTGCGTCAGTGGCACTGATCGGATGGTCCCTCTAGCCTGGTACCTTGACACCTTGCAGATGGTCGCCGAAGCGTCAACTCAGCCTCTGGTGGAACAACAAGAAGAGCAGGTTTCTGCCCAGGAAGTACAAGAGCTGAAAGACACTCTCGGTCAAGCTGAAGTGAAGACAAAGAACTTGGAGACTCAGGTTGAAAGCTTACAAAAGGTAAGAGCAGAACAGTGAGTGATCTCAGAGTGCTGTACTCCAATCAGTCGAAGATGTGTAACGGCGAAGAAGGTGAGGGGGTTTTTCTGTGTGTGCACAGAAATATGTGAAGAGGCCTATTGTGCCTCTACCTTGTTGGGAAAGACAGACCTTAAGCGTGGTTTACATCCTGTGTCCAGTGTGTCTCCCGTTATTTCTCGGAATAAATAAGCTATTGCGTTCAGAGAGGACTGGACTCCCCGATTATTCGTTAGAAGCCTTTTAGCCTTAATCCAGTGGCCAGCTAATACGGGATCCTTGGAGCTTGCTGGGGGTTATATTTACTGAGAAGCTGGTTGTGGCCAACAGCTGCAATCTCTCTCTCTCTCTTTAGACCATAGCAGAAAAGGAGACTGAAGTTAGGAATCTTCAGGAGCAGATAATGCAGCTACAATCAGAACTGGCCCGTTTTCATCAAGATCTGCAAGAGAAGACTACACAGGAAGAACAGCTCAGGCAACAAATCACTGAGAAAGAAGAGAAAACTAGGAAGACCTTGCTTGCAGCCAAGCAGAAAATTGCACAGTTAGCTGGTATTGTAATTTTTTTTTTTTCTGTCTTCAGGGATTTTTGATTATTCCTGTGGAAAAACCTTTAGGCAGGATGCTTGGGAAAATATGGCCTACTTCAGATTTCAATGAGAAATGTTTTCTAGATTAGATGTTACAGGAATTGTTCTAAAACTGAAATTTTTCAGGGAATGATTAAAGTATATAACTAACTGTACACTGGAGGTAAAAAAAGTTTTTTGCTTTTGGCCAGACAACATAACCCCCATTTTTCAGCCTTCTGTTGATTTAGAGCAGAGTGACCCTATTAACAACTCAGCTAATTCTCCCCTTCTCTAAATGTACAGGTCTAAAACACATTGCCTCCTGTTTTTAGTTGTCATTGAGGGGAATGAGGGTGTAAGAGCATGTGTGTACACACATGTATTTATTTAAATACATATTACACATTTTTATATCTTGTAATTAAATAGAAAAATGGCATGTGAGAGTAGAACTGCCTCTAAGAGCTCCTTTGATAGCTTAACCTGAAGGTTTCAAAATCCCTCGGTGCCATAGTGAAACACCAGCTATTCTGCAGGCAGACTGGGTTACAGTGACAACACTGAGTCCTTTCCTCCTCCCCCAGGTACAAAAGAGCAGCTGACGAAGGAAAATGAGGAGTGGAAGCAGAAGAGCAGCTCGCTGGAGGAGCAGAAGACGGAGCTGGAGGTGCGGATGAGTGCGCTGAAGTCGCAGTACGAGGGGCGGATCTGCCGCCTGGAGAGGGAGCTCAGGGAGCAGCAGGAGCGGCACCACGAGCAGCGGGATGAGCCCCCGGAGTCCACAAACAAGGTACCAAACCCTGAGGGCACCTGTGGGAGCAGCCAGAGCACCACTGTCCAGCTTGGTCAACAAACCAGGCTCTGTTCAGGTTCCACCGTTCCCTGGTTTTGGAAACACTCAGGCTGGTTTTACTGAGGGTTCAGAACTTACTTTAAAACTTGTTTCTTGCCATAATCACGGGTCCCAGTGCTGACAAGCAGATGGTTCTCTTATTAACTGAATTGGCCAAGGAGCTGTTTGCACTCTGCTCTCTATTTTTGCCTTTTACTCGTACATTCAGTATAATGTGTTCTGGCTGCCATTATCTCAAAGCCTCAGAAGATACCTGAGAAATTACTGATTCAGTTTAAAGACTTGGTATGACTGGTGTGGTTTGTTTTGGAGAACTTGGCTTTGCAATAATCATAGGGTCTGCCCAGGTAAAGGTCTAGCAGGCATTTCTCTAACAGCCCTGTTAGCAGAGAGATCTGCTGCTCAGTGTTTCCAGCTTGCTCGCTCTGGTTCATGTGTATTGACATGATACTTGTGTTTCTTACCTGACAGGTCCCAGAACAGCAGAGGCAAATCTCACTCAAGTCCACTCCGGCTTCAGGTGAAAGAGGAATGTGAGTTCAGGGGTTTGGGGGTTTTGCAGATATTTCTTAGTTTTGTTTTTATGTAGTTGCTCTTTTTATTAAACCATAATTTTCATGAATTTCATGGCTTCTCATAAGTTTTCTTAAGCAGGTGACGATACTGATTGACATATGTTCTTCCTGTTTCTCAGCTACATCCGATCGATAAAGCTTTTAAACGTTGAAGTATCATATAAACCACCAGGAACATGGTTTTTGGGGAGCATAAAAGATTTTATTAAATGTCTTCAGACATTCCTGAAGTTATATAGCTTTGATTGTTACCTTTAACCTTATCGGTTTTCGGGAGGATCTTCCTTGTGCACGAATGTCAAACCTGAGAAACAGACCAAACAGATGGCAACTCCTAACAACAGATAAAGTAGTCAAATACCTAAGCTTTGAAATGGGAAATATTGCTGTATTCTATAAGTTGGATAGCAAAGTCCCTCTCAGTTTTTATAACAGCATCCTTTAGGTAGTAAGGCTTTCAAAAATGCCCATTAAAGTTTGGCTGATCCTTGTCTCAACCCACAGGTGATGTTGCTCTGTACTGTGTGAATCACTTTTGATGTAAGATGTATTACTCACTGTAATGAAGTTCCAGCACAGCTAATAGTAACCTACACCCTCCTCTTGATCTGCTTTCAGATTTCTAATTGATTAGCTTTGAAAAGACCTGTCAATTCTCTAAGCTGCCCAAAATGGTACTGGTGGCAGAGTGTGTCTGTCTTTTTTCAGCTGTAAAAAAGTTTGGAAGATGATTCCTTTGGCCATTATAAGGCTTTCAAATTTTAAACCTTTAAAAGTTAGCGTCTCTGTCTATGAGAATATGTTTACATTTGGTGTATTTAAAATCTGCTTTCTGCAGCACCATGGTGAAACTAACCTCCCGTTTTTCAGTGCTAGCACTTCAGATCCCCCAACAGCAAACATTAAACCAACTCCTGTCGTGTCAACTCCCAGCAAAGTGACCGCTGCTGCAATAGCTGGGAATAAGTCTACTCCGAGAGCCAGTATCCGTCCAATGGTCACTCCTGCTACAGTCACCAACCCCACCACGACCCCGACAGCCACAGTTATGCCCACAACACAGGTGGAGACTCAGGAAGGTGAGCTTTTTAAGGACCTGCAGTACTCATAAATGCTGCCTTTGCCTCGAAATCTGGTGGTTATTAGTTTGGAAGCGCCTCACATAATGTCACTGTCCCGCAGCAATTTGAGTGTTTCATCACCACTTCAGTTGCAGCAGAGTTCGTGATTCCTCAGCTGAAGATGTGTATAAGCAGTGTTAATTCATCTCCAGAACCTTGACTGTGCTAGCTGAGAGCATTCTGGAGAGGTGGCCGTGCTGAGCGTGCTGCTCTTTGCCTTGCAGCCATGCAGTCGGAGGGGCCCGTGGAGCACGTTCCCGTCTTCGGCAGCACCAGCGGCTCTGTGCGCTCCACCAGCCCCAACGTTCAGACCTCGCTGTCCCAGCCCCTGCTGACGGTTCAGCAGCAGACACAGGCCACGGCCTTCGTGCAGCCCACGCAGCAGAGCCACCCCCAGATCGAGCCTGCTGCCCAGGAGCCCTCCCCTGCCCTCGTGGAGGTCGTGCAGAGCTCCCAGATCGAGAGGCCCTCCACCTCCACGGCGGTGTTTGGCACAGGTCGGTGGGGTTTTGTGGGCCTGCCTTTCAGAACAGTTCCTTTAAAGTAGCTCCAGTTGAACCTGTGGCAAACCAGGCCTCACTTTGTTTGGCTTTTTCCCCCCCTCCCTTAGTTTACTGCACATTTTAAGAACTTCTGAGTTGAGGGTCCTTTCTTGAACCATCAGAAATGGTCCCTCCGAAATGCTGTTGGCACTGCATTCCTTAGAGTGGAGATTAAACCTTCTGTGTGTGTTTATTTATTCAGAGCAGCTTTGGGGTTAAATTCATTAAACCTTGCCTCTGTTTCCATGGTACTGTGGGAGCAAGGTTCGTTTTAGGAGCCATGACTGAGCTACTTAAGCCTGAATGTAAAATACAGAGAAGGACTCTAAAGCTACTCACTGTGATACATTGTGGCACCTCTGTTTGTTCTGTGTAATGTAAATAGAATATTTATTCCCCAAAAATAATACCCTTTTGCAAACTCAGTTTTTTTGTTTTCCAGATTATCAGTTTAACTTTTAGGTCTGTGTGTCCAAAGCAAAGATGTTGGAAGAAATATTTGAGCTGTACCCTGAAGTTTACATTTGGGGTCAGTTAGGACATGAATGTAGGTCCAAGAGTGTAAGACTCGTAACTAAAGGGGCTGATGTTTTCATGGCCTAGGAAACAGCACAGTGTGATTCTGATTGTTATCATTCAGTGCAGAAACAGAGGTGATATTTCAGAGGAAAATACCAAATTTCATCTTCTGGTTTGTACATTTGTTGTTCTGAAAATAACTGAGAGGCTCTTTAAAGTTTCAGCTACCCCGAGTTCTTCACTGTCCAAACGTTCCCGAGAGGAGGAGGAGGACAACACTGTGGAAAACTCAGACCAAATCTCTGAGGAAACAGTGGATGCACCTACTTCAAAGAAACTGAGAATCATGCAGAGAGTTGGACCTGAGGTTTGCAAGAACATAAAATGCTACTGCTTAACCTGCTCCTTTGGAGGACTTTAATGGGGAAAGCAAGTGTATTACTTAAGAGCAAGGCAGTTAATTTTAATGTGACTTTCTAATCTACTGGAGAGAAAGCATTTGTGTCTGGTATCTTAAAAGGTACAGGTTGTTCCAGTGCAATGAATGATGCAAATCCTAATAAGCTGTAGGAAGAGAGAGGGCCATATCCTAATACTGAGGAGGAAGAAGGTAAAACTTATTTCAGTATGGTCTGCAAGGTCTTTATCTACAGTTACTCCAGTGTGTACCTGAGGAGATGAAAGTAAAGATATGTTGCTGGAAAAGCTTACAGAAGATGCCTGTGAATATTGGTGTGAGGAATTGGGATGTCCTGAGGAAAAGGGATGAACCTGAGACAGAATCTCACAGCAGGCAACTCATGAACAGTATCAGAGAAGACAAAAATGTTTTATTAACTCTGCAAAAGGGATGCTGCAAAGGAGAGAAAAAGAAAGATTGTGTCAGAACATTATCACTTAATTAGCTGAGAGGCTGGAGATGGAATGGGAGATCTTGAGGGTTCCTTTTTGCTCCAGAAAAGATTGAGAGTCCCTGAGGTCCAGTGGACTGGAATGGGGATATTGTGTCTCTCCAGGGCAGAGACGTGGAATGTCGG
The DNA here is from genome assembly GCA_036023395.1 of Myiotriccus ornatus. Taxonomy (NCBI): domain Eukaryota; kingdom Metazoa; phylum Chordata; class Aves; order Passeriformes; family Tyrannidae; genus Myiotriccus; species Myiotriccus ornatus. The sequence goes on along the minus strand of JAYRBT010000005.1, from coordinate 24,532,686 downwards.
ATAGAGGCAGAGTAAGGAAGGGCAGGAAAATGTTGCCCATGTCCTTTGTGGGAAAAGATGATTTATTTTATAGAAGTAAAATAAAATCTCAAACGTGTTAAAGAACCTTTAGGGTTAATGATGTGTTTTAAGCAAGAAAAATGTTTTTTCAGGAGGAAGTGACAGCAGAAGAGAGCACTGATGGAGAGGTGGAAGCACAAACGTACAATCAGGACTCACAGGACTCCATTGGAGAAGTAAGCATGTCTGAAAAGATCTTCAGCAGAGATAGCCATCTTCCCTCCAAAACTCCCTATTTTTAGAAGTGAAGTCTCAGATTGGATCCTTCAGGTTTCCTGTGGAAACCACTTACAACCTTTTGAAGTTTAGACTTGCACTATTCAGTTGCTGACAGACACATTGCCTTTTGTCCTCTCTTTGGTCACTTGCTGAGAAACAGCAATAATTGGTGTTTCTCCTCTAAGCATCAGGATCTGGTTCACTTTTGTATGTGTTGCATTTTGTTTTGTTTGTTGTGGTAACTTCTTTGATCCTTGGCAGGGTGTCACCCAGGGAGAGTACGCTGCCATGGAGGACAGTGAGGAAACTTCCCAGTCCATCCCAATAGATCTTGGATCTCTTCAGTCTGATCAACAGAACACTTCCTCATCTCAGGATGGTCAGTCCAAGAGAGATGATGTCATTGTGATTGATAGTGATGATGAAGATGATGATGATGAAGAAAACGAAGGCGAGCAGGAGGTATGTATATCATGGAATTAGTTCCTGAACCCCTTTTTGATTTTGTCTTTGGTCAGATGTAAAGCTCACCAGGCAGGACTAGTTGAATCAGAACACTTTGACTGTATAGTCCATATGCATGTGGAGTGAATTTGCAGTTTTAAGAACATCTGCTAATTCACCTTGGGGTGTTTTTTTTTACCTGCCTTTATCTTGACCCTCAAGTTTTCCATCTTTTTTCCTACCCTTGTCCTTGTTGAGGAGGGAGTGGCTGGGTGGGTGTTGATCTGTGCTCCACATTCAACATACTCCACTACCCTTTCTGCACTTCCTTACGGCTCTGTTATTGTCTTATCGTAGGACTATGATGATGAGGAAGAGGAAGACGAGGATGATGATGAGGACACAGGGATGGGAGATGAAGGTGATGACAGTAATGAAGGAACTGGCAGTGCTGATGGTAACGATGGATATGAAGCAGATGATGCTGAGGTGAGATTTGTACCTTCCATTACAGCCTGTTAAATCTTCTGCCTTGAGTCAGTGCTCTGATGCTTCTGCACAGATGGGAATGCTTGGAAGAGAAAACCCTGCTATGAATTAGTCCCCAAAAACTGAGGCTGCTACTGGGTGATAGTAATTTCTTATAAATGGTGTTTTCACAAAAAAAATCGATTTTGAATGCTTAAGAGGACTGAATGAAAATGAAGATGCAGGAGCCAGCAGAAAATAGTGTAGTTTCTAAGCTGGCAAGCTTTTAAAAATCTGGATATTTTATTGTCTGTTGCTGTGAGATGATGATGGATCCACTCTTCATGTTTCTGAAATCTTGTGGAGTTGTATATATTTACCTAATTTTGTAGATATTTACAGAAGTGTTTTAAGATTGTTATATATGTGACTTTGTTTACTTTCTGAATACTTTTGTACTGCTTTTATAAATCTCTTTTGCACCCTATAATTTGTTAAGTGCTACATCATACTGTGCCTGTGTGGGTTTTTAGGGTGCTGATGGTACAGATCCTGGAACAGAGACTGAGGAGAGCATGGGAGGAGCTGAAAGCAACCAGAGGGCAGCAGATTCCCAAAACAGTGGTATAGTTATTCCATGTTTCTTCATAGTCTGTGCATGTAAGGGGAAATACAGAAATTGTTTTGCATGTGTTAAAATACTTAATGATACATTTAAAAGGAAGAATGTAAGGTGAAATACTAAAGGCTATTTTAACCTGAAGTGTAGATGCTTTTGAAATGTGCTTTCTGGGTTTATTCTAATGCCTTTGAAAACCCTGCGAGCTCTGGTTGCTGTGGAAACCTAATGGGTCAGTAGATTAATCTCTCTCTAAACAGCACCTGAAGAATTAATAGTTTTGTTTTAGTGCTGTTTTTGTGACTGGCACAAGCCCTGTTTTCAGTGATTTTAGGTACCAGTACTGAGCTGTCCTTGCTGTTGCAAGGGAAGAAGAACCCTGTTAACGTGTAGCCGAATGTGAAGATTTGCCTTCGTGTTTTTGACTTAGTTTGTAGGGCCCAGGTTTACCCCTCTGCACCTGTGTTTCAGGAGAAGGGAGCATGAGTGCTGCAGAGTCCACCTTTCCTCACGAGAGCCCCAGGGAGCAGCAGCCATCCTCTGCCTCCGAGAGACAGCCCCCCCGGCCCCCCCAGTCCCCCCGCAGGCCACCGCACCCCCTGCCCCCGCGGCTCACCATCCACGCTCCTCCCCAGGAGCTGGGGCCCCCAGTCCAGGTAGGAACCAGCCCTAGCAGTTCATGAGGCTTTTCCAGAAGTTGCTGTATGATTTCTAATAAGGAAAACCTGCTGGGGAAATGGTTGCCATCTGTTCAGCGTCCTGAAAATGGTCACTGAGCAAACCGACTTGACGTGTCTCGTCCTGCAGCTTGTGGCTGGACAGGGCACTCAGGGGATTTATGTCTTGGAATTATTACATTATACTAGTGCTGTGTCAGTCACAGTGACTGCTGGTATTTCCACTGAAAAAAGTTGGGTTTGAGCAGATTGTGACTCAGTTTTGTAGGGGTTTTTATTAGTCTCTGCCCCAGCCAGTACCAATGGGCAAAGGGATGTTGCCATCCATTTTCCAAGTTAAATCAGCGCCTGACCCATGACCTATGGGGTTTTGTAAATTAAAACATCACAACAGGAATTCTACAAAAATGTCCTGACTGAAATGATCCTTTGCCATTATCCAGTGCTGAGGCTTGGGGGTCACAATGTTTCTGTGGGCAAGTTTTCTTGTCCTCAGTACAAAGTTGAGTAAAATACTATTGTCATTTACTCAAAATTTACACATCATCCCCTAGAGGGGGATTGGCACTGAACAGGCTCCCCAGGGCAGTGGGCACAGCCCCAAGGCTGCCAGAGCTCCAGGAGGGTTTGGACAACGCTCTGAGGGACAGGGGGGATTATTGGGGTGTCTGTGCAGGGCCAGGGGCTGGACTGGATGGTCCTTGTGGGTCCCTTCCAGCTCAGCACATTCTAGGATTCTGTGGTAGTCGTTGCACTTACTCATTTAGCTGCCATCCTTGGCTCTACTTGAACACTTGTGTGTCAATAGAATTAATTCCAGGACAGCATTCACACTCCTTCATTTTTTCTTCCCTGTGAAGAGGATCCAGATGACTCGCAGACAGTCGGTGGGGCGAGGGCTTCAGCTGACCCCTGGGATAGGTGGGATGGTAAGTGTATTAAAGTCTACTGCTAAAAACCTGCTCTGAGGAACATTCCTGACTCCTGGGTTTGGTTTGGTTTTTACTGAAGTGCAGCTGCTGACTGAGCTATCGTTTCTGAGATCAAAGGCATTGGCTCAGATATTTTGTTTCTGCTGGACTTGCATACCTCTGTCCGTCCTTTCTGCTTGGAACTGGCCTCAGAACCAACTGCCCTTTGCCTGGACAGTGACTGAGCACTTGGGAGGCACTTCTGGGGTACTTGGGAGAGAAAGGTTCAAAAGGTTCAGGAGGGAGATGCAGGGAGTGCCTGGGGAGGGCAGAGGGAGCTGAGGCTGCTGGCTTTGTAGGCAGGGCAGGAGCAGAGGACACGAGGGAACAGGTAATTTATCCCCTGTGCCAGGTACCTCACAGCAACCTGTGCTGAGACAATTCCTGTCTGTTTAGGAGTGAGTCACCCTAAGATTCCTTTGCAGTGGCACTTCAATGGTAGGATGACCTCATGGAATAGAAGTCTAAAAAATCTTTGGAAAGATGGGTGCCCTGCAAGTTTATGGGGCTTGGTTTGGTTTGGCTGGTTTTTATCAACTCTAAGGACCATCTTTATAACTAGCTCAGATTTAGATGTCTGAAATTAGACAAGAATTTTGTTAGAGCTGCATCTGTCTTTGTTTTGTTGGACTATGTGGAAAAATCAACCTTTAACTCAGCTGGTAGAAAGTGGAAATACATTGTAGGCTCTCATATCAGTCTCTTTTCTTCCAGCAGCAGCACTTCTTTGATGATGAGGACAGAACAGTTCCAAGCACGCCAACTCTTGTAGTTCCACATCGGACTGATGGATTTGCAGAAGCCATTCAGTGAGTAGATTAAATTTAAAAAAGGCTTTTCTTTATGTTTTTTTCAGTGGAATGAAAACAAATTCAAATTAAATGAGTTGTGATTGGCTAAAACTTGCTAATAATATGGTAGAAAGTCATTGTTTGGATTGTGTGTCATAGAACTGATCATCAAATTAGGAGGTGGATAATCTCCAGCATAGTAAGTGTATTAAGTCAGTAACTTACTGACTTAAGAAGAGATTAAACAAACAAAAGAAAGTTCCATCTAATTTCCTTCCTCAGTCTTCCCCCCTCCCCATTAATGTTACCAATAAAAGTAGGAAAAGTTACCTCCATTTTTGATTTGGGCATGTGCTGGACACATTCAGGAATCCAGTTAAAATTGTGAGACTTCATAGGGTGGATATGTAAAGAATATTCTCTTCAGGACTGTTCTGCTGATTTTGAATGCATTCCAGATAATTTCAGAAGCTGATTGTTATTTGTTTAACACTAGTTTAGCTGATTTTTATGGGCAGGAAGAATTCATTTTCTCTCATGCATAATTTGCTCTCTTGGTTTGGTCAGAAAGTTGTCTTCCCCTCTGCCCTGATCACTGGGGAAGCTGCAGAATTCCTTAAATCTTTTATTTTGACAGTTCCCCCCAGGTGGCTGGAGTTCCTCGGTTCAGGTTTGGACCCCCTGAAGATATGCCACAAACCAGCTCCAGTCACTCTGATCTGGGTCAGCTTGCATCCCAAGGAGGTAAACCAGCTCTGTGCTTCCTTTTCCATGGATCTTGGAGTGAAAAAGAAATAATTCAGTCCAAAAAACCGCAGTTCTACCTCAGGAAGTTGTTAAAGTGTGGAAACCTGCAACTCAAATAATTGTCAGCAGAGGGAGACTTCAAAGGAAGTGAAAAGGAGTTTCCTTCAAGCTGCAAAATTTCTACTTGTACTATGATTTTAAAATGAAATGAAATATTGAAAGATTGGGCTTTAATTTTGGTTGTAGCTTTCCTGTACTAAAAGAATAGGGGAAAACAGCAAAAGCAAAGAAATCTTTGGGATGTATCCTCACCTGCTGAAAAGTGTCCAGGCAATGTGTCTCTGTCCTTGTTGTCCCGATTCAGTCCCTTTCCCCTGTTCCCTGTTGACATGGCACATACACTGCTCCCTGAAGAAAGCTCATGCAAAATGATGGCATAAGAACAGGATGAAAGTAAAGAAAACAAGCAGTAATATTTTCCTCAAGGTTTTACCTTTCAATAAAATATAGTCAGCTCTGACATTAAGTCAATAAAATTTTAAAATCTCCATATGTAAGGACAAATTGCTGGATTTCATCAGCTCTATGGGGGAAGACGTTAATTAATCTGGGTTTTAGCTTGTTGTTTTGATGATTGTCACTGACCCTCTGTGTTGCAGGTTTAGGAATGTATGAAACCCCACTGTTCCTTGCTCACGAGGAGGAGTCTGGGGGTCGGAGCGTCCCCACAACCCCCTTACAAGTGGCAGCACCAGGTGAGCAGCGGGAGGTTTGCAGGCCCAAGTAAAGGCTGCAAGCCTTGACCGCCCAGCAAATAGTGCAATTCCAGTAGTCCTTTGGCCGCCCTGCCGGAGTTTCCATGGGCTGCACGCGGGGAAGGGACTGAGGGGCTGGGAAGGGGAAGGGACTGAGGGGCTGGGAAGGGGAAGGGACTGAGGGGCGGGGAAGGGGAAGGGACGGAGGGGCTGGGACGGGCC
>JAYRBT010000005.1:24494761-24514375 GCA_036023395.1 Myiotriccus ornatus | reverse complement strand
GTGGCCTCTGGGGTTGTGTCTTCAGGTTTTGGGGTGGTGGGAGATTCAGCCTCAGTTGTTGGTGCCTCAGTGGCCTCAGGGGTTGTGTCTTCTGTTGGTGGGATGTTGGTAGAGTCCTCTTCAGTTGCTGGTTCCTCTGTGGCATCCGGGGTCACATCTTCTGGCTTCTCTGTGCTGGGAGGTTCTTCAGTCGCTGGTTCCTCTGTGGCCTCAGGGGTGGTGTCGGCTCCCTCTGGCGTGGTGGGTGGCTCTGTCTGGGTCGTAGGTGGCTCTGTGGCTGCAGGGGTTGTCTCTGGCACTTCTGTAGTTGGAGCAGGAGTGGTCTCTGGGTTTTCCAGTCCAGTGCCAGGGTCTGTAGGGCAAATACAAAAGAGTTGCAGCCCCTGGAATTGCTGTGCATGCGGCTGTGGTACATAAATGTATTGCACATGTGGGCAATAGGTAGTGTTGTTGAATAAGTACATTTTCTAGGTGGGCAGAGTTCCCCTGGGCCGGGTTCCACGTGTGAGTCCCTGTGGTCCCTGGGGACTCTGCAGCCGCCTGGCTCAGTTTAATTGTCCCTTTGCTAAGCTGTGGCTGCCCCGGGGGCAGCGCTGCAGGGTTTGCTTTGGTGCTTGTCGGTGAGCCTGCCTGCTGGTTCCTGCCTTCTCCATGCAATGAAATACAGTTCTTCTAACAAGGCCCTGCCCTTCTCACTCTGTTATTTTGATTTATTCCACTGCCCTTCAGTATAACTTAGTGTGCAGCAATGAGCTCAACTTGCAGGAGGGAGATTGGAAAACAGGAGGAAAATAATTCCTGAATACAAAGCTTGGACTGCATCTCCTACTGTATCTTTATATCTTGGATGGTTTTCCTCTTTGTCATTTATGGCTATAAGGCTCTCTTTACTGGTATTTGCAGTTACATTGACTTGGGTCAAATTGTTAATGTCCAGCAAAAAGGAACAGTATGTGTTTCTGCATTTCAATCTTTAAGTATTCTGTCTCTGAAGTTTTGCTGTTCAGCTCTGTTTTCACACAGGTTTTGTGTTTGGTCTGAGCAGAGCATTACAGAATAGGTTTTACTCCCACCCAGCAGGTCTGAAATACCATAACCCAGTTGGGATCCTGCTAATGGTCATATGAATTTCCTTGATTTTCTTTCATTTAACCCAGTATACTGATTTTTTTTAACAGAAAATTGCAACAGCAGAAAGATAAGTACTCCAAATTTAAAACAATTAAGAAAACAAAAGAGAGGGCGTGTTAAAATATTGGTCAGCCAGTACTGACTTCTATCTCATTTCATTCTTCTTACTTAAAGTTTCAAGTTCAAACTGATCTGCGTTATCACTTCAAATGCTGGAACACAATACCAAAGAACACTGCAAAGCAACGTATTTCCCAGTCAGAAAAACCAAATCATGTGTTGTCTGAAATTGCATAAAGCCTGGCTTGATTAAAGCTAGGGAAACCTGCTAGGACATTTTCCTGTCTTGGTCCTGGCAGTTCATCACTGTCCCAAAATACAACACCCTTCCTGTTCCAGCCATGGCCCTTGTCCAAAACTGACAATGGTCTGTTACGTATTTTGGGAAGATGTGTGTGAAAATGCATCAGAGGCACCGGAGACATCACCACACTGCACCACCTGTGCTGAGTGAACTCTCCGAAGTCCTGAGGGCTCGCTGAGGTAATTGGTTTATAAACCAAGTGGTTCCAAGCTTGGTAACTGTCTGGTAATGTCTAGGATTGCCTTCCTATTTCCAGAGCAGGGAAATGGTCTTTAATGTTGCTTTAGGTAACACCCATCCTGTTTCACCCATATACTTGCCTACCTTCCACAGCTTCCTCTGGGGGCTTTTCCTCATCTGTGGATGACCTCTTAGATGTTGATTTGTTTTCTGGGGGCGTCTCCGGGGTTGGCTTTTCTGTGTGTGCTGAAAGAGATAAATACTCCCATTAACAGATTATTTTTTCTTTGTGGGTACTTGGTGTCAACTGCCTAAGAAGAAAGTGATTACAAAATGTCAGTGACCATCTTCCATATAAGTCTAAGTTTCTTCCTATCTATAGGACTCTTTACACTGTTATTTATAAGAAAAAATGCAAAAATACCCTTTGGATCCCAAAGTGTTTCATTACAGATGGGAGTGGTGTTTTACCCAGGAATGTGAGGTGAGGCATTCTTGGCCAATGGCAATCTTGAGGTGGGGAAAAAGGTAAATTATGAGTGGAGTTCTACATTCTGAATATTTGTGGGGTTTTTTGACTACAGATGACTTGGGACTAAGTCGCTATAGTGAAACTTGGAGAGTTGTCATACTGGTCAAGTATTTACTTTGATAATCTCCCAAAGACTCTGTTACACTGCAGTTCTTCAGGTGTGTTAATTCTACACAAATGATCTTCTTTGAGAGACATCTCAATAGAAATAGTTTTCTTGAAAGAGACAGGAACTACAAAGCAGGCATGGCCCAAAGAGACAACACAAGGTGTAAGTACTAAGCTAACTTCTAGTAGGCTCTGGTTTAGGAGAAACAGGAGGTTGTGCTCAGATTCTCCAGCTCTGAAAAGTGTGTGGGGTTTCACTTGCAGCCAGTAAGAGCCAGATAACATTTTGTAATTAATTATTGGGTCAAATTGTACAACTGGAAATGAGCTACCAGCTTAGGCTTGTACAACTTGTTAGCTGTGAAGGAAGTGTGATGGAGCTCAGGGAACTGGCCGAATATTTTTATCCAGCCAAAGGAGCTGGTAGCTGCCAGAGGTGTGTGTAATCAGCTTTTGACAAAATGAATGGGATTTTTTTGCCTCAAACTGATGACCACGGTGTCAAAGGATTTATTTTCACAGCAGACTCAAAGCAAGGAAGGTTGGGTGTTGGACTATGTCCTGAAGCTTTTATTGAGGGAGAAAAATTGTAGTTGTTGAATAAAATCACGCTGGGATCTGAAAAGGCTTTCAGAGGAGCCAGTAGTGGTGGAGGGGAATGTTTGGTTAGTCCTCAGCTGTTCATGTGTGTATCCAGGGAATAAGGGGCTTCTGGAGGGTAGGGAAGGTAATGGTGATATCTAGATAGATGATGTACACTTGGCTTTGCTGTACAGAACAAAATGTTCAGAAGACGCTGAAACAGCAAATTTATTCCAAGAGGTTTACCAGATTTCTCAGTTATTCACACATAATATAAATACTAAAATATTGAGTACAGTGGTAGGCTGGCTTTGAGGATTTTTTGTTGTTTTTTGTTTGTTTTCAAAAATTATATACTAGAGCTTAATAAAATACAGAAGAAACTCTCTAAGTTTAGGAACAGTTGATTAATTTTTCATTATACTTGGACTGAAGAAAAGAGAAATTATTTTATAGTCTTTTGTGAGTGTTTGGGTGTGTTAAACTCGGCAGAAAGAGGGAGACATTAAACAACCTCAAAGGCGTTTCCAAGACACTCATCGTCCTCTAGACATTCAGTCAAAAATGCTGACTACAGCCTCTGTTTCAGTCTAGATGGCTGTGTAACTGCCTGGCAAGGCCAACCACTGTCCCAGAGCCTGGGGACTGGGAGTGGTGGGTGCAGTGCCCCGAATGCTAATCCCTAACTCCTGCTGTGTGTCACTCTGCAGGACCTGGGAATTGGCTGCTCTGGGAATGCAGTCACCCAGTGCCAGGCCATATCTGCCCCGTGTGCTCACAGAAGTGGATCTGGGTCTGTAGGCAGACCTAAGTAAAGTTTAAGGACATGATGAAATGAAACACATTCATGTCTTGGTGGTGGCTTCCAGCATATCTACCTGTATGTGTCCATAGTGTGTCCATGCTTGAGAATCTGGCCAATTTATTTGTGAAATTAGATTTTAATATTTTTTTCAGTATTTTTTTTCTTGTTACCTTCAGTTCTCATGCCTCAAGAAGCCCACAGAGCTTGTTTTCTGAGAAAGCAAAGCACCTCTGTTTAAGGATGTCTTTGAAAAACAGTGAAAGAGCAGTTCCTTACCCTCTTTGCAGTGCTTGGCGTAGTCTGGGCAGCATTTGCCGTATCGCTCGCAGTCAGCATCGCAGTCGCACTCTCTTCCTCTCTCAAAGGCCTCGAAGCACCGTCCTTCACAGGAGGGTCCTGCACGAGGCACAGCAGCACAGTCAGGGTGTGAAGGTTAGCACCTTCCCACAGGGAAAGGGCCCTGGAAAATCAGGTGCTTGTTCTGCTCTGCTCCAGGGTTTGTGGGTGGAATTGTGGGGTTGGGATCGGGCTGTGCAGCCAGAACTGCGCTGTCACACTGCAGTGTATTGAAATCATTCAGATTTGCGGTGGAACAGAACGTGATCCCCACGTTCACTTTAGCCAGGGCCCACCGTGGGAGGTTTCCGTTCCCTCCCCAGAGAGCAGCGACCTCAGGGATGATAGTTAAATTCTGGGTTGGCTTTGCAAACAGGTCTTCATCAATGTACCGCTTTGCATCAAGAGTGATGTGTCTATCAGAGCATTTCAGAAAAATAATTGGCCTGATCAGGTCACAGCCAAGTGTACCTGGTGTGTCTGGCCAAATACTGCAGCTCAGTCGTGGCAATGAGATAACTAAGTTACCCAGAGTGACTAGAACTGTTTAATACAGTTCTTAAATTATTAATACTAAAGGAGTATCTATCATGTTTTGACATGATTAAAACCCACATGGGTTTAATATTTTATTATTGGTTAACTTCTGACAACTTGGGTCACTACAGTGCTTCTATTGCCTATCAAATAATGACCAGATTGTTTTGGAAAGAGTGTGCACAGCTATTACAGCCTTCAGAAAAAGTGCTTTCTGTACAGAAGTCTCTATTGAAGTCATTGTGACACCCAGGGCATAAAAGCATGTTTTACAATTAAAGCACTACCTAGTAAAACGAGGATTACTGTGTAGGCAGACTGAGCGTCTTTTGATTACTGTAGATGTGGAATCAGTCTGCTGATGCCAGTGGATTCATCCCACATGCACAGGAAAGAATTGTTGTTATTTTATGATGTTAGGGCAGTTTTTATTCATAAATGGCATTTCTCTAATTTAGTCAGCATTGATGCCACACTAACTGGGCAGCAATCCTTAGTCAGACTGCCTGCATCCTTTCAGGATGACACCTATTGTGCTTGCCTGAACTCACTGATTTAGGGTAGAACAGGGAAGACTTTTAGCCTTAAATATTTGATTAAATGTTATGTAGATACCGGAACACCTTTAGAATCTGACCCACAATGAATTAATAGCCTACATAATAAAGTGCCTCAGTATGTACTTTCAGCTACAAGAAATGTTGATGTTCCCTCACAAATCAAAATGAGGATGGGAAGAACTGAAGTGCAAAGTGTTTCCAGTGTGTGTCAGGGCAGCAGAACTGGAATTTTAGGGAGTGCTGTGTCTGCATTTTGAACAACACTCGGCCTGTGTTGCTGGATCTGAGAAGTCTTATGTCACCCCTGTAATCCTACTGGAACTACAGTGTAGTGTAACCAGCTGCAGTTATCCAAATAACTGATGTTTCTGACATTAGTGCTTCCCAAGAAAATGGTTTTTAACTCTCAGCAAACAGTAGCTGTCTTTATTTACACTGTATGGGTTTGTAAATAAGTAAGGCATGAAGTAATACTCATTGAACCATCTTTTCCAGTGAATTCTGGACATGGTTCTGATCCAGAGTCAATGTCTGTCCATGGAAGGACGGCCTCTGGCTTTGGGTTAGAACCTACAGCATCCACACTTCTTCAATTTCAGTTGGAATGTGCCAGAATTTCTCCCTGGAAAACCCTGAATTTGCTCTTACCACTTTTTTTGAGTAAGACAGACAGATACAGTACAAATGCACCGAGGAACAAAAAACAAGCAGTAAACTGTTTCTCCCCCTCTTGCCCAACTCTGCTGTTGTAAAAAGCGAAATCCTTTGCTTGGGAGTAACCTGCGGATACACAATTTTCTTTGGATTGCAAGAGGTTATCCCTGAGTTTCTGAGGGGGAGAACAACACATGTATGAGAGGGAACAAGGACACAGCGAACTAACAGACATTTAAGCATTCAGAGAGGAGACCTGGTGCGGTGGGGAGCTGGGAGGGGGATTTTGCGGAGAGGAACTGGCTGTGTTTGGGAACTTACCCACTGTGCAGACTTTCCTGAAGTCAGGGCAGCACTCCATGTAGTGGTGACAGTTAAAATCACACTGGCAGTCATGCTCTCTAGAGTACCCTGCCCCACATCTCCCTGTACAGCTGGACACATCTAAAATCACACAACACTGGTGTCAGCATGGCCCAACCACCGCGGGGCCTGAGGGCAAGCTGCAGGGCAAAGGAGCAAAGCTGCTTTTTCCCTGCGCAATGGGCTTCCTTCCCTCGGCACTGCAGCAACTCCTGAAGGTGTGTGGAGCACAGCTTTGCTCTGGGGCAGCCTGTGCACCTGCAGCAGCACGTGTTGGGGTCTACGGGGTCCCCTGGGACTGACTGACCCTGCTGCTCCTGAAAGCCAGTGAATCCTGGGGGACTGGTTCTGGAGCATGGCCACAGGCATCCAAATCAGCCTGTGCAGTGGTACCATCAGCCAGGTACTTTGCTGCTTTGCTGACTTATTCTCCATCTTAATTCACCCTGCCTATGGTTATAGGTGTGAGTGTGCACAGCTCTCCCTGGAACACCCATTAGGGGTCTGATTTTCACTTTTGGTAACGTTCTTCCTAATAGCCAAACCTAATCAGGTTAGCCTGCAAGCTGGAGAGCATTGTGATAATAAACACAAATCCCTGGAGCCATTTCAATTGGAAGTTCCAAAATCTGCCTACCCTCTACACCATTTTTTCCTGCTGTCAGAGAAGAATTTGGTATCAACGCTGAGGTCAGGAACAGCTGGGATCTAGTCTTGCAGCCTTCTCCAAAGTACTGTTTATTTGTTAATTAGGAGACTGCTTATTAGCAGGCTAACATAAAAGCTCATCCCATGATGGCTTTGCTGCCAGACTGCTGCAGTGCTGGAAAACGGTAGATGATAATATATGCTGCAGATTACTCTTGGAAAAGCAAGACATCAGGGGGTCTGCTTTCAAACTGTGAGCATTCAAGCTTGGCAGTGCTTTGCTACCTTCTACTGCCAGATATTCACCCTGCAACTAATCCCCTTCCTGTGCAAAACCTCTGCTAATGTAAGATGCTAACAGCCTCTTCTGGAAATGAAACATGCAGGACCACAGTGAAGAGTCCCTAAATACAAACAAAGAAGCTGAACAATCAGCAAGCTCAAACAGAGTCAAGATAATCAGACAAAACATTGAGGAACAACAAGGAAATAACAACAAATAACATGTAACAACACCAAAGACAATTTCTAACAGCACACGCTCCACAGCTGTGTGTATGAAGGAAGACCACAGGGAAACAAATAACTACATATATTGTGATTTTCAGCAAGTAGTTACAGTGCCTGTTACCACTTCTTTACAAATAGCAAAATGGGACTAGGGAGTAACTGGAGCCATTAACAGATTGGAGTTAATGGGTCCTTAATACGGGAGTTAAAAAGAGAAGAGGGACATCTTCCATTATGATATGTGCCCTACTAATTGTACCCTTCTTCCCTTATGGAAAGAAAGTCCAAAATATTATACCTCTTCGTCCACTTCTTTAGTTTAGTTTGTAACTTGCAAGGTACAGAGTTACTCCAAAGGAAAATGCCTGAATGGTGTGTTGGCTGTTGGTGAGAGCCTTGATTTTTGCTGAAGCCAGTGGGAAGGCTCCCATCGATTATAAAGGGTTCAGTGTCAGCCTGCTCTGCTCAGCAGGTCCCATCTGGCATCTGCTGTGCCCTGGGCAGCTGCTCACACACACAGAATTGTCCCTTCTGCTATCAAGTATAGTAAATTCTTTTCTACCAGCAAGTAATACACAATATTATCCCCATAACAACTCAGTAGCTACCTGAGAACTGCAGAGGACTGGCCAGGCTGCAAGTTCTGCTTCTTCATAACAGTGCAGCTTCAGTAAGCAACCAATTACAGAGCTTGGAGAGTAAATAAAAATCTGTATCCTTAGACAAATGATTCCCAAAATTGCCTCAGTGGTGGGAATAACAGTACATTTAATAGCAAAGCACTTAGCAAGGTATGGACATTCCTCTCCCTGAGCCTAATGAAATATTTCTGACCAGCTTATGTGGATATTGGCATTCTAGATTTTCCTTGAATCATACTGCAAATCACTGGGGCTGAAAATGTCAGTCTGAGGGCAATGGGACCTGCAGAATATGTCTACAGGAAACCAAACTGCTTCATTAAATGTATGTTTGTATGCAGTTCCTCCTGGAAGGAGGACCGTGCTGCGCTCCAATTTGTTTACGGAAATATTCCCCAGTGACAAAACTGAGTCCTAGTGCCTGGCTGAATGAATACAAGGTTCTAGAAAGTAGTATTTGATACGGATGTTTTTGGAGCACTCTCAGTGTGTGTCAGATATCCTGGGAACCCTCCCTTCAGCTTTGGGTGTTACAGTACCTTGAGAAGACACTTCTTGAATCAAGGACAGTGAAAGGAGCACCAGGGATATGCAAAGGATGTTCCATCTGATCGTTACTTTCAGGTACGACATCGTTCCTGGAAAGAAATAAGCTCACATCACTATGTGCAGTTCAGTTAGCCCAGAGTTAAAAAAATATAATACTGGTTTGATAACAACATAAATAGTAAAACTGTTCAAGAACTCTTTACTCTATATTACTCTATAAATTATTGTGATTATTAGTTGATCAGCTGATAAATTTTGTACTCAGACTATCAAAATTCATTATTAACAAGTAACAGAAGTAATTTTATGCAGAATTTTATTATCTTAAGGCTGCAGTCAGTCTTCTCCTTCTAACACGGTTTTACTTCAGCACAAGAATTTGTAAAGTTATAATACCAATAAATATAAATATAAAGGAAAATATAAATATAAATATATTTATATTTATATAATATATAAAAATATAAATATAAATTCAAAGGAAAAATATTAAACAACATAATGTTATAAACCTTAATCTGTTTTTGAAATATTACTGGTGAAATATAACAAATGGAAATGTAGGCTAAAAGCAAATCTTTCAAAAGGAAAACTTCGGGTTTGTTTGAGTTCTCCTTTGGAAGGAGAGCTGTGGGTAGAGATCAGTGCAACACTTACCTAACAGAGAGTGTGTCTGCTCCCAGGGAGGCTCCAGGTGCCTTTTATATTGCTTTGGGACTGTGCTGGGGGTCCCTAATTAGACACACTAAATCCAACCGCCGATGACAGCTTATGACAGCAAACTTTCCACAGGAGCTGGAAGAGGTCCTGGATGACTGGACTAGCACAACATCTGGAAAATACTCCCATTAAGAAAAACGATTACAGAAAAAACTAAATAGGGACTTACTCGTCAAAACACATTTTGATTACTGAGCGAAGTGAACAAATTGTCCTGAATGCAGCTGGAAGGACTCAGAGGGTATTGCAGAGCAATAAAAAACTATCCCAGGCCAGTGCTGAGGGGATTTTCTTTCCTGTTGCACAGAGCCTAGGTGACAGTAGCCTAAAATTATGCAGCTTTATCTGCTACTGATGGTGTATCTTCTCCAAAAAGCTGTGGGAGCCAGTTCATACAGACAGAAGGAATTCACCAATCCTACATTGAATATGGAGTGCTTTTCCCTGAACTGAAGGGAAACGTTGCCAAGGTGTTGGCTAGAAATCAGAGAATTTAGTCAAATCTCATATTTATTGACTGTGTGACACATAACACGTCAGAAATGAATGAAAGAGCCTTAAATTGTTTCAATGGTCTTTGTGTTTGTTGGTTCCAGATCAAGGATACTGGAGGTGGTTATTTGTAACTCTCAGAGCTAAAGGAGGTTTTAACTGAAACCTTTAATGGTCCTGACTCTCAGGGCTTGGGAGAGAAACTGTACGAGAAACTGCACTAAAGGCCTGAGAACTTTGCTGTTTCTGTCTTGTGATATTGCTTGAATCCCAAATAGTTCTGTTGGCCCAAAATAAGAAATATGGCATAATATAAGTTGCTCCCAGCTGAGGAAAGGAGTTCAAATGGGCACGGGTCTCTTCAGGAAAATGCAGCAGACACCTCTGAACAGGAGTGGGTTTAGGCACGTGCTTGAATGTGTCCCTCTCTTGGTCCAATGACTGTGCAGCTTCAGGGGTTTTATGCTAGATTTTCTTTCTGATTTTGTATTATCACAAAAGAGACAGTTTCATTCAGTCTTTCTGCACTGTGTGCTGAAAGGAGTACTTTGAGGCTCTGAGATTTTGTGGAGTTTGTTCCAGGCAATACATAAAGGAAATGCATATTACATATTTTATAATAAGAGTTTCAGTGCTGCCTTTAGTGGAGCTGACTGCAAGCTAGATAAAGAAACCCAAGTTTGAGAAGAAAGGTGCCTGTCTGTGGGTATTTAAAGCTTGGAGAAGAAGTACTGTTTAAGGAAGCTGAATAGGATCAACATGATGAGATAGCTTTCCCAAAAAAGTACTAAAATGCCTATAACTTGGTTAATTTATAATCTGATAAAGCAAAACATTTATGACTATGTTATTGAGTATATCCTTGCTTTGATATCCATGATATGGAGGAGACTTGTTGTCTCTTCCATCATTCCAGAGCCGGTGCTACTGTGAGTCCCAGGTAATAACTGGCTGGCTACCTGAGGTGAAAGTATCTACGTAAAGTAGTAAATAAATCGTGACAGAAGATCAAAAGTATTCTGTTAACATGCCAGGACTCAAGTCATTCAAGGACAATTAGGTCCATACACAACTTGGAATATGGATAGTCATGACTGGCTGCTTCATTTAGTGTGCTATGGATATGTTCATTTTGGTAGGGTTATATTGTTTCACTTCTCTTGTGAATGAAGTTTCTGGGTTGTTAGAGGTGACAGGGGGTTGCAAATTTTGAGTGAAAAACATTCCATAAATGGATCAACGGGATGTGAGCAGCACTTAAGACACCTTTACACTGTAGTGTCAGTGGCGCTGAGGGGGTGCCTCTGCAGGCACTGCCCAGAGTGTGGTCAGACAGTCAGATGGGGCTGGATCCTGAGCAGCTTCTGCTGCTCTTACCTTGGTTTGCAGGCATGGGCTTTGAAATCCTCCTTTAAATTATTGTTATGGGTTCTGGGGGGTGGCACGAAATACTCTCGGGGCACTCGTGCTGGGCAGAGTGTGCTCACTGCTGTTGTGCCAAGGTGGGTATGCCAGGCAGAAGGGCCCTGACAGGAACAGTGGAGCAGGGGCAGGTGGGGACAATCCCAACCATTTGTGGGTTGAGCTCCATCTGAACCAGAGCTATGAAACAGGGAAAGTACAAAATGTCTGATTTCCTTAGTTTGATTTCGGCTGCATTTAGGAAAACAGGACTCATTGCATTCCTGATGAGTAAAGAAGGATAAGATAGATTTGTCTTGAAGCAGCACAAGGAACCTGATACTGTGGTTAGTCACTCCAACCAGGAAGAGAGAACCCTATTTTTCATCTTATTTTCATTGCTTCAGCTATCTTATCTGTATTTCCCAACTTCAGGAGTTGATTGCAATTTTTAAAAGAAAAGGGCAGGAAAATAGCCTTTCCTTACAATCCCTGCCCTGTTTATGTCCTGAGATCATCCCAGTTAGAGTCCCATTGCTGTTATTTTTGATTTCTGGACTAACATGCCTTAAGTTGAGGCCCATGGCTTGGCTGCACCTTTGCAGGCCTGGGCTCTTTCAGAAGCACATTGGTCAGTGCCATTTATGATGGTGGGTTTGGGATGTGTTCATGTGCACTGGGATCACATGGAAAATGTAAGCCAGGGAAATACCAGGAAACAGCTGTAGGGATAATGTGGATCTGGTCTGACAGAGGCCCTATTGCTTTTTCAGTCCCATCACTGATGCCCACTGTGGACCCATCAGCATCCCCAAAATATCCCCTCATTCTCCTTGCAGTGCTCTGAATCCCTGGGAGGGCTCAGCTGGCTCTGAGATCTGCTGGGGTGTCCCAGAGGGATACAGAGAAGCTGAGCTGAGGAAAGGGAAGAGAGAAGGGAGCTGGAGTAGTGTTGGCCTGTTAAACATTCACCGAGTAGTGAACCTTTATTCACCTTTAATTTGCAGGAATTGTAGCAGGAATGTAACTGCATGTTAAAGGAGAGTGCTGGAAGTGTCATTTAATGAGTTACTAAGAAAAACTGTCAAGAATCAGGGAAAATTTTTGCTCTTGCAGGAAGGACTGACACGTTTTCAGGGTTGTGGTCTTGAAGGGGCAAGAAAAGAGAATGATGTAAAGGAGGTAGAAGCCCTAATGTGGCAGGGGCATGGGATGGCAGTTAGTTTTTCTGGGACATCTGCTAATTGATCAAAGGATGCTTCCTTTTGTTGCCTTCTACAATTGGTCACATTTTTTCCATGCACAACTGGCTACATTTTATTGGTATATTTTATTGATTGTAACCAAAAAAAGTTAATTTTGAAGAACACTTAAATATAGCAACTTTTAAGACAGAGGAATATTAATACCATTGCTTTCCTTTGGTTTATGAGTAGCAGTAGCATTCCAATGAGTTCTGTGGTAGCAAACCTCTGTAATAAGGGTCAGATGCTCACATGCATCCTCCAGCAGATGTAAATATAGAGTTATTGTATTTACAATCCCTAAAAAGTTCAGAGACTTGTATAATAGCAAGAAGTAGACAGAAAAATCAGACTCAGGAAATACATTTGTCCTCTCAAAAATACCAGCTGAGCCCATCCCAGGGGGTGGAGGATGAAGGATAGAATGTGTATGTTTGGGCTATTTTCATAGTACTGCCAAAATCAGCTGGAGAAATGTTTATTGTTCCAGAAGAGCCTTTGAACTCGGTGCAGCTGCAGATATTCCTGGGGATCTTGAGGAGCAGGAGGATGTATGGAAGTGGACTTGGCTGAGCCTTGGCCCTACAGCCATCACTTTATTGCTGTCGTATTTCTCAGTGAGCCCTGATCGGTTCCTCTGAGAGAATTTTAAAGGTTTTCATCCCAGAGCCAGAGCATGGATTTATCTGGGCTAGACTGCAATCTCATTTTACGTGGAATCTGTGCTCTGATTCATATACAACAGGGCAAACTTTTAGTGATAGGGAAAGTTATAGGGAAAAATCTTTTGGAGGATGTCTGGCAGGACAAGACCTCACTAAATAGGGAATATTCAACTTCTCTTTCTTTCCCGGTATAGGAATTATTCCTCTCCTAATTTGGGCCTGGTAAAATGGGTTTTGCTTTGGATCCAGATAGCCTGCCAAAAAGTGACTACTGTTTCATAAACCTGTCTCGCTAAATGAAGTACATTCCACATTGTTTGCTCTTTTTTTCTCATACAGTGTATGGGCTAATTCTACTGAATCATGGCTGGAAGAAAATGAGATTAAACTTTAGGAAGAAGAAAAATCATACAAGATTTGATTAATGTGAAGGATGGCAGAGAATAAGAAGAGTAAAGAAAATGAACATGAGAAAGGTAAGAGCATGAATTTATACATGTCTGTTTATAACATAAGAAATGACGAGTTAAACAAGAATTCTCAGTTAAACAGTAGTAGCTGAATTAGCACAGGCTAATCTGTAAACTTGTGAATGAAAGATGCAGCGAATTCTTTCAGATTAGTTACTTCACTACCCCTTCAGGACAGTTAGAGCCTCCCAGAAACAGTCACCACTTCTTATATGGCTGACAAATAACGCCCTCAGTTTGGCAAAATAGCAGTGAAAAGGTGTCAGGAGGGTTTTTTTCAGACTTGGTATGAACTAATTTCTGTGTAACATGAAGAATCATCTTTCTTAGACATCACGCTCAGGCTACCATAAATAATCCTTTTAACACATTTTCAAGCTTTCATTTCTTACATATTTAAGAAAAAACTGTCTGTTTAAATGTGAATGTTCAAGGGGAAAAACTTTCCTGGATCAGTAAAATTGTACATCCTGTGCATCAAGTAGATTTTAATGTATAGTGCTCTGAGAAGATTAATTTTTTTTTTTATTGGAACTTTGCTGCTGTTTGTTGACTTCAGAGTGAGAACTGAACAGTAACTTCTGCTGTGAATTCAATAGGAAGGTCTCAGAGGTTAAATAATAACTTAATGTACAAAACACTCCCTTGGCACTATTGAATAGTGTGTATTAATGGTAGTGCGGAAAGCTTTGGGTAAAGGGCTTTGCCAGAGGCTTGTGGAAGCTGCTTTTTTCTTATTGTAAACACCTAGGCTTGATCATTCCTGAGTTCACAAGAGTCTGAAATGTTCAGGACTTCTGCCTAGTAGGATTCTGTTGTTAAAAGACACCTACAGGGAACACGGGTTGCCTGGGTGTTTGGCAGAGTGACCTGTCTCAGCATGATAAATCCACTTTGCCTTGGCAAAGCTAAAGGTATTTAAACCATGGAAAAATTCTCATTGCCCCTTCAGCTTCAGTGACCTCTGAAATAGTTGTACTCTCTGGTAAGTGCTGCCAACATGAACTCTGCCTCTGAGAAATCAGTTTTCTTCTCCATCCTCCTGCAAGAGTTGCACAAGCACAGCATGACTGCCCAGCTCACAGCAGGGCAGGGAGACTCAGCAGCCTGTTTGCACTTTGAATCTAACAGCAAGTTTCTGCCACCAAATGAAATGAAATGATCCTGAAAAAGGAGTGATCTGCAGCAAAGGCAGGATTCTTGAGCTCATCTGCTGAGGGGATAACGAGGCAAAAAGAAATGAACACCCCCAAGTTTAAGTTGTTTACCATCCAAATATCTTTCTGCTACATCAGGAGACATTGGTCTCTGTTTGCCTATAATTAAGTCTGAGGTTAGAACTGAGCAGTAGATTTTAGAAATCTCAGTGTCCACTTAATTAGCTGTTTCCCAAGGGCACAGGTAGCAGGAAGAATGGATGGGAGGAGCCCTCTTCTGGTAGGGAGTTAAGTTCTTTACCTCCCTAAAAATTCTCCTTCACAGCATGGACTGGTATCGTCAACAGCTGTCCGGATTTGGGATCTGAATTAGTGCCCATTTCCCTCCTTGAGGCTGGGGTCAAAGCCAGGCTTTGGAAAGATGAGTCTTCAAGTGCTCTTGACATTTTAAAAGTCCCAAGAGTTAAAAGGGCACTGGCAGCTTTTCTGTTGAAATGATTCATCCCCTTCTAGACTTCAAATTAGGTTTATGGCTTGAATGAAAGTTAGATTATAGGACTAGTGATTCAACTGTGTGGTGTCCAGTTTTAGGGAGGGGTCTGGCAGGGCCCTTTTAGGGATTGATCAACATACTGACACTACCAAGCATTTCTTTGGGCTCAGAGTTAGGGCTTCTCATGTTGAATCTCAGGTATTAAGAGGTTGAAAGGAGGGCTGAGGATTGATGAAGATCTTATACTCTGTGTTACTGGAGAAATTCTTGTCCAAAGTAAAACTCAGGGGGCCATTCTATTAAGATTTATGGCTACATTCACTGTATGCTTACTAATAGCATTTCAGGGTATTTCATTTACGTTCAGTTTCTGTTTCAATCTGAATTTTCAGATATTTGTGTGTTTCTGTTGCTTTCCACGTCACTCACTCACTGTAGAGACTGGCTTTGTTCTTGTCTTTGAGGTTTGCCTAAGGATGTGAGCTGGAGGAAGTATTTAGGCATCTATAGCTTTAAGAAACAAAAAATGTGGGCAGACATGACCCAAAACCACATGTTTTACTTTTATAGAAGGATTAACCTCTGGCTCTAAAGAAGACTGGATTTAGTTTTCAAGTATTTAACAATTCAGCACATCAATGTATATGTTATCTGGGGACTTCAGAGATGGGGTTAGAGTTAGAAGAAAGCTAATCTGGTACTTCAGCTCAGGGTTAGAGGCTATAAATTGAGATTATGAAATTTGGAGCCCTCTCTGGTGTAGACTCTGGGGTGAAGTTTGCAGCTTTTCCACTGCTGCCACATCTGCATCCCTCAGTTTTAGCTGGGGATTGCCTTCATGTTTGGAGTCTGAAGTCCCAGGACTCTGGTTTTCTGGTGTGCTTTACAGAGCTATAATTTGCACTGATGTCAGTCTTCGGCTGTAAATACGTAAAGTTTAAGTATGTAATAGTATTTTCTACTGCACAGATGGGTATGTTACATTCTGGTTTCATGGTTAGGAAATCACACTCTCAGAGACCATTTCATTGATTGCTGTTATTGGTATTACTTATCCTTCCCAGGGCTTAGACTAAACCCATCACAAAGTGTAGCCTTAATAAGAGCCAGCAAATCCCTTTAATGGTCCCAGAAAGGGAAAGCAGAGGCATCTTCCCATGCCATCTCCCTGACCCCCAATGCAGTCCATGACCATGATGCATGTCTAGGCAGTGGCACGGCTCTCTGCTGCTCTGGGACAGGATTCATCTCCAGTCAGCAACAGCAAAAGATCCCTTTCCCTTCCCCAAGGCCCGGCATGCAGGTGTAGGGACAGGGGACAGGTTTGTGTGCCTCAGTGGGCACCCCTGGGAAAGGATGAGGGACAGGGCACCAAAGTCTGCAGCACATTCCTGTGTTTGCTGGAACCTAAGGCTGAGAATGTCTCAGCAGCTCAGGGGCACAAGCACGGCCTGCTCTGTTTCTGGCACAGTGTTCTCTTTAGCTCAGCTTTTTGAGGGATCTGAGGTGGAATGAGGAGTGCAAGGAGAAGAAAATCTCTCCAGTGTGTAGAGAATTGAGGATTTTACACCACTCCCTGATGGGGTGACAGGTTTATAGATAACACCTGCCTGCAGGAAAAGCTTACTTAACAAAAAATGACTCATTTGCCTTGACTGGAGTGTGAGGATTCCCTTTCTAGCATGGACTGGGAAGAATCTCTTCTCTTTTTTCCCCCAGAAAAGTCAGACCAGGCCTTGGAAGCTGGATTCTGGAGTGAGGAAGGAGGTGCATTTGCAAGGGGGATGCCAGGAGAGGTGTTTAAGGGAAGTAGCAGGTCACCCTGAGAAGGTTCTGTCCTTCCAAAGACAATCTCAGTCACACCTTTTCTGCCCCTGAGAGAGGATTCCTTTGCAGGGTCTCCTCTGCTGGGCACTGCTAAGTTGGCAGCCAGTATCTTCTTTTCACATGTAGCTGTGTCAGCCGGGGTTCCTGAGTACATCAGGGTTTTCAGCTACGATCGTTCCATCATTTTCATCATCACCAGGGTCTACCAGGTGCTTTCCAGAACGAACAAGAAGTCCTCACCCTGTGGATGTAGCAATGTAATTTTTTGTACATCAGCACCAGAGGATGGGACTTTTTACAGGCAGCCTTCTTTTATTCTCTTCACAATGAGTCATATGTTTTTGTGAGCAAAGCAGTTGGTTTGAAGATGAAAATCACAAATAATGCACCACCCTTAAGACAATTCTACTCCAGAAGGATTTGGCTCAGGGAATTGTCAACATCCTTTGCTCAAAGTCAGTTTTCAGAAAATGAGAGAAAATCCTAGGGATGCTGGTAAAGAATATGGGTTGACATAAGAATACTTTTCTAAGAAAACATCATTTCTCCTGTGTTTATGGGTGCTGGGCCTGAGAAACAAATTTTATAAAGGCTCAATCAGACTGGAAAGAAAAGAATTTGCATAATCATAATAACATACAATCTGTATATTGTATATACAGCAATATTGTGGTGCTTATAAGACATCCCTTCATGAACAAAGTGGCATATGGTGAATTGTTTCCTGTTCTGCTGAGGAGGGAAAACTTGGAGCACGGAGTGAGTGTAGGTGTGTGTGCTGAAATATTGCCAAGGGACACTCCAGCCCCTGCTCTGCTGCGCTTCAGGGAGTGACTCAAAGCAGTTATTGCTGCTGTCAATGCAGGACACGAGGGAGGAACAGGATGGACGGACGTTTTAGGGGAAAGCTCAGTGGAACAGATGCCAAACCCAACTCCTGGGGGAGCTTAGGGACGACATCATGATGGGAAGTAAGAGTAAGAACTCTTACATGAATGTGGGGGCCTCATGAGGACAATCAGCCCAAAGAAAGATGCTCCAGTGGTCATTTCTTGGTGACCTGATCACCAGTTCTTGGTTCTTCTGAACACACTGAAAGGAAAATGAGTTGGAAAAGGAAGCAGCTTGCTCAGCCTTTCATGCCAAGCTCAATGGAAACTCACATCTCTCGATGTTTTAATTCTTTTTTTTCCTTTATTCTGCTTGTAAGTGTGCCGAAAGGAGGCACAGCAAGTACCTGAGAACATAGCATATATTTCAGTTAACGGTATGCTACAAACTCACAAGTCTTGGTAGGAGAACAGCAACTCCTTCTGAATGTTTATCTTAACTTCTACACTAAAGTAGTTTGATGTGTGGTATGAACTCCACACTTGCAAAATGATCTTCAGAATCCTTGGAGCTGACATCTACTAATAGGGAGCATTATTAGGGAAGGGGTAAGGATGGAGAAGCTGAAGCCATGGGACTGCAGACAGTCTGTCAAAGTCTAGGAGAGTGATTTCAGAATGCCCCCAAAAATGCAACTTGTCTTAGCAGATAGAGTTCCTGTGAAGGCACAGCACTTAAACTAAATGAACCTGTTCTCATGTGGAATTATAAGATGTGTTTAAACTAGCAAGTTGTAAACTATAAATAGAGATAAGGTGCTACTCCTCACATTTCGGGCAGGAGTCCGTGACCTTTTCAGCTGGGTTAATGTACTGCATACTCTTATCTGTTTCTATGAATTTTGTTTAGCTCCATTAAGTCTAGAAAGATAAATCTGTGACTTTGGTTTGATTAAAATTAGTTTTACAAGCACAGTGTTTAAGACGTAAATATTTAAATTCCAAATCCATTTGATGCTTACTCTTAATGCATGACAGTGATTTTTGTATCCAAATACTGGAGTTGTGAGAATTGGACAGGTTAAAGGGTTATATTTCTGAAAAAAACAGAGTATTCTATAGGATATTTTTCCAAGCTTATGTCACTTTCTGTAGGAAGACAGAACAAATTTGCACATTATTCAACCTCTGATGAAGCTTGAACACTTATTCCTAGAAATACATTGCAAAAAAGTGTGTAAATACAGTGCCTAATTTGCAGAGTGAGGAACAAACAGGGAAACTCAGTTCTTTGCAGTGCTTTATAAATGTGATGATAAACTTTTCATTTAGGACCTTGCAACAAAGAATTACTAAATGATCCTAAGCGACAAGTAGGAAAATTTCCTGAACTAATTATTTCCATCCATAAAATATATACCTAAAATAATGGGTGTTGTTGTCATGTATTCCAGCCTATTATCTTTTACTGAAAAACCACAAAACATTCAAGCATTTTTTTCTCTCTGTGTGTAATAAATTTTAACTTTGCAATGCTTTCAAACTCCCAGGAGCTTCAGAATATCACCATATACTTAATATTGTCTTGCAAGCTTATTGAGATCCTTTGGTGGTAGTTTTGATGAGGGAACAGGAAGGACAGCCTGGCACTGGGACCTGACTCTCCCAGGTTTGGGTGGTGTGGATATGGGATGGACACTGGGACCTGACTCTCCCGGGTTTGGGTGGTGTGGATACAGGATGGGCACTGGGACCTGACTCTCCCGGGTTTGGGTGGTGTGGATATGGGATGGGCACTGGGACCTGACTCTCCCG
>JAYRBT010000005.1:24425155-24476253 GCA_036023395.1 Myiotriccus ornatus | reverse complement strand
CCCTGACCAGGAATCGAACCTGGGTCTCGGCGGTGACAGCGCCGCGCCTTTAACCACTAGACCACCAGGGGCTCCCTATGAGTTATATACAAACATGCTTTATAGCAGCTTTTTGTGATGCCTTCCCACCTGTGATCTGATATGTTGAGACTCCACAGAAATGCTGTAATTCAGTGGATTTTATTAACATGTGAACTAATGCTTTGGGTGGATCTATATTTAAAATATGTTTTTAAGCAGATAAAAATTGAAAGGATAAAAACTCAAGTCATACTTTTAAGAGGGAGCTTTCAGTGGTCCTTGGTCAGAAGGCAGCTTTAGGGCAGCTGCTGGTGCTCTGTGGAAATCCACAGTCCTAGACTTCATCTAGTTTATTCCTGCCAGAAGTTTAAATGGTTTTAATATATGTTAAGAAGTCTGGGATTGATTTTATTTCAGTAGAGATGCAGATGGTAGAAGTAATATTTTGGTCTACAGCCAAACATTTTCTTACTGCAATTTAATCTCTTAAAAAAAAAAAAAACAACCCCAAACATTTGGTAGTTCAAAATCTTAGGTTGTTTAAAAAAAAAAAGAAAATAGCTATTTATCACTTAGGAAAGCTGATCTTGGAGGAGTCACAAGGGAGAAATGCTTCTCTGATCCGATACATGAGAGCAACCACAACCAACCTCACTTCATGTCAAATACTGACATTCAGGAATCATTAACAGGGTGGATCAGCTATTTTGCTTTAAATATTCTACATAAATGCAGAGCAGGTGATGCTAAATGATCCCAGTGCCTCCCCGAGGTGTGTTAAATGCCAGGGCAGTGCTCTGTGCACTGACAGCACACATTAAACTCTTGCTCCCTGCGTCAGAGCTGCGAGAGCCTCCCGAGCTGCTCCACCCGTGTGTGGGAGAAAGCTCTGCAGGGCTTTGTGCCAGAAAGTTCTATTTAGCTGGCACAGGGGAGTGACTTATGGTCAGCATTCCTGGGACAGACAGGAATGCTCCTGCCCTGCTCTGAGCCACCCCCACCAGGGATAAACGAGGTCAGCTCCCTCTGCTCCACTGCGTGGGGAACTCCCTTAGCAGTGCTGCTGTGTGGGGAGGGGTGTTTGGGATGTCCACGAGCACAGGTGAGTTCTGGGTCTATCCTGCCTCTTGCAACACAGTCCTTCGGGTGCTCTCCATAGGGGAATCCACAGGATTCCCTGTGTGACTGCCTTCAGGTGTGAACCAGTGCAGGCCAGGGGACAGCCAGGCACCAGCAACAAATCTCACCTGGTTTTTATAAAAGAAGCCTCCTGTGGAGGAGTCACTTGTCACATCCATCCACCAGTGCCCTGAGACTCTTTTACACTTTGTTTTCAAAGTATGGCCCCAAACCAATCTCTGTTTGGAACCACTTAGCTTTGACTGTTTTGAACGGGCTGCTTTGTTTCGGATAGGCAGTTTGGGAATGCAGAACAAACTCCTCTCTACAGCACAGTGTTCCCCAGGAACAGCACTGCTGTGTGCTGGAGCAGCCAGCCCGGGCGTGTGAGAGGAGGGGGATGTGCAGCTTACCCACACAGGCCCTGCCCGTGGCCTGTGGCCGGAAGCCCCGCGGGCACAGGCAGCGGTGACTGCCCCGCGTGTTCTCGCACAGCTGGGGCGGGCGGCACTGGTGCGTCCCGGCTCGGCACTCGTCCACATCTGCAGGGAACAGGAAAGGGGACAGTCAGCCTGGGGCGGCAGACTCCTAGTGTGGAGGGAAGGCAGATAAGCTGTGTGCATCTGGCCCTCTCCATGGATTGGCCTCTGAGTGCCCACTGTTCTTCCCTGGTGCCTGAGCAAGGCACTGCTGTCTAACATGGCACCAAGCACAGCCTGGGTCTCACAAGCTGAAAGCAGGTTTGGGGCAGGTATACAGAGGAATTTCTCAACTGTCTGGCATTTACAGACACTTTTCCCATAAATTTTCAAAACTTTTCATTGAGGTTTCCAATGTGATCAGCTATTCTCCAAAGACAGAGAATCCATCTTCCTGTGATATCATATATGGGATAGCTCAGGCTGGAGAAGGCTCCAGGGAGTCCTCCTTGTGGCCTTTCAGTACTTCAGGGCTTACAAAAAAACAGCTTCCTGTCGCTCCAGACTCCCAGCTCCCTTCCTGCCTGGCTGCTCTCCAGCCACTCTGTGCCCAGCCTGTAGCACTGCAGGGGATTGTTGTGGCCAAAGTGCAGGACCCGGTACTTGGCCTGGTTGAACCTCATCCCATTGGAATCAGACCATGGATCCAGCTTGTCCAGGTCCCTCTGCAGAGCCCTCCTGCCTTCCAGCTGATCAACACTCCCCCCCCAGCTTGGTGTCATCTGCAAATTTACTAATGGTAGAGTCAATCCCCTCATCTAAATCATCCATAAAGATATGAAACAGAACTGTGCCCAACACTGATCTCTGGGGGACACTACTGGTGACTGGATCCCCACTGGATGCAGCTCCATCCCCACCACTCTCTGGGCTCGGCCCTCCAGCCAGTTCCTAACGCAGCACAGAGTGCCCTGTCCAAGCCCTGGGCTGCAGCTTTTCCAGGAGTGTGCTGTGGGAGACGGTGTCCAAGGTTTTGCTGAAGTCAACACAGACACATTCACAGCCTGCCCCTCATCCACCAGGTGGTGGATAAGCAGCAAGGACCTGGGATCTTGAGTCAGAGCTCCTGAGCTAAACTCTTAAGAAATAATGGAAAACCAGAGGTGGCAAGGACACATCTCTTAGTACTACTTCAAAAAAGTTCAATATGGATGTTAAGTTAAAATTGAAAAAAAGTTGGTGCCTTAATATGTGCAACTATTAATAACAGGAGATGCACAAGCTTCAGGATTGTTTAAAAAAATAAAAGTCACCATAGTCCCTGTGTTTCTCATCACCACAGAGCAAATCAGTGTTGCTACTCACCAATGCAAGTCCCATTCTCTGCTTTGGTCATTCCACTGGGACACAGATCGATGCACTTGTAGCCACCACGGGTGTTCTTGCAGAGCTGATCAGGCCTGCACACGTTCTGCCTGCACTCATTGACATCTTATTCAAACAAAAAGAAACAAGATAAACAAAGCTTGGACTCTATATAATGAAATTACACCTGACCATGCATTTCAATCATTTCATGCCCATGCATCAGTCAGCCCAATTCCTGCTTCCTCTGGCTTTTAGGAGTGCTTTACAGATTCAGAAATACAGACCAAGTGTATCATCACAGCAGGATTTTCCTTCATAAACAAACAGAACAACAAACAAATGTTAAACTCCGTCTGCTGGAAAAAGGGAATGGACACTCAGAACTTCATCCCTACCCACGCATTTTCTGCCCTTCAGCTGGAATCCTGGGTCACAGCCACAATGGAAACTTCCTATGGTGTTGAAGCAACGCTGATGGCAGGAGTTGGACTCTTGGCACTCATTAACATCTGTGGAACAACACAAATCCTTGGCACTGGAGCTGGGAATTGCCCTGTGGGCTCAGTTACCTGAGCTCTGGCTGTTACCCAGTGAGTTATGCTCTCTCATCTTTGTAAAAGACAACACACACAAACCCAAGAATGTTGTTATTCCCTGACTGGATTTTTAATTTATTGCTAAAGACAGAAAAACCAAAAGGTTAAAAAAAAAAAAAGGGTAAAAAAACCCATGAGAAAACCTAACCCTCAAAGATCCACAATCTTAATAATGAAAATTTATAGGCAGGTATTTGGAGATGTACCTTTAAAGTCACTTTCAGTTGCATGAAGGAGCATTTTCAGTTTCAAAAAACCAACCCCCAAGCCCCCCATGTACCCTGACTCCAACCCCCAAAGCCCACACAGCCCGGCTGCAGCCCCAAAGCCCACACAGCCCGACTGCAGCCCCAAAGCCCACACAGCCCGACTGCAGCCCCAAAGCCCACACGCCCCAGCTGCAGCCCCAAAGCCCACACAGCCCGGCTGCAGCCCCAAAGCCCACACAGCCCGACTGCAGCCCCAAAGCCCACACAGCCCGGCTGCAGCCCCAAAGCCCACACAGCCCGACTGCAGCCCCACATCCCACCCACCCTGGCAGCCGAAGCCGTCGGCTGTTCTCCGGAAGCCGCTCCCACACCGGAGCACACAGCGGAAGGAGCCCATGACGTTCTCACAGTCCTGGCCAGGGTGGCAGCTGTGCCCTCCCAAGGCACACTCGTCGATGTCTGGAATGAAAAACAACCTGCAAACCCCCATCACAATGGAACACAGCACCCTGAGCATGAGCAGCTAGAAATACTAGCTGATTCCATTCAGGTATGAAATAATTACAATACCACCAACAAATTGCATTCTTGTAACGAGCAGTGGTCCAAATAGAACCTTTCCTTAGCAATGTGAGTGACTTTTAAGGCGTTTTAAGGCCTTAAAGGATCTAAGGGGCGCTTTGTATCCAACCTGGCCCCAGCAGCACCTCCCTTACCCTGGCACGTCCTGCCATCGGCAGAGATAGTGAGGCCTTTGGGACAGGAGCAATAGTAGGATCCCACGGTGTTATGACAGGTATGGGAACAAGGATTTCCCACAGCACATTCATCTTCATCTGGAACAAGGAAACATTTGAAAAACCAGTGAGACTTCACAAGAAACTGCACCAAACCGACCCTTCCTCAGAGGTAAAGCCACAGGGCAAAACTGGACCCAGTAATGGAGCAGCTTCTGTACAACTCCCTTCACTGACAACGTTCCAGGGCCAAATCAATAAGCCCACTGAAGTATCTCAGATGATTGCTCCCTCAACCAAGCATGACTCAGTCATCCAGACAGACAGCCAGAACCTCACACCCTTCTCTCCACCTCCATCCAGCAGGTCAGGTAAGTCCTTCCTTGCTCTGCAGGTGCTGAGGCTCCATGTCCCTCAGGTGTACCTGAGGTACTGAGGAACAGGCTATCTGAGCACTACTCACATTCTAGGTGAGTCTTCATCTGCCATTGGATCCACACCCTTTGTCAAAGGAACTGACACTTTCTGAAGTACTGCATGCTTTGAAACTAACTAAAACGTGGTGTAGATGCCGGTGGTGAGCACTGTGTCCAGCTCTGGAGATCTCAGTACCACACAGACACGGACCTCTTAGAGCAGGTTCAGGGGAAGTGATGGAGATGCTCCAAGGGCTGGAGCACCTCTGCTCTGGACACAGGCTGGGAGAAGAGAAGGGCTCCAGAGTGACATTACTGCAGCTTTCCAGTACCCAAAGGGGCTCCAGGAAAGCTGGAGATGGACTTGGGACAAGCACCTGGAGGAACAGGACAAGGGAGATGGCTTCCCACTGCCAGAGGGTAGGGATAGATGGGATACTGGGGAGAAATTCTTCCCTGTGAGTGAGGTCCTGGCACAGGTTGCCCAGAGAACCTGTGGCTGCAACTGGATCCCTGGAAGTGTCCAAGGCCAGGTTGGAGCAACCTGGGCTAGTGGAAGGTGTCCCTGCCCATGACAGGGGGTGGGATGACTTTTAAGGTGCCTTCCCACCCACGCCACGAGTCTGTAGTTACCCCACCCATGTCCATCAGTACCTGAGCAATAAGGTCCAGATGAGTCCAAACCAAACCCAGCAGGGCACTGGTTGCTGCGATCCCCTGGATGGTAAAGGAAGCACATGTTACTTGGGGATAAAAATATGGCCATTTTATTACTTCAGCATTAAGAATTGCAGCCCAGCTATTTATAATGTATTTACTATACTTGAATGGCAAAACCGAAGCTTTCAAATCCAGCCTTCAGCAGTTTTTCTACTTGGGGTGTAAAAGTCAGTAGTACATGTTTTATGCTGGCTTGAATAACTTTAAATCATGTGTGGAGGTTGCCCTTGGAGTGACTGCAAGTTCCACCTCACTACTACCTGATTTATACTCATGTGGGTTTTGCCAGGAGGAAAAAATACACAACCCTTTTCCTTAGTAGGTATGGGAACATAAATCCAAACATAAAACCCACCAACACCTGACCCCACACAAAAGCAACAGGTTGGATGGGGCTTGGAGAAACCTGGTCTGGTGGAAGGTGTCCCTGCCCATGGCATGGGGTGGGACTGGATAGACTTTAAAGTCCATTCCAACCCAAACCAGTCTGGGATTCCATGATAATTTCATTTTAGAGAATGAAAGAGACTTGCAAGAAAATGGAACTATTTCAGGTTAACTCTGAGGCTGCTGGAGATGCCTTTGGCAGCGTGGATGAGAACCAGGGATGGAGGAAGTGCAAACTGCAGTAACTCTTAGGTGTTAGTCTGTGGGTACATTACTGAGACAGGCAGGTTCTCAAGATCTACAATAAAGTTACCCAACTGTCACCAAATTTCCTTTTGAGACTATAGGTAATGAATTCCAGGAGAAGAAGATGTTATTTTTCCATTGTTTGATTTCTGGGAAAGACCAAAGCAGTACCTTTTGCAATGGAAGCCTGGATTTTGAAAGCCACAGCTTCTTCCAGTGGATCGTAATCCGTTGTGATGGAGGAAGCGTGGAGTGTTTCCACCAGGAAGGGCATCTTCCCCTTGCTGTAGTCGTAGGTGATGGTGTGGTTCCAGGTGTAGGGAACGCTGACTCCATCGACGGTGAAGAGCCGGGTGGAGTGGGCGTACAGCTGCCCTGGGCCACTCTGGATGTAGTCCTCTGTGTAATCCTGAACAGCAGGATTTGGGCATCAGCCGCTGAGTGCAGCCAAAACCTGTGCCATCTTGCATTTTAAAGGTGCACAAGAGTTCAGATAAAGGGTTTTATCTTAACTGCTAAACAAATGCTATTTCAAACACATGTGTCCTTTCCACTCTTATTTTAACTGCTGAACCTTAACAGCACCTTGTGCATTTCTTTAAATAAGATACAGACTGATGTACTGAGGAGACTGATGATGGAGGCCACAGCACTGCCAAAAACCTGAAAATGATCTTACTCTTTAATAACAGTCTTTTGAGGTCTGAACATTTTGTTTGTATTCTAAGTCAGATGCCAACAAACGTGTTAAATAAACACTCAATAGAGAAAAATTCTGCCACTAAAAAGAGGTATAAATATTGGACATACAATATATTGCAGTGTAGCAAAATATCAACAACTTCATGTCTATTTATTGTACAGTGGGATTAATACAGTGAAATACTAGTTAAGTACCACTAACTAATGACTAAAGCAGAGGCTAAAGATGCCCCTTTCCAGCTCTCTCAAAAGCGATACCGACATCCCTGCAATAACTACCCTAAAGACCCTTTTCAGCACCACCTGCCAACATCTCAGATTCTTGAGAGACCAACATCACCTGCCTGATGACAACTTTTTGCTTTCAAAGGCAACATCAGCATCTGTCAGTTAAACCAGGCACAAAACAGGCCACATACAGTACAACAGTTTTCAGGAGTTAGTGTTTACTGCTTCAGTCTAGATGAGGAGGGAGGGAGGGATGGCAGCTTTACCTTCACGTTGACATCAGCCAGGGCCGGGAGCTGCAGCACGTGGCCGCTCACACCCACGTCCAGGAGCAGGGCCCCGTCGGAGTCCAGGCCCCGCGCCATGTGTGTCAGCCGCAGGATCTCACCTGGGGATTGTCAGAGCACCTTGGTGTATCCACCTTCCCAACCAGGGACTCCTGTCACCACAGGCCATCTGAACTGGAATCCCCTGATGAGTTACTTTATGCTTGCATTTTCTGAGGTGTACCACAGCTCATCATAAAAACCGTGGCATGTTTCAAACAACAGCTCTAAAGGCTGTATTTAAGCCTCAGACACAGTCACTCAGAAAACACTGGTGGGAGCACAAGACTCAAGTTTCAGCAATGATCCTGTGCTATTCTTTAAGGATCTATCCAGCTTAATGGACACAGAAAGACCTGGTCTATCCCAGGGAACTCACCAGTTGCAAACTCCACTTGAGTTTCTCTCTTGAAGACAGCGTCAGTGAGTGTGAACCCATTCATTGCTTCCCCAATTTCTTTGGCAGTTGTCCAATAAACTGGGCTGAGTATGGAAATTAGCTTTCTCATGGCTGGGCCTGAAAGAATGACCGCAGAACATCAGGGAGCTTTAATCTGAGCATCACGTGACCCACATCCCCAAGCATGAATGAAGACCTAAAACTAAGGTCACCCTTCAGATCTAAACCAGAAGACAGAATGTATTGGTGTATTCAGAGCAAAGAAAGTGATAAAAGTGAAAAAGCCTACCAATGCTCCGAGGGACGTTTGTGATCTTTGCCTGTATGATTCTGGTATCAGAGTCTGGGCTGTCCGACACCGTGGCATTCAGGAAAGCAATCCCAAATTCCACATCATTAATGTTGCCAATGATGCTGCCCTTGGCACGGGCAGGCCCACCTGTGCAGGGGAGAGAAAAAAACGGGCCGCATGATATGCGCTGCTGGATATGGTAGGGGAGATTGAATTAGGCTGAAATTGCAGGGGAGGTTTAAAGGCAAAAATTTAAATTACTCAGTCAGCTGGGCAAGACGTGAGAGAGCACCAGTGAAATCAGGAGAGCCATGGGCTTTCCCCCCACAGCACAAGCTATAAATGAACTCACCGGGACACGCGTGGGTGTTGCACCGGGATATCTGGGAGGAGTCCCCGGGGCAGGGCCGGCCCCGATTCGATGGGGCTGGGCTGCTGCACAGGCGCACCCGGCTCTGCTCTCCCCCTCCACAGGAGGCAGAGCACGGGCTCCACGGCTGCCACTGCCCCCAGTTCCCATCCACTGGAGAAACAGAGAATGAAGAAAGCCATTTTTCAGTTTAAATGTTTCAGGCTGCATCGGTTATGCTTAAGTTCATTCCTTCCGGAGGGAAGCAATGTGTTAAAGGAATAGCTCAAAGGATGACCAAACCACCTTAGTGGGCCGGTGTGAACCTTCTCCCTCAGAAACATACTGAAAGAGACATTTTCATATGCTATGTCCTGGTTTGATTTGTTCCTCTCCTTTTGGGAAAATCTAACATGTGAAGGGCAAAATCCTTGTCAGGTGACAGTCATTTAAAAAGGGAGAGGATTATTAGATTGTATGAAATCATAAGGAATTAGAAGGATTTTCACAGAATCCCAGAATGGTTTGAGTGGGAAGGGGTCTCAAAGTCCATCCAGTGCCACCCCCTGCCGTGGGCAGGAACACCTTCCACTAGCCCAGGGCGCTCCAAGCGCCGTCCAGCCTGGCCTTGGACACTTCCAGGGATGGTCTACATTCCTTCCATAGAATGAAAATCTCCCACACGTTGCGGGATGCCTTCCAGGGCAAGCTGCCTTCGCCCTGCTGTAGTGAGCACTCACCTGGGCACAGGTCGGTGCTGCACCTCTGGCTCTGCACGTCCGGCCCGGCGCAGCCCCTGCCGCCGCTGGCCGGGCGCGGGTTGTCACAGCTGCGGTGCCGCCGCGTCTGGCCCCCGCTGCACGTGCGGCTGCAGGTGCCCCAGCTGCTCCACGGGCCCCAGTTGCCATGGACTGAAAAAATAAGTCACAGATTATCTGTCTTCCTCTTCATAACAGTTATTTAAAATCAGACAGTAAAGCAAGGAAAACACTTCCACTGGAGAGTAACTTCTTAATCTCTTTTCCCAAAATAAAAAGAACCAGAGCTAAGAAAGGGATCTGTTCAGCCTCTGATTTTTGTGGGAGTGTGTGACTTGTAGAGTGCATCCCTCCCCTCCTTCACAGCCCCAATGCCAGGGAGGGGATGAGCAGCCTGACCCAGAGCACTTACTGGGGCAGGGATCGCTGTTGCAGAAATCCATCTGAATGTCGCTCCCTTCACACTTGTGTCCCCCGAACTGCGGGGCCGGGTCCGAGCAGAGCCGTGTCCTCTGCCTGCTGCCCCTCCCGCAGGACATGCTGCAGGCGCTCCAGCTGCTCCAGGGGGCCCACCTCCCATCCACTGCGGACAGAGCCACTGCACAGTTACAGTCTGACTTCGGGAAGAACAAAGCAAAGCAGTGCTACCTCAGGAAAACTGACACTGGGAGGTCTCAGACTCTCTCCAGAACATCTCGGCTACACAGGGACCTGGGATTTCTGCTGGGTGAGGGAGGGACACGACCCATCCATGTGTGTTGGCACCCAGAACCCCCCATGTCCTGGGCTGATCCTCCAGCGTGGGCAGCAGGGCAGGGGGGATTCTGCCCCTCTGCCCCTCAGGGGAGACCCCCCTGCAGAGCTGCTTCAGCCCTGGGAACAGCACAGCAAGGACATGGAGCTGCTGGAGAGAGCCCAGAGGAGGCACCAAGATGATCAGGGGGATGGAGCAGCTCTGCTGCGAGGAAAGGCTGAGAGAGTTGGGATTGTTCAGCCTGGAGAGAAGGCTCTAGAGTGACATTATTGCAGCCTTCCAGTGCCTAAAGGGGCTCCAGATCAGCTGGAGAGGGACGTTGGACATGGGCCTGAAGGGACAGGACAAGGCGGAACGGTTTCCCACTTCCACAGGGCAGGGATAGATGGGATACTGGGGAGAAATTCTTCTCTGAGAGGGTGGGGAGGCCCTGGCACAGGTTGCCCAGAGAAGCTGGGGCTGCCCCTGGATCCCTGGAAGTGTCCAAGGCCAGGCTGGATGGGGCTTGGAGCAACCTGGAATAGTGGAATGTGTCCCTGCCCACGGCAGGAGGTTGGAACTGGATGATCTTTAAGTTCCCCCCCCAGCTCAACCCATTTTAGGATTCCATGGTTCTACGATTTTCAGGAGTGACAGTGAGAAAAAGAGATGGCCTGTCTTTTAAATAACCTGTAAGCCTGACCAGAATCCTCTGGCTGCAGCTGCACTGTCTGAAGATGGAGCCATCACCACCTTCTCCACCCCCTTCCTAACCCACCTGTGATTTACTGGCTCTGCAGTTTGGCTAACAACATCCAGCACCAATGGACATTACTACTCAATGATCTCACGTGGGGCAGGTCTGAGCAGCTGAGCAAGGGGGTCTCTGATCTCCTAAAATGTGGTGACACAAACTGTCAGGAGCATATCCATATGAGCACTGGAGTTGGAGGCTAAGAGGTTGAGTAGTCCCAACCCATTTGTAAGCAACAGCATGCTCAGCAGCAGCACATGGAGCTGCATAAACATGCAGCATGGGGCCCTCGGGTGCTCCACTACCACGAGATCTGTTCTCCCTCCTACCAGTTGTGGTCACAGTGGGGACTCAGCACAGGATTTGGCACGTGAAAAATGGAGCATGAAGCCAGAAGGTTCAGTCTGAGCTACTGCACATTCCTCTCCATGGAACTTCCCTTGGTTATCCCTGCACTCAGCCAAATATAGAGGTCCTATTTCGAAATCATGACTTTTCCTATCCACTCGTCGAAAATGTGGAAGGAAAGGATAAATGAATAACAGATCCTAGGAACATTTTTTAAAAATAAATGTTTGGGAAACCTGTCATTTAACTACCAAGGATTTAAAATGCTGCTTTTGTGGGGTAAAGGAAGAGAAGCAAGGACAGGAGAAGAAATCCCATCTCTAGGGTCTACAGAGGGAGGCTAAGCACGTGACAGGGGCCAGGACAGTAGAAGCCTACAAGGGGAATTTCTGCAGTACTACAGGTTTAGAGCTGGCAAGCGCTGAACACAAGTCGGTGAGACTGTGTGGGCAGCGCCCCTCACCTGGGCAGCGTCTGGGCTGGCACAGCTGCAGCTGGGTGTCGGCGCCGCGGCAGCGCGGCCCGCCGTGCGCCGGGGCAGGGCTGGCACAGAGCCGCACCCGGCTCTGCGTGCCCTGCCCGCACGTCTCGCTGCACGGGCCCCACGGCAGCCACGGGCTCCACTCCCCGGCCACTGCAAAGGCAGCACACGTCACACACCGCGAATGGCGACACCACCCTCCCTAAGGGTGCCCTTGGAACCTCTGCCTTGAGAAACAGCCGAAATGGATCAGCGGGATTGTTGGGGTGTCTGTGCAGGGCCAGGGGTTGGACCTGATGATCCCTGTGGGTCCCTTCCAGCTCAGCATATCTGTGACCCTGTGAACACTTGATCAAATCTGGCATCTCCCAAGTTCCCTGGGTGGGCTGGAGGTCTGAGCAGGGGAAGGACAGCCTGGCCAAAGCTGGCACACAGCTCCAGGGTCACCAACGAACAGCAGCCAGAGCTGTTTCTGCTGCCAAAATCTAGAGAAATAAGTCTCAGGCCCATAGATGAACATCTGGAATCATCACGGTAGCAGAGCCCGGGGAAAAGGGAACAATCAATACGGTGAAAATTGGACAGAAGGGGACATCTCAGTGGTGAAGGTTCTGAAAAAACTACGTCTCCAATGTGGGCAGTACTGATGAAACAGGAAGGAACCTGAACGTTCAAACAGTTGGAAGGAAGATGTGGCTGAAAATTAAAACAACAGAGGAAAATATACAGATAAAGTAATAAATTACCAATTATCATTATTTACATGGCTTTTAAATAGTTGGTGATTTGGGTTTGGGTTTTTTTTAACTGGCTTTGCAGAAGAGGTTTTAGAGTAGCGAGTTTACTCTGTGAGAATGTGAGTATCAAGTACTGGAAAACATCAACATACAAAATTTACATTTTTACTGAGGTAAAAAGAAAAAAAAAATTTGCTGAGAATAGTCCTTGCAGTTACTTTTGTGATTCCTGTTTCCAAGAACTAGTGCCATTCAGTGAATTACAACCAATTTTAAAACAAAAAAACCCTCAACTTAAATAAGCTGAGAGAATTTGGCTTTGGAGACAAAAAAGAAATGTATATATGACACCCCTTATGCAAATAACTTAAATTCCTCGTGTTTTACCTGGGCAAGGCCTGACATTGCACATGACTGACTCCACAGCACTGCCCTTGCAGGGCTCCCCCCCATGCTGGGCCGGGGGGGCACTGCAGGTCCTGCTCCTGGTCCTGTTGCCGTGTCCACAGCTCTTGGAACACTCTTCCCACGGCCCCCACTCTGACCAGCTGCCATCCACTGAGAAACAGAAACACTCCCAGTTTTCATTAAGCAGTATTTTTTGGTATTTAATGAAAATTCCTCTTTCTTTACATGAAAGACAAAATCAGTTCCAACTGCTTAGAAAAATGACTCTGCCGTGAAGATCTGTGATGGGGATGGTTCATGGCCTGGGCACAACACAAGGCACATTAAAAGTATCAATTCACTGTGGCCTTTTGATACTTAAGCAGGGCTTATAAAACAGAGGGAGAGAGACTTTTTACATGGGCAGACAGTAACAGGACACAGGGAATGGTTTTAAACTGCCAGAGGGCAGGGTTAGATGGCATAATGGGAAAGAATTCTTCCCTGTGAGGGTGATGCGGCCCTGGCAGAGATTGCCCAGAGAAGCTGTGGCTGCCCCTGGATCCCTGGAAGTGTCCAAGGCCAGGCTGGACAGGGCGTGGAGCAGCCTGGAATAGCGGGAGGTGTCCCTGCCCATGGCAGGGGTGGAGTGAGATGGTCATTAAGGTCCCTCCCACGCCAGGCCATTCTGGGATTCCACGCGTGACTGAGGGAGTACCTGGGCACGGCCTGTTGTGGCAGCTGCGCGTGTCGGCGTGGGGCCCCTCACAGCTCCTGCCCCCGTTGGCTGGGAGGGGGTTGTTGCACTGCCGGACCCGCTCCTGGAGCCCCCGGCCACAGGTGACGCTGCACGCCCGCCATTCCAGCCAGCTGGAGAACCCGCCGTGCACTGCAGTGGGAACAGGGAGGCTGCTTGTAACGTGCTCATGATTAAAACTCTCTTAGATGAGTGAAAAATGCTCTTCCTGAGCCATACTTGGAAATCAAACTCACTTCATGCCTTCACTACTGCAGAAGTATCTTCCTGCAGCTCACAGACAATTATTGCTTATGCTCTGAAGGCCGCTCTTTAGAGGCACAGTTCAGTGATGTGTTCTGAGCACGGGGTCTAGTTCAAGACCCTTTCCATTATTATTTATGTCTCTCACTCCACACCCTCTACCTCACCCAGCAGGATGAGTATAATGGAATAAAACGTCATGAAACAGAATCCCACTGACATCTCAGACAAGGCTTAACTTAGACCTTAGAAGGAAGATAAGATCAAATATCTTATCCATAAAATGTGAATAAGATAAAATCTTGGCCACGTTGGACCTCAGGTAAGGCTGTAACGGGCCAGTGTGGAAGCCACCACTGGATGTGCTGTGCACGTACCCTGGACCGTGAGGGGCACTGTGACGAGGACGGATCCCAGGAGGTTCCTGGCCACACACTCGTACCGGGCCGTGTCCTCGCGCCGCGCGGCCGCCACGCGCAGGGAGCCGTTGGACAGCACGGCCACCCTGTCGTCGCTCACCACGGGCTGGCCCTGCCGGGACCAGCTGATGGCAGGGGCAGGTTCCCCCCTGGCCTGGCAGTGCAGCAGTGCCGTGGCACCGGCGTCCACAATGGTGCCCACGGGCTCCACAGTGATCACCGGGGGGCCTGCAAGGGACAGATCTTCAGGCAACAGCACTTCACACAGCTCCTTACTGATTTCATATCAAAGGGCTGGCCACAACAAGCACAAAGAAACCTTAAGTCACTTTACTTTGACTAAAATTATTATTCTTGATCTTCCACTAGTACAACAGGATCACGGGATCCTTAAGGCTGGAAAAGACCTTTGAGATCACCGAGTCCAACCATCAGCCCATCACGTTCACCACTAAACTGGCTCCCCAAGTGCCACCAAACACACACACATTACAATGCTCACAACAGGCTGGTTTAACATGGCTTAAACATCTGAGGACCAAAGCTGGGATTGGGGTCCCACTATAAGAGCACATGGTCGTCTTTATTATTAAAACATAATTTTTTCATCAAACAGGAAGATACTGTTAATCATGTCCAGAAGCAACTAAGACATAAGTAACAGACCCATGGTGCTTGAGGCTACAGTAGGAAGGGGATGTTTAGAAATTCTCCCACTAGCAAAAAAAAAAAAATTTACTGTATTATTTCTGCCAAAAATAAAACGTCACCAAAAACTGGTATTTGTCTCCCATAAATTTCTTACTTTAGAAGCTGAGAGTCTAGTTCTATCCAGTTGTAGAAACATCCTCTCTAGTTAACCAGGAGAAACAGGCCCTTTCAGAAGGCCTGCAGTTGCTCTGCTCGAAGGTGGTTTCTAAGCTGAGTCTCAATCCCCTTCTGCATCCTTCTCTTCTTTAACTTCAATCACAGCTTAGACCAGACACTTAAATATTCATGATGAAATCTTCTCACAGCCCAGAGAAGCTGTGGCTGCCCCATCCCTGGAAGTCTCAAGGCCACATTGGAGCAACCCAGTCTAGTGGAAGGTGTTCCTGCCTATGTCAGGTGATCTTTAAAGTCCCTTCCAACCCAAGCCCTTCTATGATTTCATGAAAGATGAGACAAGTCTTAACCTACAAAGCATTGCCCAACTCCAAACTTTCCCTGGGAGCTGCCTCCACTATCCATGGGCAGGTGATCACCCCCATCTGCGGCATTCGCCCTCCCCGGGCCTTACTCTGCAGTGTGAGGGTCAGGCTGCGCTCCACCACCCCGGCCTCATTGGTAGCCACGCACTTGTAGTCACCAGCATCATCATCCTGGAGAACAAAACGGGGTCAGTGTTCAGTGCCCCTGCTGAGAGGGAAATTTCTGTGACACAAGGCAGCACTCCCAGGATCTGAAAGGCTCTGCTGTTAGATCCTGCAGTACCTCAACATTTTGCCTTCATTAACAGTAAGCTGATGTGGTGCATT
Source organism: Myiotriccus ornatus (assembly GCA_036023395.1). Lineage (NCBI taxonomy): Eukaryota > Metazoa > Chordata > Aves > Passeriformes > Tyrannidae > Myiotriccus > Myiotriccus ornatus. Next base: position 24,460,584 of record JAYRBT010000005.1, on the reverse strand, counting down.
ATTTTTATTATTCCATTTTTAATTTCCTTCAACTCCTTCATGCCGGTGATCAAATTAAATTTTAAAACTTAAAGGAACTCAAGGGAGTTGCTGTTTTTAACCCCATTTCAAAACACAGACAAGAGTTAATGGGGAAAAAAAGGGCCTTATTCTTCATATTAGGAATTTAGATGCTGAGATATTTGCTCAAGGAGAATGCACTTGCTGACCTGACTTTGTAGAATCCAGGCTCTTCTAAGGTCAAAAGGAAAAGTCCCATTTAATTGGGCATGACCAACACACCAACAATTAACACACAGATTCAGGTCCTCCGACAACCAAAGAGAACTATGACCCCCTGTTCTTTTTTGGTCTCAGTGCTTTGAGTCTAATTCTAGCCTGAACTAAAACATCTGTTAAAGGCAAAAGCAAAAGTGGATTAAATGTGCAGCCTCCCTCTTTCCAAACAATGTGCTCTGGAATACTTTGAGTAATATGAGTACAAGACAGAAGCTCCTGGTAGCAGAGCAGGACTCACCACGGTGCTGTAGATGGCGAGGGAACCGTTGATAAGCTGTCGGATCCTGCTGCTGATCTGGACCCCAACTCCCTTCTTGCTCCACTGGATGGTTGGAGGGGGATCTCCCCTGACCTCACAGTTCAACATGGCATTGCCCCCCAAGGGCTCAACTCGGCTGGAGTGGAAATCCCCCTTGAACACTGGGGGCTCTGGGACACCAGGAGTGGCAGAGGCAAAATAAAATGCACTCAGTGACATCGCTGGTTGGGATCATTCACCTCTGCCTTTCTGAAGTGGAAATTTCAACCTGTTTCAGTGTTTCCCATTTAGCCATAGATGAGGTATCAAATGATAGGGGGAAAGGTTATAAACTGAGAGAAGTAAGGGTCAGATGGAATACTGGGAAGGGATTCTTCCCTGTGAGGGTGGGCAGGCCCTGGCACAGGGTGCCCAGAGAAGCTGGGGCTGCCCCTGGATCCCTGGAAGTGTCCAAGGCCAGGTTGGATGGGGCTTGGAGCAACCTGGGCTAGTGGGAGGTGTCCCTGCCCGTGGCAGGGGGTGGAATGAGGTGAATTTTACAGACTCTTCCAATCCAAAGCATCCCAACTGCACTCTCAAAACAGCTTGCTCTGTGAAACTGCCCAATGGTGCCCAGAGTTGCTGGCACTTCACATACCTTTGACATACACAAACCCAATGGCTTTGATGGAGCCCACTGTGTTTTCTGCTGTGCACACGTAGGTCCCCGAGTCATCCTTGGAGACCCTGTCAATGAGCAGCTCACTGTGTCCATGGACATCATCGTACTGAGCTGGAGGGAGCACAGGTACAGGGTCACTGCCAGGGCTCGCACACACAGGTCATCACAGGGTTTCTGTTCAGCAGCACTGCTCAGGGCCCCGTGACACTGCAGATCTGAGACACCCCAGGAGTGCACAGAAAGCCACTGCTGTGACATTTGCCCACATGCATCTGTTCACTGAAGTCGTTCCTTAGTTTTGTTTATTAGTTGCTGATACTGGGTGTTTCGATGTGCTACATTATTGGCTATAGAAGAGGAATAATTTCTTAATTATCTTCCTTACAGCTTTGTCTCAGAGGCCACTTAATTATATGATTGCATAACATTGAAATATTCCTCACACAATCACTAACAAGCTTATTCCCTCTAGATTTTTCTTCTTCCTTACGTTAAACTAACTGCAATGCTGCATGGGACAAAACCCTGGAGCAGAATGGCTGCTGGGGACCTGGTGTTACCCACCTGGAATGATGTTATTGTTGAAGGTCCATGTTATTTTGGGTACAGGTATCCCAGTTGCTTTGCAGGTTAACCTGAGCTGTTCTCCTTTGGTCAAAGCTACATCTCCAGGCAGTTCAGTGAAGGCTGGCAGCACATGAACTGTCAGGGTGACCGTGTGTGAGTCCTCCCCGGCAGCACTGGCAGCCATGCAGGTGTAACTGCCAGAGTCTTCAGGCTGCAAGGAAACATGCTGGGGCAATTTCATCTGTGATTTACCCTACACAACACTGCAACTCCTAACAATAAGAGAATCTCAAAAGGTCTGGAACAAGCATTCAGCAGAAATGCTCAGCTGAGCTCTTTCACTGCTCCAAACTTCAAGTATGATCAACACTTCTTTCCACCATTCCTGAGACTTTACCACTACATATTCCTCACAGATTTTACTCCTCAGTGGAAAACAAAACTTTTATAAAGACTTTGTAATATTAAGAACAAGAAATCGAAATAAAACTTTGGCTAATCCAGAGGTGGATTTTATCACTGCCAAACCTGTCCAGTAATAGCTTAGACTGAGGGAACTTACAACAACATTGTCCAAAATGAAGTCTCCACCTGGCACAGTCCGGTATTTTCCCACTATCTCTGTTAACAGCATGTTGTCCTTCTTCCAGCTGATTGTTGGTGCTGGAATCCCGTCAGCCACACAGGACAGGACAGCCTGGGAGCCCTCTGTGGCCGTGTACTGTGTGTCCATGCTGCGGATCCTGGGGGGAACTGTGGAGAAGTTTATTACAAAGATTTACCTCTGTGCATTATCCCAGCACTCCTGTAAAGGCAACACTGGACTGAAGGGAACACTGCCTGGATCTCCTGTATTATCTGTCTCCATCAGCGACCACCACCAATGACCACATTCCTAAATTCAAGCAACTGGCTGACACCACAACCCAGTAACACTACCCTATTAAGTTGCACAATTTTCCTGAATTCCTTCCGTTCATCCTAGTTCCTCACTTTCCAGGGGGTCACACAGCATTTCCCTGCAGTCCCACTTATCATAGATTCCCAGAATGGTTTAGGTTGGAAGGGATCTTCCAGCTTATCTCATCCCACCCCCTGCCCTGGGCAGGGACACCTTCCACCAGCCCAGGCTGTTCCAAGCCCCGTCCAACGTGGCCTTGGACATTTCCAGGGACACTTCCACAACCTCCCTGGACAAGCTGTTCCAGTGTCTCCCCCTGTGCCAGGCAGGAATTCCTTACCGTGCACAGCCAGCTCCGTGCTGGAGGAGCTGGACCCCGCCGGGTTGGTGGCTGTGCAGGTGTAGCGGCCGCTGTCCCCGGGCTGCACAAACACAATCTGCAGGGCACCAGTGCTCAGCACCCTCCTCCTCAGGGACTCCAGGATCTGCTGCCCATCCTTGTGCCAGCTGATCTCCGGCCCAGGGGAGCCCTCAGCCTCACACCGCAGAGTGACAGATTGATCAACGGGAACAATGTATTCCTTCGGGTGGGACTTAATAACAGGAGGAACTGAAAGGAATTAAATTCTTTAAAGAATTAGAAACATGGAATGCTTTTCCTCTCAGTGCAAATACTCCCGAAAGCATGTTTTGATCCTGAAGTAGACATAGAACTAAAGGGAATAAACCTCCTGGGCTCTATTCAGTGTCATGGCAAACAGGGCACCAGGTCCCTTTCAACTGCCCAGAATTGTGGTTGGACCAACAGAAAGAGTTTAAAAGATGATTTACCTTGAACTTTCAGTTTGATCTTCCCCAGAGCAGTGCCAGCTGGATTCTGAGCAACGCACATGTAAGTGCCAGCATCTTCCACAGCTGCTCTGGCAATCTGCAAACTGCCACTTGGAAGAACTTTGTAACTGTTGCCTAAAACAAATATAAGCCAAGTATGACCCTTTTGGTTTGTTTTTTGTTTTTAAACAAATAGATAGGAGGAACTCAAGCCTGAACATCAGAAAAGAGAATGTCAGTGTCTGAGTGACAGCAAGCAGGCTGAGTTCCAGGGTTAGGATACCTGAGGTGATGATGCTGATGCCCTCCTTTTGCCATGTGATCATGGGCTGAGGGGTGCCCGTGGCCTCACACGGCAGCGTGATGGGATTGTTCATGATGACATCCAACACCCCTGGCTGAGCCTGGATAACCGGTGGCTCTGTGAGAAAAGGGAAGGGCACTAGGCTGAACCTTCAAGGCTAGAAAAATAGAGAAGATAACTAAAACTGCATATCCCAAGCAGGCTGAATCAGCAGCCCCCACCTTACCCTGCACGTGCAGCGTGACGTGCCTGTGGGCAGTGCCGGCGGCGTTCCGAGCCACGCACGTGTACCGGCCCGCATGGGCCAGCTGGGCAGAGGGCACCTCCACAGCTCCTGGGGCACAGACAGCATCAAACACATCTGCACCCTCTACTCACACACATGTCCCCCAGGGAGGTCCTCTAGGACCCATCCTCTAGGACCTCCCTCCTAGGAGGTCCGTATTTTTATTCTAAGATATTGGAGAGGGGATTTTGAGGGGTTGTTTGCATTGATGTAATTAATTACTTCGAGATATGCCCAACTGTACCCTCCTTCCCACTGGTTCTCTGCAGCACAGTACCTGAGGAGAGAATTCTGTAGCCATCTCCTCTGGGAAGCAGCTTTATGCCATTTTTGGTCCAATGGAGTGAGGGGACAGGAACTCCAGACGCAGTGCAGGAAATCAGGACTGAGGACCGCTTTGTTACCAGAAGGTCTGTGGCTTCATCTGCTAGGGATGGGGGCACTGGAAATGAACACCAGTGCAAAGGTTACTTGCCCATGTTCACTTTTATAAATTCTTGGAAATAACTTATCTTTCTTGGGAATACCGGAGACTTATGGATATCAGTATCATAAAGGAATGAAAGTCTCATCTCAACATTGGAACGCCCCAAAGAAATTCTGGGGGCCACACATATGTAACAGCAATATCCCCTCTACCTTGAACAGTGAGCTCAACTGCTCTTTGATCTTCTCCTGCATCATTTGACACAGAGCACTCATAGACAGCAGTGTCATCCACCGTGGGAGAAATGATTACTAAGGAACCTGAAGACAGAAGTCTGAACAAAGAAAAAAGAAAGTGAAAGCCATTGAAAGACTTCTTTCCTTTTCAGGTCATCAGCCCACTGAATTTGCTGGCTACACAAGATTACATTTATGCATGGCTAGATTCTAAAGTGCCAAAATCATCCCTAAAAACTTTAAATCCATAGGGAAAAGAAAACACGTCTCACCTGTATGTATTCTGGTTCTGGTCAACACTAAGCAGGTGACCATTTTTTTTCCAGCTAACTGCTGGTCTGGGAATTCCGGTGGTTTCACAGGGCAAAGTGGTTTGCACATTTACAGTAACTGTGATATTCGTCTGCCCAGGAGCAATTGTTGGAGGAACTGGGGACAAACAAAGCCTAATTATTCAGAATAATTATATAGAGATATTTATGTGCACACACATCTCTCTCACAGCTAAATATATTGAGCTGAACTGTCTGAACACATTGACTTAATTTTTATAAGGGGTAACTTGACAGTAGTAAACCTACTGAACAGGTAGCATAAGACATGTCAGGTCTTTCTAGTTCAAGACAAGGAATAAATATTTTCTTCTCATGAACGTTTGGGTTATATTCCTAAGGCTAGACATTTCTTCTCTGTTTGTTTTTACGAATGCAGCTAAAAAGGGCTAATTTAAAATGGGTGTAAGTGTATTTCAGAGTTGTAAGGGCCTCGTTTTACCCAGGACCTGCAGGTCGATCCTCCTGCGCTCGGTGCCCGCGCTGTTGGTGGCCATACACACGTATCTCCCGGTGTCAGCAACCTGTGCTGAGTGGATGTGCAGGGACCCATCCTCCAACAAGGAGTACCTGAGACAAAGCCAAAGACTGCTGTCCACTCTCCAACCAACAGGGCCACGGGTTATCCTGGCAGTGCTGAGGGAAGATGACTCAGAACACAACCAGTGGCCTAAACAGGGGGTGTGTCTATTTGACCACACGGACTTTTCTCCTTCATTGCACTTATTCTGATTTCACTCTTTCCCAGAGGAATGATGAAATCTAGCTGACATAGTGATTTCGCATAAATCATACTGGATTTACAGAAAATGGCCAAACCCCTTTTTTATGGTTCCTCATTTAACCTTAATAAACCCTAATGAACGCTTGTACTTTTTCTTCGAAATGTAACTGAATTCCTTACATTTGCTCAGTTCTAGAAAATGCCAAACTGCTTCCCTTAAAAACCATCAGAAGACAGAAACCATTCACCATAATAAAAGTTGGTACTAGAACATCTATGAAAAGTTTTATGTATTAAAAAATACAGAATACGCTCTATTAGCTTTTGGCCTACATGAAATTGCCTTTTTTCATCCCAAAACTCCATATATATATATATAAAAAATATAAATATCATTCACATTTACTGTTCAAAATCTTTAATATTAGAAGAATTACTATTACATTTGGCTCTAAAAGGAGGGGGGTTTTGTCCTTAAAAATAAAAGGATGAAACCTCTGGTACTGCTACTTTTCTGTAGCACTACCCATGGCAGGGGGTTGCAACAAGATGGTCTTTAAAGTCCCTTTCAACCCAAACCCTTCTGTGATTTTATGCTTCTATGACATTACACTTTCTATCACTGTATTTTTCCACATTTGAGAGACAGTATAAATATTAGTTCTGATCTGTGAAAGCAAAATTACTTTCCAAGTCACAGATGTCTAATTACATTTTCTGTAATCAATACATTCTTAAATAGCAATGAGGAACATTTATGCTGACTTCCGGACAGTACCTTGTATTGTTTCCAGTGAAAACAGCTCCATCCTTCCTCCAGGTGACTCTGGGGGCTGGGACTCCTTGTGCAGCACACTCCAGAAGGGCAGAAGCATTGATGTGCACCACAGCAGTCTGGGGACCGCTCCGGATCGTGGGAGCCACTGCAGAGGGAAAACTGCTGATGAGCCAAAGAAAATAACTTTACACTGCAGTGATTGAAACTAAACACATTAAGAACAGAGGCAACAAGTTTGGGATCACTGCAAAGACAGGAACAAATTTCTTACCATTTTGAGCAGCACACTGTAACTGCCACGGCGCAGCAGGGGAGGAGAAAGAAACATTGGCTGACATGCACTGCAAAGGTCAGCTCTGCAAGTTATGGGGTGGGAATCAAACAGAAATAGGGAAAAAACTCCTCCTCATCACCCGAATCTGAGAGCAGAAGAGTTTCTCGTCAGACTGGAGGTGAGAAAATAAACAGGTCTAAACTGGGCAGTGTTGACAAGTATTGAGCACAGAGCCCCTCAGGCCCTGTCCTATCCTGCTACAGGTGCAGAGAGGCTGCCACAAGTTTCAAGTAACATTCCAAACCAGTGGCCAAGCCAGCTGCGAAACCCTGTCCCCAAGGGGCCAGTGAAACGCTTTCAGAAGAATCTCTCTGAATTTGTCCAGGAGCATTTCTCTGTCCTGTATCTGGGGGTTTACTCTGAATGTATCCTGACTCCCTATCAGGATGATGGCCAGATGCAGCCCCATTAGCAGGAAGCACAGACAGATGGAGAGTAAGCCATGGGGAACCCCCAACAGGTCTTTAGTTTGGGGACAGCTGTGGACTCAGACACATGAGACCATACACAGTTTAGGCATGGCCTGAGTGGCCCACACATGGCTAGAAAGAAATCACTAATATTTGCTTCCTGCTGTCTGAACTCCTGCAGAAATGCCATGCAAAGATGAAGGTGCACAAGGTTGATCCATGATTTTACCATGCACTGTGAGCAGGAACTCCCTGGTCACCTCTCCTGCCACGTTCCTGGCCACACAGGTGTAACTGGCTGTGTCCCCCAGGTCAGCATTGTTGATCTGCAGGTACCGCCCACCCGACAGGATCCTGACCCGCGGTGTTCCCTGAGGGCACAGACAGAGACATGGACACATTTAGAGCCTTACCATCATCCTCCTGGCCAAGTCAGAACATTTTTTCATTGCAGAGCAATGAAAACCTTAAAAAAGGGCATAGATAATTCATTGCTGGCTTAACTTCATTTACATCCCTCAGGATAAGAGGGTAAACAAAGTTTTAAAAAATTATCATTGTTTACTGGTTCCCCCTTGAAACCTTTCCTGGGACTTGTGCCTGAAGGAGACAGCCTTTTGGGCTATACAGCCAAAGGGCTTATGAGTTTTTAGAGAAAGGGGCAACTAGTAACACAGGATTCATGTTTTTATTATTATTTTTTAAATCTATGCACGCTACAGGCAGAAGGAATACAAGTTTCTCTACACTGTTCTTCCAGCATCACAGTCCTGCTCAGGTAGGAGCCAGCAGAGACTTAGCCAGTGAGGCTCACCAGCCAGGAGTTGAGTAGCCACAGTTCTGGATACAGGCTCTGTATCCAGATATCCAGCAGTTCTTCCCAGCCCTACAGTGACTCCACAGCCCCTGCCACCAGGGCAGGTCAGTCAGAGCGTTCTTACCACAGCCAGTCTGGGCCTCGTCTGCACGAATGACTGACAGAAACATCAGCTGCAAGTGCTCAAAGACCTGACTAGATACAGTTCAGTAGAAAAAAAGACCAGGAATTCAAGCTTTTCCAGTATGAGCTACCCACCCTGTGGATGGAATTGAAAGCTGACACTACCACCTACTCTTTTGCCTAAGGGTCTGAGCAGAGCACTACAGAGAGGTGAAACTCCTCTGCTTCTCACTGGCACCCTGCAACACTGGTTTTGTACCAGGCACCAGCTCCAAGCCTACAATGCAGGACACACAGCAGGGCCAGAACCTCTCCGGTGACATGAGTCACCCCCAGAGTGGATTAGAGACAGATTTTGGGTAATCACCGATATTTCCTGTTCAGAACACAGCCTATGTGATGGTTTCTAAACAGAAGCATATAGATGACAGAAGACAGGGAGTAAAGCTATAATTTAATCCTTATGCTCTACTCAAGTATGTCAGAAAACCCATCTTGGAAAAAAATACAAATTCAGCAAGTTAAATAAAGCCAGACTAGGTCAAGAGGCTCCTGCTTACATCTTTTGTTAACCCTCAATGTGCATTTCCAAATCAATGAAGAGTGCCAGGACTCTAAAGCTACTGGAGGCCAGATCTTCCCACAGTTCTGCTACCAAAAAAGGTCGTGTTGCACAATTCCATCATTTAGGAAGCAGAAGGGGACCTGAGCAGACCTCATACTAGTGCAGACCTCAAAATCTGCCCAGTGGAAGACAACAAAACCACAAGGCTGTTCCCAACAGCAGTGATGATTTAAATGGAAATAACTGCAACCTGAGAACATGACTTTCCCCAAACTGCGAAACCTCAGGATTTCCAGGATAAGGAGGATGGTATATCAATAAGCACATCCCTTTCCACACCAAGGGAACCTCTTTCCCAGCTGTTTAGTAATAGAAGGCTATTACATTTCTCTGAGGTTGAGAAATGAACCAGGTATTGGGAAGGACACTGATGTTCTCCTGATATCTGGAATGTATCTTCATACAGGCTCAAGGCTGGGGGACAGGCCCTGGCACAGGGTGCCCAGAGAAGCTGTGGCTGCCCCTGGATCCCTGGGAGTGTCCAAGGCCAGGTTGGACAGGGCTTGGAGCAACCTGGGCTAGTGGTAGGTGTCCCTGCCCACAGCAGGGGGTGGGATAAGTTTTGAGGTCCCAGGAAGCCTCAGCCCTCACATACAAACATAAATCCATGAGGCAAGAGGAGAACTCACATCATAAAGCTAATTCCCAGGTTCCCAGCTCAGTACCTACGGTCATCACAGCCTTCCTCTGCTGCTTTGAGCCCTGCTGAATATTTTTAACAGTGGCTGCCTTTTATGCATTGTTTTCATTAAGTGCTGCTTTTAAAACATAAGTTTTTCAATGAAGACTAAGGCAAAAAGTACTCATATGTTTTATTTCTAAGCCTTGTTCAACCTTGTTTTCATAAAAAAACTCTACTACCCAATTAAGAAATTAACTGTTCAGATGCAGAATGTTTCTGTGAGTTTTGTTTCTAGCTGGTCCTTGGGCCATATTCAAGAACACAGTCTCTAGCAGCATTCTGTAAGACATATTCACCCACCGTATTCTTACTTCTTCCAGTGATACTTAATTCTTCTAAATTTACACTAGAGAGAGAGTCTGAGGATGGTATGCCAGAAGGAAAGCAAAGAAGGAGAAATCTGGGTGAAGATTTAGTGATGGATCACAGTTAAGGGAGACACAATTCAGCTGAACTTGTTTCCTCTTCATTAAAGAATAAAGATCAATTGAGGGAAAATTATCAAATAACTTCAACCAGTAACTGAACTTCAACGTTCAATTGAGAAGCACCTGTTTTGTGAGTGATCCCCAGGATGGGAAGTAAAAAAATTCTTTCTGAATAAACTATCCTCATCTTGCTAATGGTCTCTCAACCAGCAAAGACTAGCACTATGGAATTCTGAGTGGAAAAGATGCATCTGGTACAAAACTGTGGTGATTAGCAACCCATTTGCTTTAGTTCCTTTCTAAATGCTACTAGAGTAGGAGGATGCATAATATAGCCAAAGGAAACATATAGTGTAGTCTTTTCTCAGCTACCTTTCCTGGAAGCCATTCAGGAGTTTACCGAAGGCTTCTAGCATTGCTCAGAGGATCCAGGAGGAGCAAGGGATCCCCCTAAAGGAAAAAAGAACAAGTAACAGCGGGATGGCCACTTCACAGTTTGGCTGGCTTCAGTCAGGGCTACCTGGAGTTGGGCTGGGGCTACTCAGCTCTCTGGAGCTCATGTGCTGCACGGGAGGGGCGAGTGAGAGGAGCAAGAACCCTCAGGCACTGTGTGTAACCACTGCAGGGAGCCAAAGGCCAGAGCACACAATGGAACCTCGGTACCTCCAGGAGTGCTCCATTCTTCAGCCAGGAGATGGTGGGAGGTGGCACAGCATCCGACTTGCACTCCAGAATGACTTGTCTGTTCTGCAGCACAGTGAGATCCTGGGGCCCACCAGTACCAGCAATGTTGGGAGGAACTGGAATAGAGAACAAAATCAACACCGCACATATGCTATCACAAAAGCTCCTTATTGAAAACTTCCAGTTTAGTTCTGAAGTTTAAAATAAATGTGATGGCTTGGTATCATTAATTAGTTCTACTTTTCAATACCTGTGTTAAATAGATCAGTATATTTCACATCCTTTTCACAATAAACTTCCTAGTATTAAAAAACAAGATTCGGAATTGTAACAGAAATCAGGTGGAACTTTCCCTTCTAATTGTGTATCATGTTCAGAATAACTATCCTTATTCAGAAACGTTAGTTATGATCATATGGTGCAACGTCACAGAATACGTCCTTGGTAAACGAGATGCTGATTTACCTTAGCAGCTCACACTTTGAAGGAATAACTTTTTTTCCTAAGCTGAACTTACCATGCACTCGTACCAAATATTCCTTGTCATCATCCCCTGCTGGGCTTGATGCCAAACATGTGTATCTTCCTGTGTCCTCCACCTAGAGACAGGAATAACTTCAGCAGAAACCTCAGAATGTGGGAAAAGGTCAGCAAAACCAGGAAATACAAACATGGCAACAACATATAACAGGCAGCACTTGAACACAAACACAGCAGATAAGGAATGCCTGGAAAGAAAATGAAGTTCTCGAATACTGCATTATTTTACCATGGTGGAATTGTTCAGAGATGGTTTAGGAGTTGCAGGACTCCATAAAATCTCTCTAGATGATGTGTCTCTAGCAATAAAGATGGAACTGGCTAAGGGATCAATCTAAGAAAGAGACAGGTTTGGATACTAAGGAATTCCTTTTGTGCACACACAGTCATTAACACCTTTATGGTTTCTCCTTCCTGTAAACTCCTCCTTGTAAAGCCAAGAAGTGTTTGTTATACAGACAAATCAATCCCAAGCCCTATCCCACTGCTGTTTGAGGAACTTCACTTGGCTGTCCACAGTTGGATCCAGTCTTTAGTTTAATGGTGAAGGTTTTTAAGGGTTGTTTTCCCTGGACTCTTTTATCGTAGGAATTAATCTGAATTAATCTGAAAGTCTTTATCTGTTTTTTCCAAACTTGCACCCCGAAGGCTGCAAATGCAGCTTTTCTGTGTCATCAAATGGTTTTCGGAAAATCCAAGCTAATGGGAAGAGAAGAAGGCTGAAGAGGAACTATAAATCACAAAAGAAAAGCAAGGGATAGTAACAAGAGTCAAATAGGTAGAAAATTAACAAGAACAGATCACAGACAGATTAAAACCATTAAGTTATTCGTCCCAGCATTGACTGTTCTGCTTTGTAACACGATGCACCAATACATAAAAAAATTATGGAACTCTGAAGTGAACATGAAGTAATAAAGCTCAAAAGAGGCTGAAGTGCTTGGGCACTCTCATCCCAGAATATTACTGTGTGTTCTGTATGGGAAGCTCCAAGGCAAGGTGATTTTGTAGCAGGTTTTTAGGACATCTCTTAAGACAGTCCTAAGGCAGGCACTCTTTTGGGAATGCAGAACTGAGCTTATTTTGACACAAATACTCCACCTGAGCACTGGTTATTCTCAAGGCTTCTCTCAGCATATGAACATTATCAGTCTGCAGAAGTGGGCGCCCATCCTTCATCCAGGAGACTTTGGGGACTGGAATGCCAGAGGAGATGCAGAGGAGCTCAAGTGGGTTGTCAACGATGACAGAGAACTCTTCTGGTTCATCTGAACCATTGATGTGAGGTGGCTCTGGGGAAGGAAAAACATTTGAGTTCTTTATTGACTCCAAAAACCTAAAACAACTGACTGTGAAAGTCTATAAAACATGATATGCAGCCTTGGGGGTAGAGTTTGTAGAATTAGTCTATATTATATTATTTCTTAATGTGTCACGAACTCCCTGAGTAACTCAGGTAATTTCTATCCACCTCTGCCTATTAATTTGCATATTTTATGAGTTGCAATTATTCATTAGAAAATGTTTTCAAAGTCACAGGTAAAATATATTTTTCAGTTTCAGTGAATATATTCATATATTTATATATTCACTGTTGTACTTTCAGCTGTGCATCTTCCTGTCAAGCTGAATTTCTGCTAACCAAAGTTCTTAATTTATAGCATATAGTTGTATTCATTATACCATATTTCAGTACTTGGGAAATATATATACTATATTATACATTCACATCTTTTTAGGTACCTTTCACTTCTTTATTTCTCTCATTTATCATTTACTGAAAAGGCCAGGTTGGACGGGGCTTGGAGCAACCTGGGCTAGCGGAAGGTGTTCTTGCCCATGGCAGAGGGTGGAACAGGATGGGCTTTAAGGTCCCTTCCAGCCCAAACCACTCTGAATAGAACAGGTAGATTCTCTGAGTCTATAAAAATACTCCTTATCCCCTGAGATTTTTTGCATGTCATGTTCCTGCTCCCATTTTGCTGCACTCCAAGGTTAACACTCACCCAGCACGTTGAGGATGAAGTGCTTGCTGGTATCTCCGGCTGCATTGGAGGCCACACAGGTGTATTTGCCCGTGTCTCCAGGCTCTGCTTGGAGCAGCTGAAGGACCATGCCCTGGTTGCTGGAGGTCAGGTGAGCCCCCAGGCCCAGGGGATGGCCATCTTTAAACCAGGCCATGGAGGGGGCAGGCGTGCCGTCAGCGAGACACTCCATGGCAGCGGCACTGCCCCTCAGCACCGTCACCTCCTCTGTGCCCCCGGCGCTGTCCAGGCTCGGTGGCACTGCCGGGACACAGACAGCTGGGTCACACACAGCACAGCCCAGAGGCCAGTTCTGGATGGAAACAGCTGGCATGCAGCCACCTTTTGGCATTTCCCCGCTCACATTCACATCTTAAAATTCACTGAGAAATTATGTATTATTCCTCTTTCTAAAAAACCTGTGATGTGTCATGGGGGTTGGAACTAGACAAGCTTTAAGGTCCCTTCCAACCTAAACCATTCTGAGATTCTGGGTGACAGTTCAGGTAAGGACTCTTCTAGGGTTAAAACACTTTCCATTTAGAAAAACCCCAACATATGGTAAAGCCAATGTTTCCCTCATGATTATAAGATATACTTGTGTCTGTCTGCAACATGGTGTTGGTGAGAAAGAAAAGTGGTTTAAGAAATTAAAAAATAAGATTCCTTACATAAAGCACTGCAGAGAAACTCACCAAAAACTTGCAGGTTGTAATGTTTGTTGTCCACTCCAGCCCTGTTAGATGCTACACAAGTGTACACACCAGTATCAGAGATCTGCACTCGGGCAAGTCTAAGGAGAAAGGCATTTTAAGCAAGCTGTAAATGGAACACGTGGAATCTACTATGGTATGGCTCAGACCAAATTTTACTCTTGCTTCCAAAAATACTAGAAGATTTATGCTGATACAGCAAACGAGAACAGAAAATGGAGCTAGTTAAGATAGATGAAAACCAACCTGAGAACCTGCCCAGCTGACAGCAGCCTGACTTGGGAGGAGACAGACAGAGGAAGGCCATTCTTCAGCCAGTGTAGCTGTGGTGAGGGGGTCCCAGAAGCAGTACATTCAATGTTTAGGGAGGTGTCCAAAAGGGCAGTGAGCTCCTCTGCTTCAGCTTTACTATTGGCTATTGCAGGAGGTACTACATTTTGTAAATGTTGAAAAGGAAGATATTAAAACAGACTCTTAAAATTATTACTCGTGTGTTACCTTGCAGGAAATCCTGCACCTAAGCCCCCACAGGTAACCCAGTAAGAGGATCCTCATTTTTAATAGAGTAAATCCTCTAACAATAATATTGAGCACTAATATATTACCCAGTTGCACATTTAAAATCAGATGTACTTAAGAATGACAGTAGAATCCTCTCTTTGATTTGTCAGGCTGTGGCAAACAAGAGGGAGCTTCGAGCCTGAAGCTCATGGGAAGAGAATGACAGTGCACGAAGGGCCAACCTCGAGGGGACAAGCTGAACCCAGGGACAGAAAGGACCTGGCACTCAAACCTACGTCCTTCAATGAGACTTAAATAAAGTGAAGCCACACAGGAGAAAAGTTAATTTATTAACATCTAGATTTATCTGCTGACTTCATTTTTAAATAGAGGAAGTTTCAAAACACCTAGTTAATTATTCTGGCTGGTTATACAACAGAACTGCTTAGGGGGATTTTTTGGTTTTACAGGTTAGTGTGAAAACCATGCTCTTGGGGGTTCACTATACAAAGGAGGCCCAGCCACGTGCAGCCCCAAGCTCTGGCTCACTCACCACCCAATCACACACAACAGTTGTGTCGATGAGACCATTTAAGTTGGTTATTGCTTGAATTTCAACCAATGCAAACTGAACAAAAAACTCTCTGCTGCTGTGCAGAGCCATTCTCTCCCAAAAGATGTGATGTGGTCACTCAGGATTGTTCCTTATTATGTCAAAGATCATCTCATACCTGTATCCCCATCCATTCTGAGCCTGTATAATGGGACAGATGCCTGCACAGCTGTGAAACCCTGCCCACGCAGAACTCTCCCCTCTTCACTCCAGTCACTGTACTTAATAAACACATTTTTCACAAATTAAAATATCCACTGTCTACACTGCTAAAGAATCACACTCACTATCTTCTGGATGTCAAACTGTGGAAGAGAAGAATTCCCTTCAACACTCGATCATTTTTCTTTTAAACTCAGGACCTTTAACTACTAGTTCCCTATACACCACTCTGCTTTCAGCTAATGTACTTTGATTGGAATTAGTGAAGATATGCTTGGGGTCGATTTCCTATTATACTGCTTTTTTGTTGCATTAGTTTATCTTTCTCCACAAGAAATAAAAAAAATCACCACAAGTAGAATTCCTCTATTATGAAATCCACTAAAGGAATTAATTCCTGTTTATCCCAGAACACATTTACCAGCGATTTCAATGCTTTTGTCACTGACAGAACATCCTGTGGAATATACTGTGATATCTACGGTACATGCAATTGGAAACATGTGTATTTAGTATTCCCCTGCAGACAGACATTCCTTTCTGGGCTCTCCCTTGGGACTGTGTACAAAGATGGGATTATGCACAGATTTTAGGTTCCCATCTGGGAGAACTCACCATAGACATTCAAGTTGAAGATCCTGTCCTCCTCTCCTGCAGGGTTTGTAGCCACACAAGTGTATTTCCCTGTGTCCGAACTGAGAGCTCTGGAAATGTTTAATGTGCTGCCATCTGGAGTCACTCTACAAGGAGCATCACAAAGCACAGTGTTTGTTTAGTATTCCTCTGACCTGGCAAATAAACAGTCCGTTTTGGACAGTTAAATAACTACCTCTATCCTCCTGGGAGTTTGGTGAGAGAACCACTGTGTTTTGCAAAATATTATTGTTAGAGATAGGCTAGGAAGTTTTTCCTAGAGACGACGTGTTTAACTTTGTTTTAGGATTCAGTTCCAGACAGGCTTTTGAAGGACCCATAATGAAAAGCATCAAGTAAAATGTTTCCATGCCTCAGATCTTTCTCCTCCAAAGGAACTTAATGGAACTTATTGACCTTAATAAACTTTCAGGAAGCTGATGAACTTTAATGGAATTTATTAACTGAGAAAGAAACAAGTATCATATACTTATCTCTGCTAAAAAAATAAAAAGAAAAAATGAAAGTAGTAAAAAATTATACAAGATTTATAGAAGTTAAAGAGGGAGATGATGTTCTTAACTTGGCTAAGCTCCAACTCAGGCCCTTCTCAAACTCCCTTCATAGGGCCCTCTTTTATTCCCCCTCTGAGCCTTGAAATTATAGAAGAGAATGCAGTGTCTGCTTATTTTTGCTTGCCTTATTCTTTGTAAATCATCACTGGCAACAGTTTTTCCATCCTTAAGCCATTGCAGGTTGGGTGTGGGCACTCCCTGGGCACTGCAGACCAGCTGGATGCTCTCTCCCAGCAGGACACTGACCTCACTCGGCATCTCAGAGCCAACAATGTTGGGAGGAACTGGAAATGCACAAAGGAGGGAAGAGGATTCAGCAGCAAGAAACATAACCTGAACCAGAAATAGTCCCACTGCAGTATCACCTGAACAAGTTCTGGGCCCTGGCACAGGGTGCCCAGAGAAGCTGGGGCTGCCCCTGGATCCCTGGAAGTGTCCCAGGCCAGGTTGGATGGGCTTGGAGCACCCTGGGCTGGTGGAAGGTGTCCCTGCCCAGGGCAGGGGGTGTGAATGGATGAGCTTTAAGGTCCCTTCCAACCCAAACCATTCTGGGATTCTATGATCAACACCATCACAGTCCCGTTAACAGCCATACGATTATTCCATCCCAACAACAGCCATTTCTAGCCTGTTCTCTGGTAAATTTCGAGCATTTCAAACAATTTCAGTCACATTTACAGCTTCACATTCAAGTCCTAATATTGAGGAAAACATGACAGGCAGGGGCACAACTAATGGGGATGAGTCATTAGGAACAGAGGAAAACCCAGCCCTGGCACCCCCTATAGACCCACAGATGACACCAAAACCCACAGCAGCCCCACAGACCTCTTTATTCCCCTTTTTTAACTATTTGTTACTTTTCCCTCCTTATTTTTAACCCATCTTACCTTTACAAGAAGGGAAATTGGGGTAAAAAATATGAGAAATGGGTTTAAAAAAATGGAATTAAGTGGAAAAGAGGTCAAAAAGGGAAACTTGAGGACAAATCGCCGTTTGGGGCCGTTTAGAGCCAATTTTGGGCCATTCTGAGCCCATGCCAGCAGCTTGGGGGTTGTGAGGGGAGAGATGGCTGGCACCAATGGGCCGTGGCTTGACCTCGAAAGCTGCTGAGGGGGCGTGGCCGGCGGCCATTTTATGTGCGGCGCTGAGGGGGAGGCGCACGTCCACCATTTTGGGGGTGGAGGCAACTGCATTGTCATTGGAGCCGGGGGGACAAAAAGGTATTCCTAAGGGAATTCTGCCAGCATGTCTTTGCTAACTCCTCCCACTTGCTCTGGCAAGAAGGGCAACAGGGTATCTGTGCTCCTGAAGCCACCTGTGTGTGGTGCTCCACAATCTTCCAAAGCTGCTCCAGCGCTCTGCAGAATTGAGGATGTGACCAGGAGCAAACATACATAGCCTGCACAACTGCATTCAAGTTCCACAATCAGAATTCCAGTACCGTAATATTCTTTTCCATGCAATTTTCTAGCAGTATAACCCTCTATCCATTTCCCCCCAAGTACCGATCATAAAAATAATGCTCTGAATTCTCTACTTTCCTACATGTTCATGTTATCTCGGGGCTTCTGGCACAGACACAGTGTCACACTGGCTAAATTTTTAACCAGTTTTGCTCACTGAACCCTCGTCCCTTACCTTGGATGGAAAGCACATAGGTTTTCTGAGCTTTTCCCTCTACATTGGAGGCAATACACATGTAGGTCCCGCTGTCCAGAAGCTGGGAGTGAGCAATCTGAAGTTTGCTTCCACCAGATAAAATGTGAATATCAAGGGAATCCGAGTGTTCTGAAAACATGTAAACAAGTCGTTATTGCAAACCAGGTCACGGGGAGCAAACATCTCTTTTGGGAAAAATTCTTTCCTCAAAATTTCCAAAGATTGCAATTGGTTACCAGGAGAGTCTGTGTAGAGACAGACGAAGAAGAAACAACCAACAGACAGCAAATAGCACAGTGGTGCCTCAAAGAGGGGAAAACAAGGAGTGAAAAGCATGAGAGAATGTTCTACCTATTGGTTTTCCATTCTTGAGCCACACTAGTGTTGGTGAAGGAATCCCAGTGGCATCACACACAAAGGTGACAGGATTACTGATGGATTCACTGACCGACTCTTGTTCAGGGCCTTCAATACTTGGAGGCACTAGGAATTGAACAGAAGCAAGAAAAATGGTTTGGTTAACAAATGTATTTTGTAAGCTGGTTTTGAATTGTCTAATCTACAAAGTCTATGGTTTTATACTAACTATTGTAGATAATGCAGAGAGTGCTCACCATAAACATTAAGATGGAAATTTTTATCATCTCGCCCCGCAATATTTATGGCTCTGCACACATATTGGCCTGTGTCAGAAACCTAAAATTAAAATACATTAAAAAAGAAATCATTGTGGAGTCTGATTTCAATCCTACAGTCTAGAGATACAAACATCCTCCTGTGCTTCTGCCAACTCAAGGTCCTTCTCACAGCAAGAAAGGCCTCCGGCAAACACATCTCCTACCGACAGCAAGTAAATATACAAACGCAGATGAAAATAACTGCCTGGCAGCAGCCGAGCAGTGGCAGGTGCAGCCTCCCCACAGCCTGGCCTACCTCTGCACCCTTGATTCGCAATGTTTGCCCATCTGCCAAGATCTCCACGTGGGCAGACTCGGAAATGCTGAGCCTGTTCTTGTACCAGGTGATGACTGGGGGTGGGATGGCATTGGACTCGCAGTCCAGCGTCACTGGGGTGCCCACCCGCACGTTCATCACTGTCAGGGAGGCTCCACTGGGGTCCTTGATGCTTGGGGGCACTGCAGGAGAAGCTCAGAGTTATTTCTGCCTTTGTTTTGTCAAAACAACCCAGTAAAACAGATAACCCCCCTGTGTTTTCCAAGCAATAGGTATAATTCCAGAGAACAGCAAAAAACAAACCAAGGACAGTTAGGAAACTCTTCTTCTGGCTTTCCCCAGCTTGGTTCCTGGCAATGCAAGTATATTCCCCATCATCTGGGAGTCTGGCTCGGGGAATCTGCAGCGTCCGAGCACCTGAAGCAAAGAGAGAAGGCTGGAGATTTATCCTATGGGGATTGTGTTACTCCCAAATGCTATTTTAAAACTGCAGGTCCAAAAGGCTCCATAAATAGTGGCCACGGGCTTTATCAAGACAAACCACACAGAAGTTGAAAGGCTGTAGAAATAGCTGAGATTCCTTACCAGGCACAATGAAAGTGCTGGAATTTGAACTGAGAGGTTTTCCATTCTTGAGCCAGCTGAGATCAGGGGGTGGAAAACCTGTGACCTCACAAGTCAGAGAGATGAAATTATTCACCACCACGGTCAAATTCTCAGGGTTAGTACCAACAACACTTGGAGGAACTGTGGAGAGAAACACACATTAATAGGTTTACACTGCATCAGCAAAGGATATTCCACCAGATCCTGGTTTACTAAAATAAAGCTGCATTGCTGGGTTTCACTAGAGTGACAAGTCGTAAAAACCTCTCACATCCCATGAATTTATCCGTTGGTTTTTTGGATGCACCTGGAAATATGACTGAAATCAATCTAATGGTCATTCTAGCTCCTGTAATTCACAAAAATGTTCATTATTTCATTTGCAGTCCTTCTGTGCTTGAGATTTGGGAAGGCTAATGAGCCTCCACGAGGTCCTGACTAATGCACTCTCAGTCTTGTAACACTGTGCCCCATCAGACACCTGCTGTGTGAGGCAGCACAGATTAGATTCACCTTGGCAGGTTATGTAGGATGACTGTCACTCCTTCCCGAATTCTTATTGCTCCTATTCTTTCTGAAATAGTTCGTTTTCTCATGATAGAGAACCCAAAATGATTGCTCTTGCCTCAGTTCAGTGCTGTTCTGTAACCACACAAACCTGATGTTTAACAGCGAGCTAAGCACTTCAGAATCCTGGCCTGCACCACTGCTCCAAGGGGTGCATTTTTTAAGCTCACAAGTCCCAATATTTTTAAATCAACAATATTTTGACATGTGACCTTTCTACAAGCATGACTTAAAACGAAATAACTGTAAATCTCTTCCTTTTAATAACCCCCAAGTTTTAGTTGCCATGTTTTTGCAGTGGGGATATATAAAACACTTAAGAGGAACGCAAAAGCATGTTTTTGGCTCTATAGGGTGGAAAAATCACTCCAAAGAACACATGGAATCCTCTTCTTCAAAGACAGAAACGCTGAAGTATTTTGGCCCATCTCCACCCAAAATGCTCCAGCTGTTTGCTGTCACTCGAGTGACACAAACCAGTCATTAAGGCAAGTTTATGGCTCCTCTGGGCACTGGAGAAACAAGCAGTCCATGTAAATGGGGGAATTCAGTCCATATTTTTCAGCTTGGAATAACTGAAGGATATTTTCCTGATAAAGAGCATGAAATGGTTCACTAGACTAAGTGAAGAATTCTGATCTGATGACATTTGATAGTTATTTATATTTATTTAGTTTTACAGTTCCTTTCCCACAGATGTGATTATTGGCAGTGGGTAATTCAATATACAGGGCCAAATCTCAGCTGTCCTGAATGTAACTTACTTAAAAAGTGGGTGATTTCAATTTCTTCAGCAAAAAGCCCCCACAAATAATCTGCATATGTAAATGTATCTGTATGTGCCCACAGATGCAGTAATGGGCTCAATTATAGCACTCCGTAGGCAAATTACCTACTTACTCTATATTTAGGTTAGAGGTTGAGATTTTAAAACTGGGTGCTTATTTTCCATGTTTTAAAAGGTTTTCTATTAGTTTTATCACTCACCTTGGAGACCAGAAGTGATTTTTCCAACCTCATAAAGAGCACCATCTTTAATATTTTATTAAAATTTATGAAGCAGTTCCATTAGAAACACACAAAACTGCTGGAAATAAGCCTTTTTTTTGACACTGACAAGACACAGATCATGGTGCTTAGTGATAATGCATTTCCCTCAGTGCGTCACCCTGTGTGGTCCTTTCCTGAACAGCTACACTCTAATTTTTCAAATTAAACTGCATTAAGAATAATAGACCTAAGTTGGTAATACTGTTGAGTTAGAATTGAACCTTCAGGCAAATATTGCTTTTAAGAGAAGAGGATTAGACTGTGGTCACTCTAAACAAATATTTTAAGGACAAGAAGTTTAAATTAAAACACAAATGTCAAGAAAAGGGAAATATTTTGATTTAAATACAAAACTCACATATCAGAAAATTTGGACAGATGCCACTGAAAGAAAATAACTTCTCGAAGAACGACTCCAGGGCAAATTCTTCCCATGACACCACTATTTTTGTCTAGTTGTATCACTGAACAGAAAAAAGGGCTATAAATTTGTGTCATTTAGGATGTAAATCTGCTGTATGCAAATGAGGGAAAAGGGAATTACTGCGTAGGGAATAACCTGGATCCTCCCATTCCTGGGATGCTGGTCCTGCACTGAAGTGACAGAGAGAACACAGCACTTGTTTTCTATCCAGACTGGACAGAGAGGTTTTGCCAGTGCAGGGAGTGACAAAGGACACTGATCCCACGGAGGAGGTTGGGATACAAGTCTGCAAATCGCACTGTGAGAGCAAGTAAGGATGGAGCTGCCAGTATTCCTTGGGAGCTTTAACCATGGAATGGTGCACAGGAATTGGAGGGAATAATGTTCTTCTGTTCTGCAATTCAGGATGGAAAGCCCAAAGTGGGGGGATGGAGAGTGGGCAGAAATAAAAGTGAAAGGTTGGGTTTACTCTGAAACATTAATTAGAGATGTCCTGGTTTTCTGAGGCTATCAGGAGAGGGAAGGGAAGGTGGTGGAGATATTTTTTTTTTAATGAAAAATGTCCCAATTTCTTGACTGCATTTGTTTTAGACTTCTGGTGCTTAAGGCCAAAATTTATTTTAACTCTGCAACAAAACCAAAAACAGAGAACAGAAAGGAACTTAAAAGGACACATTTCTAAAAAGCAACCTTTTACAATGGTGTATCTTCATTTAATGCTTTCTAACCATTGATTTCCTTGGAAAATTAATTTTATGAACACATCAAAACAGAGTATTCAACCTGCTTGCAATTCATGATGTCAGAGCTCAGCAACCCCCACAGGGTGAGTAGACACAGCCACTACCCAGGCTCCCTCAAAAACAATTCCCACCTTTCTGGAATACCTCTAAGGAGCCAAAGCCATGTGGTATCAAGAGCCACATGTTACCAAGGTACTTTAAACCGATACTTGATTTCTGGTCTGTCAGAATGCCCATCACACCCCGTAAGATGATTTACCTGCATAAAGCCTGAGCACTCTAAAACTCACACATCAAGCTAAACTGGTATTTGACAGAAGACAGAAAATTATGGATTATTCTACTTACCATGAACATTAAGGTTAAAATACTTCTTGGCACTTCCAGCTGTGTTTTCTGCAATGCAGACGTACCTGCCAGTATCTGTTATTTGGGAATTCAAAATCTAAGGAAAAAAAGAGAACATATGGCTGTGGAACTAACACACAGACAACGCTGTCAAAGAATCAGATGGGAAGGATTAAGACCAGCTCTCAAATTGGTTTGATAGTTTTATCTAATTTATCAACAGAAAGGGAAAGTTGTTCAGAATACACTATTTTCTCCCCAGAAGTCAATATTATTTTAAACCAAGTGATTTCAACGACTGGTTCATAGCATGACCCCACAAAACAGCTGAGTCTAAGGAAAGCTCATGGGAATGAGAAGCAGCACCTGAGGAAGAGAAAGAAGGGAAATAAATTCCTTATGTTTGCAACACTGTGCAGGAAAAAGCAAAGACTGCACACTCAGCAAAACTAAACATCTGTGTTTATGGGCAGCTTGGCTTGTGTTTGTGAAGCCAAACATCAGCTCTTCACTACGAGCTACCTGTAACCTCCTTCCACTGGACAAAAAGGTGTGTTTGTCATCTTCTGGCAGGAGCTGGCCATCCTTCTGCCAGGTGATGCTTGGAGAAGGGCTCCCACTGGGAACACAGTCCATCACTGCCACCTTGCTCACGAGCACAGTCACCTCCTCAGGCAGGTCACCCTCGGCTCCACTGATGGACGGGGGAACTGCAGACAGAGAGAACACTGTCACTCAGCACCTCTCAAGGGTGCTTGTTAAATCAGACTGGGTTTTCAGAAGGAAGTAGAGAAATCTCCAGTGAAAGGTAAGAATGTCCCAGGAGTAGTTTAGCTGAAACAACTCAGTATAACTCAAAGGACTGCAGCACAACTATATTTATTCACAGCAGCCAGAAGAAGTAGAGGTGAAAACTCATTTTCCAGTTAGTCTATCATGTTTTTTGCTATGAAAATAAAAGTTGATTTCTGAGGTATAACCCCTTCATAACAATAAATCCATATTTTCAGTGGCATACACAGCAGCAAAGGTAAAGAAATGTGTTTCTCAAGACCAAAACCCTGAGTGCATCAACAGACACAACAGATGGTCAACGCAGTTGTCCAGCATTCTTTGATCTAAAGCCTCAATCCCCTTCAGCCTTTGGGAGTTCTACAGGTATTTTAGAAAATGATGACCAAAATAAAGAGAGAGAAAAGCCTTGGTCAGAATTTTCCATGGGAAGCTGGAGAAGGAACAAGAAGTATCAAGATAAAACCTGGATTTCTACCCATACTTTTATTTGCAGTAACAATGGAGTTCCTATAATAACAACCTAGAAACATTCTGAACTAACAACAGTTTCACACAAGTCTGTGTAGTTCTACAACTCCAGCACCCTAAAGTCGTCAATTTAAATAGTTTACAAATACACAGACTTTAAAACCATGAAGGAAACCTGGGCTACAACGCTTCCTTAGTCAGCAGAGAACTCTTTTTTGCCACTAGAAGGAGAAGGGGAAGCAGGGGAGCTCACAGAGCACGTGGACATGATAGTGGATGGAGTCCTGCCCGGCCTCGTTCTCCGCCACACACGTGTAAGTCCCGGTGTCCCCGGGCTGGGCCCGTGGGATCTGCAGCACTCGGCCTCCTGCAAGCAACACACACCAAGGAACTCCATCATTTCCACACCATGGTCCACCAGAGACCTGAGCAAGCAAATTTATGAATGGTCAAGCATTTGGTCTGAATTATAAGTAACTAAAGGCTTTTACTTCGCAGCTACTTTTTTCTACTGGCAGATTCTTGGAACTGAGCCCCGTTCGTAGTGAAATGTTAGAAAAGAGCAATTAATTCCATAGAAAGGAGTAACATTCTGCAGCAATTTGCAGCCAGGCATTATTTTTCCATCAAGAAGAGAAATATTTGTCAGTTAGACAGCACAGAACTAACAGGCAAAAGCTTTGCCACATAAATCGCTTCAGAAGGAGAGGACATCTTAGGAACACATTCTGGGAATGCCTGTCATTGCTCTCCCAACAGATGAGCAAGGGGGCCAAGAAGGCATTACCCTTCTTTACACCCCCCATCCCAAAGCAGCTCTGCACAGCAAGACTCCCAGGACTACAGGCAGCCCTTCCCCTTGCCCACATGACGTTACGCAGGAGCTCATGGCCATTTTTCTGCTGGAAATACGACTCCCATGCCTCACTGCTTGGTTAAAAGGCTTTTCTACTCCAATTACAATTTTGTCAAAGCAAATTTAATAAGGAAATAAATCAGGAACACATCAGAGAGAAGTTATCATTGTTGTATTGTATTTCTCCGCACATGGAAGTGTTCTGGGCCAGATTGGACAGGATTTGGAGCAACCTAGTCTAGTGGAAGGTGTCCCTGCCCATGGCAGGGGGGGAGTGGGATGGGCTTTAAGGTCCTTTCCAACGCAAACCAGTCTGGGATTCTGTGATTCTCTATGAAAGTTAAAAGGTGACATTCATACCCTTTTAGCAATTAATTTTTTTAATAAAAGGAAACAGCTTAAGGCCAAGGACTGGAGAGAAACATTTCCAGCCAACCAAGTCTGAAAAGAACATTAAAGGAATGTTCTACAGGGAAAAAGTCTGTTATTACTATACAAATACCAGCACTAAGGCCATTTCTTCATCATAGTATCCCAGAATGGTGTGGGACAGAAGGGACCTTAAAGCTCACCCAGTGCCACGGGCAGGGACACCTCCCACTAGCCCAGGTTGCTCCAAGCCCCATCCAACCTGGCCTTGGACACTTCCAGGGATCCAGGGGCAGCCACAGCTTCTCTGGGCAACCTGTGCCAGGGCCCCCCCACCCTCACAGCCAAGAATTTCTTCCCAGTATCCCACCTAACCCTGCCCTCTGGCAGTGGGAAGCCATTCCCTATGTCCTGTCCCTCCATCCCTTGTCAACAGTCTCTCTCCATCTTTCCTGTAGCCCCCACAGGCACTGGAAGGCCACAGTTAGGTCCCCCTGAAGCCTTTTCTCTTCTGTGCTGGACAATCCCAGTTCCCCCAGCCTTTCCTCCCAGCAGAGCTGTCCCAGCCCTTGGATCACCTTGGTGGCTTCAGGTCAGAGAGGGCCACGTGAACACCCACCTGGCAGGATGAGCACTTTGTCACTGGAGCTCAGGGCAGAGCCATCCTTGTACCAGGTGAGCACGGGAGGGGGGACAGCGTTGGTCTCACAGTACAGGGAGAGGGGATTGTTCACAATCACATCTTTGCTTTCTCCAACTCTTCCTGCATCCACCATGTTCCCGGTTTCCCACTCCCTGTAAGGCTTTTGGAAACTAGGAGGGACTACAACAAAGGAGAAGAAAAATAGTCACATTCTGCAGCAGAAATGGCGAGTTTTGAAGTCAAGAAATGAAAAGGTATTGAAATGTTAAATAAAAGCAATAAAATATAACTGTATTAAATCAACCCCTATCCTCCAATTTCAGTTACCCAGGAAAATTCTAGTTCTTCTCATCAGAATGACCAACTGAGCAATCTACTGTGCATTTTCTGAAGACTACTAAATAACAGCGTAAAAGGACCTGCTACCAAACCCAGAGGATATCAATCAACACCACCACTTAAACAATAAGGTATCTGGTTTCACTCAAGTTCACATTTTGTCTAAATTTTCAGAAATTACTCATGATTGTTTTCTTGTTGTCACACACAGTGCATAGGCCAATGGAATGCTGACGTCTGGGGCCTCTAAATACTATTCAGTACAGAGAAATAAAATATGATGTCTTAGTTTAAGTTCAACAAAACCTTTTCTTGTCATTTAGAGGAAGACCAGAGTTATGTCATTCCACTGACTTCTGAAAATCTCCATTTTTCACAACGTATAAAAGAATAATCAAATACTGTATAAAGATCAGCAAAATATACATGAAATAAAAATCACACAAACCACAAAAGCATTGGATTAGACCAAACAGGTGTAAAGGATATAAAACTATAAATTCCAGCATCCCAGAAGATTAGAAAAGGAGGTTACCAAAAGAATTTGATTCTCTTTTCACCTTGTATATTGACATCAAACTCCAGCTCATCCTCCCCAGCAATGTTGGATGCCAGACACGTGTAACGCCCGGTGTCAGACACTTGGGCCTCCCTGATGTGCAGAGTTTGGCCACTGGCCTGGATCAGGACATGGTCATCTGCCTTAAGTGGCTGTAATGCAATTTTATATGAAAATTAATACCTAGCAAAACACACACTAGAAATAGCCATATTTGTGGTAGTAATATGAATAAACTTGATCAAGCTCCAAGGTCCTGGAGGCAATTTTCGTTTCATGGTTGTCAGAAACTGCATCTTCACCCTGACTGTGGCGGCTGGTCTGCTCAAGGAGGGGGGTTTACATCACTCCTAACCCCAGTTAAGATGCTGCTGAGGAGGGATGCCATCCCCACCAGGGCTCTCCTGACACTGGATTAAATCAGGCTGATCCAACACCTGAACTCACTGGCCAAGTCAATGAGCTCATGGAAAATCTACACGTGGAAAACCACCAGTGTTCTGTGAGGTGAACAACTGGATGTGACTCACCCTACTGGATCTGCTGTCCAGCAAGGACACGGTGTGAGCATGAAAGGACAGAGCGGCAGCACAGAGACAGGACTGGGTGTTACTGTCCCTAAGGCACAGCACACGGACAGCAGGGACTGCTCTAACACAGCCCGTCTCTCAGGGCTGAAAACAGGACACCTCAGGAGTGCCCATCTACCTCAGCAACCTGGGCTAGTGGAAGGTGTCCCTGCCCGGGGCAGGGGTTGGAACTGGATGAGCTGTAAGGTCCATTCCAGGATCCCCCATTTCCATGGTTATGGAGCTAGCACTGAACTCCCAGCCTGCAGGGGACAGTTAATTCTGTCCATGATGGGAGTGAAAGCCATTAAGCCGGGGCAGCCTAAGGAGAAGCAGCTGCTGTGCCAGTGGCAGCCAGCTGTGGAGAGCCACTGCTTTTAGGGACCTCTCAACCCCTCCAACATAATTTTTCTGTGGCAATCCATTCAGTACTCCCTGGAGATGCCGGAATTACAGTGCATGCTCGAATGAACCCGAGGGTGTACACACAGCCTCCCTGTGACTCCAGGCTGTTTCCATGTGCTTGGTAAATCCAGAAATTGCTGGTCCACGATGACTGCCTTACCAAGAAGAGCTAAAGCAAGAGATTATACTCTCCTTTCTTAGAGGAGTTGCACCGTTTCCTTCTGTCCTTACCCCGGGTTTGAGTGGGGCCCTGAGGCCCTGCCCTCCCCAGCTGTGCCGCTCCCTTCACGCCGCTGTGTGCGGCAGGAATCGCGCCTCGCCCTCACGAGGGGCCACACGCTCTTGTGGCTTTGTCAGCTCTGCCAGGACCAAGCAGGAGGCTCTCTGCAACTTCTGCAAGGGCAGCACTTGAGCAAACCATCTGTAACACGGCCTTTGGGGCTTTACACAACAGCCAAGGGACTTGTGGTCATACATGGGATGCTCCTGCCACACAGGGCCCACCCCTTTATAGCACAGGCCAGTGCAAGGCCTGGAAACTCCAGCACTGGTGTCTCAGGGCACTGCCAGGCACCCAAAGGAAAACAAGGATGTGGATTGGCAGAGGTCTGGCCCACAGCAAACACCCCAAGATGTGTGAGGGGTGATGCTGCCAGCAGGAAGGTGGGAAGTGCCAGTGAGCTGCTACACCCCCTGGCTGTTCATTAACAGAGACAGGGAATACAAACTGTGTCTGTACAAAATCCCCCTGGGAAGGAAGGAAGTTTGTGACTGACCTGTCCATCCTTGTACCAGCTGATGGCAGCTGCAGGAACGGCCTGAGCTTCACACTCCAGGGTCAGGCTGTGGTTCACTTTGATCTTCACTTCCTTGGGAGAGAGCCCTGTCCCTGAGACATCCCCTCTGGTAATGGTGGGGGGAACTACACAGAAACAAAGAGAGAGACTGTCCTGACTTACTGTCTGCTGCAGCATTTCAGAATTAACCAGACAAAGGGAAAGCCTGGATGACAACCTCAGGGAAAGCAAGATATAAACTGCCTCTTACCCAAAGCCAAATTCTTACTTTTATATGTATAAAGATGTGTGTATGTATTTTCAACCATTTTTAGCACATTTATTATACATAAGAATATATAAAACTGTTCAACACTTTTAAACATGCAAACCTGACTACAGCCTACCTAACTACAGAACTTTATTTCGTGCCTGGCTTGAACGCCTTAAAGTTCAGGCTATTGTAATCATTAAAAAGCATTTTAATGGAAACTAATATTCCCAGAAACATATGTTTGAACTGAAGTCCACACTCAAAGTAGCTGGTCAAAACCCAACATTTCCACTCCACTGAAATCCCAGTGTTGCAAAATGTTGTTTCCTTCTGAATCAGAAGGAAACCAGAACATTTCAAAATTTTTCAGCTACCCCCCAGCCTGGTCTCATAATACTGTTTAAATTATTTTAGATGCTTTCAAAGCATTTTCCACTCTTTTGGTTTTTTTCCAATGGGAAATTTTAAATTCTCCCTAATGCTTACAGAACAGTAATAACTGACAGTTGCAATGGCATTTGGGGCTGGAGGGGCTTTATGTTGCTACATAGCTATGCTTCAATAATGAACTCTTTTGTCATCTTCTCATTATTCCAAATCCAATGAGGCCTTATTAGGGACTTACTGTAATTAAAATAACAGTATGGTTACTGTAAGGGGGCAAACCAACTCCAACTCATACTAGGAAATTAAAAAAAAAAGGTAAAAATCATGCTTGATAGAGCTCATAATGAAGAGTTTGAGCATTAAAATTGTGTACTAGGCACAGATGCTAAAGGACAATGTGTTGACAGGAAGTCTGGCAAGAGAAAAGCCTTTGTGCACATGGAATTTTATGGAAGGATATAAAAATAGTATCCTCCTGTTTCACCTTACTCAGGAAAGTTTCCCAAGAGGTGTTACGGGTCCCCTCCCCTACTGTTTTTCTAAAACAGTTTCTGTGCTCAGGAGATTCTCTGCTCACATCTCCCATTGTGCTGCACTGGTCTGATCTGAGAATCAGTACCAAAGAAAGCATCCCAGAAGAAACTGCAGTTGAGTGTTTCTTAAACATCCTCCCCTGGGTGGTACAAAGGCTTTTAGCCCAACAGCAGCATTGCAAAGGATGCAACAGCAAACTTTTCTAGTGTCTCTCCTCCAGCGATGCCACGGGGTAGTGCAGATGTTTGCTAACACTAAACCCTAACAGAAAACTTTGTATTCACCAGGACAGGAACACTGCAATGGGGGAAATGGAAGAATGAAAAAAACCCCCAGAACAAAACAACAACAACCAAGTATTTCCATACCGTGGACTTTCACTTCATAGTCCTTTGAGGCCTCTCCAGCCTCATTGGTGGCTGTACAGGTGTATGTGCCAGCACTGTCCTCCTGGGCACTCAGGATCTGCAGGGTTCTCCCACCTGCCAAGAGACACCAAGCTTTAACAGCACCTTCTCTGCTTCCCAATTATTTAAATATTTTCTGCAGCGTATTCCCAACCCTTTGGTCCAAACTGTGCCTTTAGATGAGCAGGAAACCCTGTCTGCTTACCACCATGTGTACCAAAGGAGTGCATAGTTCAGGGAAGTGCTGTGGATCACAGCTCCTATTGTTTACAGATTCTTGAAAATCTGTTAACACAGTTCTGTACACGAAACTCCTTGGAGATACGTAGACAGGGTTCATTCTTCCTCTGAGCACTTGTAGTTAACAAGGCTCAAGTACCTGCTCATCTACATTACTCCACTGTTACCAGCAAAGCTTGTTCCAGTTTTGCACCTCCATGGATGTGCCAAGGCAAGAGTTACTCCACAAATTTAAAATGGCCAACTATTAATCACCTAGAAAAATGCCACCTCATTCTACTTACTAATGCTGTCATTTATACCTTTGTCGCTCTAATTTCCACACTTAATTGCAAGTTATTTATATTCATTATTAACTCATATGAATTTTGCCATCACTTGGCTTTATGGAACAAAAGAATAAATACTTGAGAACAAATAAAATACAAATAAATAATCAGTTAATTGTGAACCACTTAAAAATACTGGAATGGGAAGTGCTACAAAAGTACAAACATAGATTCACAAAATTATTTGGGTAGGAAGGGACCTTAAAAATCACCCAGTGCACCCCCTGCCCTGGGCAGGGACACCTTCCACCAGCCAAGGTTGTTCCAAGCCCCATCCAACCTGGCCTGGGACACTTCCAGGGCTGGGGCAGCCACAGCTTCTCTGGGCAACCTGTGCCTGTGCATTGCACTTAAAAGAAATATATCCTCTGATTTTTCACAGAAGGCTCTAGCAGAAAACAAAACACTAAAAGAATAACATTTAATGCTATTTCTCAATAACAACAAGAAGTTTACCTGGCAGAATGCGGATATTTCTGCTGGATTCTAAGGGATTGCCGTCGTTCAGCCAGATGATTGTAGCTGGAGGGTAGGAATAAGCCTCACAGAGCAGGGAGGTGGGGCTGTTGAGGATGACGGTGACACCTTCTGCATTCCCTTGGCTGTCTGCACCCACGATGCTTGGAGGCACTAAGAACAACAAATCATTAACCTCTCTGACCAGCCAATTTTCTGGTCCCTGGTCAGTCTAGGAATCTGGCTGCAGCCTCAGCAAGCTGGGAGGCATTCCTACCAGGAGCACTGAAACCCAGGGGCAGACAACACTCAGCTGCTTTAATGTTTTGTCCTGAACTCAGCAGTGATGCCAAGTCAGTGCAATCCATCCCCCTATTCCTTTGTCAAGCACAGGTCACCAGGAATCCAGCCACCACTCCTTGTGCAGCAGCTGGCAGAGCTGCTGCTTGATGACCCTGGGAGGAGGGATGAGCCTGGGAAACCAGGCTGTGGAAAACAAGCTCGCCATTGTTTGCTCTTGGTTGTGCAATAGCCCTCATAGAAAAAACAAAGAGAACTGCAGATGGTTTCAGCTTTTTTGCAGAGATCACAATCTGAAGGGCTCTTCAGATGTTCCTTCCTAGACTCACAATAAGCCAATGTGCTGTCCTGCCCATTCCATAGAGATGATATCCTGTTCTGGTTGCCTATTTTCCAGCTCTGTACTGTCTGAGGCACAGCACTGGTGCTTCTATTGAACCACCATCACTTATCAGTCACTAAGCTACACAGTTTTCACTGCTGACAGGTGACTTCACATTGCTATCAGTAAAGCAGTACCGAACTCCAGTGGGATTATCTTTCCTCCTGAGATGGCTGTTGCTGGCAGGAACCAGCCCAGGTCCTTACCCAGCACGTTCAGGCTGTAGGTTTTGCTCCTGTCCCCGGCAGCGTTGGAGGCCACACAGGTGTATCGCCCGGTGTCGGTGACCTGGGCATTGGAGATCTGCAGCAAACGCCCCCCAGACAGAACCCTGTGCTCTCCATCCTCAGCCACAGGCTGCCCATCCTTCAGCCAGCTGATCTGCGGCACAGGACTCCCTTAGGGCAGGAAAGAAAGTGGCAAATATAACCCCCAGGCTATCCAAGATTTCTGAGAAACACAAAAATACAGTTTCAGGTGTCCTTTTAAAACACACCCTGTGGGGAGACGTTTTGGAACATGCATTCTGAAGACTTTGAACCTCCTCTGAAATTCCACAGGCTTTTGGAGAAGAAATACCACAGTAACTACCCTCTTGGTTCCGTTTTATACAACCTTTACAAGGAGTGCTTAGTCCTGCACTAAGCACCAGGGTTAAACCTGAGATTTAAAAATTCCACTCCAATGAAAATTCCATTAAGAAGATGCTGTTCAGCACCAAAAGTGAGGGACACGATGGGTTTGATGAGCAAAGATAATAGAGTGTTCCTTTACCTGTCACTTCACAGGTCAGGGTAACTCTGTGCTTCTCTTTCACTTTCACATCCTCCAGTCTGTTCTCCCCCACGATCCCTGGAGGCACTGCAAACAGGCAGGAACACAACAGCAGCAAGTGTCACGTGCAACATTTAAACACAACAGGTTGCCTGATGATCCTGGTACAGGGATCAGCCTGAGAATCCAGGATGTGGAAAACAAACCCACTGTTTGTGTCTGGTTGTACAGTTAACTGTCATAAAAAACAAAGAGCAATACAACAGATTCCCAACAAGTGGGCGCTGTGTAAAGGCACACCTGTGTTTTATGCAAATACAGCTAATTTCATGCAGGAATAAACAAACTATGTAAGTCTAAGGGCACCTTGCTGTGGTACAAATCACCTTTCTCTAGGGAAATGGAAGATAAAACCCTTAAAATACCTATCCCACCCTCATAACAGCCAACTCCAGGCAAGGCAACTCTTATTGTATGGTTGACCTGGATGACATTCCCAAGTAATCCTGGTCAACATGTGTTTTTTCATGAGGAAGGACAGATTATTAAGGTGTGGTGGTTAACAGCTGAGATCAGCTATTTCTTTCAAATAGAGGCATCAGGAGATTCAGGCCAAAAGAAAGTGGCACTACAAATCAAAGCAGGCAGGGAATATAACAGGCTGAAAAGGAGACTTAGAAGAAAGCAAGCTCAGTCTCCATGGGATTTGGGGAAGTTTATTAA
Source organism: Myiotriccus ornatus (assembly GCA_036023395.1). NCBI lineage: Eukaryota > Metazoa > Chordata > Aves > Passeriformes > Tyrannidae > Myiotriccus > Myiotriccus ornatus. The sequence goes on along the minus strand of JAYRBT010000005.1, from coordinate 24,427,196 downwards.
CAAAAATGCCACGCTAAGGAGGCAGATTTATACTTTAATAACCCTACAAAATGCAAACTTTCATAGAGAGAAAACCTGAAAGGAGAGGAATTAAAATACATTCAGCAGCGTATTTGTGATCTGTGTTGGAAGCCAAAGTTTGATAAAAATAAGAATCATGGGAATATGCAGAATTCACTGTCAACAGAGAAAAACTTTACACCAGATTTCTGACACTTATGAAGGGTTCAGACTGGAGTGAAGGTAACAGATAGGGCAAAATATACCTTAAAATCCTAAAGTTAAGGACTTAAGTCGGGTCAAATGTTACTATTCATAAACAAACATAGCAACTCATGCTTTGGTCCCAAAATAATACAGTAATATGTAAGTACATATGAATTTCAAAAACATGGCAAAGCCACATCAAACCTTTTTCAAATATATAAATATTGTGCTTATTACACCAAGCTCTCCCTGCAAACTGTCGCACCTCCTCTAGCAATCTAGAGAATCCCTGGCCATGTCCCTGTACAGTTCCCACTGACAGTGAGGTGGTGAGGATTCTGTGCCACCACTGGCCCACATTCCAGGAACTTTCCTCTTGAAGGACATAGGAATTTTGGGGGGAGGGAAGAGAAGACTGAACAATGGAATTTTCCACTTGAAATCAGCTTCACTGAGCATTTTTCTTCAAGGCAAACAAAGCCTATGCAATAGAGGTTCCCAGAACCCTCGAGAACACCCTGCTACTAAAACCCTCCAAAGAAAACAGTCAGACAATGAATGCTCTCCAGTGTTTATCCATCTCTTCCATTCTACCACACTTACACTTCCATGAGCTCATCAAATAAACATGAACTGACATGAATGGGAGTTATCATGACTGTGCCCGAGTCAGCTGAAGGCAAGGGGGGCTGGTGGTGCTCAGCACCTCAGGGAGAAGAAACTTACAACAAAATCATACACAGAAATGCCGTAAGACAACCTGCATCGGGCCTAAGAGTTGCTGACAAAAACACATAGTTACTAAAACAAAAAGCTGTGTTTTCTGGGAAACATACTACTTCTTAAAATTAAACAATGTGATCAAATTACAAAATAATGGTTCCAAACAGCCTCTAAAGAGCCTGCTGGACCACTCCTAGCCTAAATATGTCAGCAGGATCACCCCCTAACCCACTGGTCTGTATCCTTTGTCATACCAAAGGCTCTACTGACTGAAGGTTTGCACTGTATTAGAGCTGGGATTGCTGATCCTGGAGAAGAGAAAGATCTGGGGTGACCTTAGAGTGCCTTCCAGGGCCTAAAGGGGCTCCAAGATTGCTGCAGAGGGACTCTGGACAAGGGCAAATGGCTTCCCACTGCCAGAGGGCAGGGTCAGATGGGATACTGGGAAAGAATTCTTCCTGTGAGGGTGGAGAGGCCCTAGCACAGGTTGCCCAGAGAAGCTGTTGCTGCCCCAGCCCTGGACAGTGTCCAAGGCCCGTTTGGAGCACCCTGGGCTAGTGGAAGGTGTCCCTGCCCATGGCACAGGGTGGAATGGGATAGTTTTTAATGTCCCTTCCAACCCAAGCCATTCTGGGATTCTACAACTATGTAGAAGAAACTTCTCTGTACAACCTAGTTTTCCGTCCATGGCATCAAATTCACTTATTTTGTCCCTCAAGGACGCCGGTTTGGGCTTAACATTTTTGAAGTACCAGCAAAGTATAGAGAAGATCTCCTCGTTAGTGTGCAAACAGCCCCTGGTGCCGTAGCCGAGCTGCTGTACTCACCCAGAACGGAGAGCTGGAAGTCCTTGCTGGTCTGCCCCGCAGCGTTGCTCAGCACGCACGTGTATCGCCCCGCGTCGGCCGCGCCCGCGTGGCTCAGGCGCAGCGTGCGGCCTCCTGGGGACCCCAAAAGGGACAGCGTCACAGCCCTGCTCTGGCACAGCCCCGCTCTGCCTGCCACAGCCCTGCTCTGGCACAGCCCCGCTCTGCCTGGCACAGCCCCGCTCTGCCTGCCACAGCCCTGCTCTGGCACAGCCCCGCTCTGCCTGGCACAGCCCCGCTCTGCC
>JAYRBT010000005.1:24405661-24425055 GCA_036023395.1 Myiotriccus ornatus | reverse complement strand
CCACAGCCCCGCTCTGCCTGCCCCAGCCCCGCTCTGGCACAGCCCCGCTCTGCCACAGCCCCGCTCTGCCTGCCACAGCCCCGCTCTGGCACAGCCCCACTCTGCCACAGCCCCGCTCTGCCTGCCACAGCCCCGCTCTGCCACAGCCCCGCTCTGCCAGCCTCGCAGGACATTCCAGAGCAAACAGCCCGCTCCTCTCAGCCCACCCAAACCACCCACCCACGGAACTCGTGGATCACAGACACCATCAAGGATTTGTGCCCAGACTTCTGGGCAGGAAACTGGCACAGGACACGGTGTTTCAGCAGGACTGTCATTCACATGAGTGCTTGGCTATACACTGAGAATCTACAGGAATATACAGGAAAAATAATAAAGCCTTATCGGGAGGGGGGGTGTCTACACATAAACTTATTTTTATAAACACTTAATGTTATAAATGCCTTAAAGATATTTTCACATATATAAGTGAGGAACAAAATTCCACTCCTCCCTTCCAGCACTCGCATTAATTGTGCCATCAATAATAACAACAGGTAATAACAGCGTTGGTTTACATGTAACGGTTTAAAATAACAGATTCCTTTTAACACTGTGGCAGAGCAGTTATCAGGTCACCTTTGCACAGATACGTTAGTTTAAAAGGAATATCATTTGCAAGCATGTTTGACCAAAGGACCAGGAGCATCCCTGCTTTGCCACGGCACAGTAACTTCTCTCTCCCTCCTTTTTTTGGCAGAGGAACAGCAAAACAAACCTCAGGGAGCACTGAGAATGAAAACAAAGGTGGTGGCCAGCCTGCAGCCTTTCCCAGTTTCTGGCCAGCAGCTCTGCCATTAGCATTCCCACACCATACACCACATCCTAAATGGGCATCCCCTGCCTGTGGATACCCACAGGGGTCACTGTTGGGACAGAGCCCAGGAACTGATGTTCCTGCTCAGGCGCTTGCAAGGAAGAAACTGCTGGGCTGGTTAATGGATGTGCCTCTGCCCAAGGAATTCTGCCTGGAAGGCTCAGTTCTTCCAGCCTCACATCTCCCTGATCCCTTCTCCCATCCAGCCCCTGAAAAGGCCCCAGAAGCCACAAAATGCAGCAGGTACCTGCCCGCAGGAGCCTGGGGCTTGCCCTGGTATCACACAGCACAACACACCCAGGCCCCCAGTGCTGAGGCAGCCCAGGATTTTACATATTTAGTTCAATTAAAGCTTCTCTCCTTTCTAAAGCCAGTGTGCAGCTTAGGGCAGGGGCTGCACGGAAAGCAGGTGGGCAACAGCGAATGTTTTTCCTTTTTTTTCCCTAGAGGATAGGCAGGAAGGATCACCAAAATGAAACAGGGGTATCTGCACCATGATCTCAGGGACAGGGTGGGATAGCTGGGGGGTCTGTGCAGGGCCAGGGGCTGGGCTCGATGATCCCTGTGGGTCCCTTCCAGCTCAGGAGATTCTGTGATCGGAATTAGCTGACTGAAAGTTGCCAGCACTGTGTCCACACACTGAAATTATCTGCAATGCCAAGTATGTTTTCAATCAACAGAACCAAAACCTTGGTTTGGCAAAGTACTGAACTCCTAAATTAGTTGAAGAGGAGGATTTTTGTTGTTTTTAACACTTGTACAAGCATAAATAAAGTTCCAAGTGCCACGCTGGTTACACTTCACTCCCGCATTGTGTATTTTTCTGAAGCACAAGGTTTGCTGGCAAACCAAGCCGGGTCCTGGCATGTTTCCCCTCCCCCAGCAGCCAAAATCCAGAGACAATAAACAGCCTTTTGTCTCTCCCCCTCCCGACCTGCGACCCGGGTGGTGACTGTGGTGTGGGTGTAGAAACCCACAGACAGGACACAAACAATCAAGCCCAGAAGATGTTATCTGTGTTGATGGCAACTTCATACAAGGAGGAACGCAGCCAGCTCCCACTGCCAGATTTATACGGATAACAATCACACCCCACTCCTTCTCCACGTGCTGTATGTAAAAATGGGAAAGCAGAGGGCAGGACTACATGCAACATTAAATGTCCCACTGATGAAAACATCCCGAAACATTTCAGCTTCAAATTCAGTCTTAGCTGAGCTCCTAAACACCTTCCAGCTCCGTTACCTGCCTCTTGAGTTCATGCTGCAGGATGGCCTGGCTTTGCATGGTGGCTATGCCAGACTATCAGAAAATCCATCAAAACCTATATTCATGAGATTTTGAGCTGTGAGTGGCAAACCCAAGCTCAAAGAAACATCTTAGTTATCACCAAATACTTAAATTATAGAATCCTGGAATGGTTTGGGTTGGAAGGGACCTTAAAGATCATCTAGTTCCAACTGCCACAGGCAGGGACACCTACACATTCCCAGAAAGCTGATCCCTGAACACATGGGAAGGCAAAGCAAAATGTGTTGGCACCTGCTTGGTTCCCAGTTTGTCATCTCAGGGGCTGCTGACAACTCAGTTTCCTCCTGTAACACAACCCTTTAACCTCAGTGCAGCTGCCAAGCAAGGCCCCCACTTCCCAACACAGCGAGGTGCTGCCACCTGACCTATTTCTGCGCTAACAACACCAGCAGCCAAAGCTGTGGCTCGGTCCACGTCACAGCACAAACATCACCACCCTTTGGCCCATACACTTACAGTAGGTACCAACTTTCAGCTCTCCAGCCAATCTGACCCCATTTAGGTAAAAACTTGGCACTGAACAACCATTTCTCTTCTTTTATTGAAATAACTGCAGCTTTTGTACCTGAGAGGATTCGCACTGAGTTGTTCAGGGTGACAGGCCATCCATCCTTGAGCCACGTTATTGCCGGCAAGGGAATTCCTGAGGCCTCACAAACCAGGGAGACGGGATTCTTCTCCACAATGCTGATGTTCTCAGGCATCTGCAGGTAACCAGCAATACTTGGGGGAACTACAGAAAAGAGCAAAGAAAAGCCACACTTCAGAACAAGTCAAAATTAACTTTGCTCACAAAACATAACTATAATTCACTGAAGCCAAGTTAGGCTTGGCACATGAGGAGCTACAGAACAGAGACATTTAATGTTACATAAAATTACTATTTCTTACTGTGTAGTGGCATGGAAATAATAAACTTAAATTCTATCTATCACCTTTATTTTATGGCTTAAAAGCAAATAACAGTTATAGCAGTCCTGTCCAGCCTACACTAATTATAATTCCCAGCATCAAACGACACACTGGGGAAAATTCCTACACTGACAGAATTATGACAGAATCTCCTCATGGAAAGAACAACCCCCTATTAAAATAACTACCAGAAATTAACCTTTAGCTTTTCTTAGCTAGGAATAAGAACGTTTCTACTTTGGAAGCAGCTCTACAGTTCATACTTCAGAACATAAGGCCTGGGGTCAAGAATTCACCAATACCCTCCAGCACTGAGGAGGTTTGAAGTTTCTCTTTACTACCCAAAAGTTTGATAATACAGCACAGCAAATAGTCAAAACAAAGAATAAAACTGGTAAGTAATTTTGGCCTCTTGTTTTTAATAATAAGAATTCCTGTGCTCAGAGTAAAATATGAATATTCAATGTCTGATGAAATGCAAAAGGTCATCTGCAAAAGCATTACAGGTGCTGTAAGATAATGTGATGTTCTGACCAATGCCACCAGTCTAACTTGATGAGTTACACTGGAAGTACAATCTTTAAAGTGTTCTGATTGTGTAAAATCAGAGAACCTGATACTTAGATCCCTGTGATCCTGGCTGTCCCCAGGTAATACCCCTCTGGTAGTGGTCACTAGCAGGGTGGTCTTGGTTAAACCTTAATTTCTGTCTCCCACAGTAAAACATCTTCCACCACGACACTCACCCCAGTACCGTATAAAATCGTACCAGATCGTGGTTACCTCGGGAGATGAAGCAGCTGAGGGTAGGCTGATCTTAACAGAGAGAGCGGTAAGATTTTAAAATATTCAGGAATTACAAAATTGGATTTGGATTTTTATAATGCTGCCTTTGAAACCGCACCAGTGGCCCGCAAGTGGAACTGCCCCCCTGCAACAGATGCACTGAGCTGCACGACTGCTGTTGGGACACCCTGGGCTGGGTGCAGCTGTCCCTGTGCCCCCGCCCCCAGGCACAGGCTCACCATGCACACTGAGGTGGTACTTGCTGTCGGCCAGCCCGGCCACGTTGGAGGCCACGCAGAGGTAGTGGCCGGTGTCGGCCAGCCGGGCTCGCGGCAGCCGCAGGACGCGGCCCCCGCGCAGGAGCAGCACGTCCCTGCCATCAGCCAGGGGCCTCCCGTCCTTCAGCCACCTCAGCGCCGGCTCGGGGACGCCCTGCGCCTCGCACTCCAGCGACACTTCACCTCCCTGCACCACCACCACTTCTGCTGCCTGCGGGCCACTGTTCCGTATGGTTGGGCGAACTGTGGGAGAACAAACGCAGCGCAGGGTCAACCGGAACCAGCACCTGAGCATCTTCACCTGCTTCTGAACGGAGTAACAAGCAGGTCTGCCCAATCAGCAGGGCCAAGAACACACACATAATCTCCTCTCCCCTCCTTCCACCCCAGAAGAAAGAAGCGTTTGTTTAAAATGTTAACTTGCAATTCTAAAAATGCAAAAAGGAAGAAAAATTAAATCAAAACCGACAGCCCCAAATGCTGTCAACCCCTACTGATTTGGGGAGATTTTCTTTTTCATGGGATTGTTTCAAAATACCTCCTTCTGTTCCTGACCAAAATACAGTAAAATCTAAGGGAACAAAGGGAAATCTGAGTTCAGCTAGTTGTCATCACTGCTGCAGTTCGGAGACAAGAAACGTTATGCTACCTAAAAGGTTACAGTCCTGGAATCATGCACTTGCAACAGGGATATGCAATGTCTTGGTCACGCTCTGAGTCCAGATTGCCAAAATTTTAATTACTTAACATTCTTCTTGGACTACCCATAAATGGTCCCACAGTCAGCCCTCAGTCTCCGAAAACACTGCAGCTCAACATCCCTGCACTGACCACACTTCCATAATATTACTGCAGAACTGGCAAATATGATCAGGATTTTCCTGGTACTTACTGTACACCTGCAGGCTGTACTCCTTCTGGGCACTCCCAGCCACATTTGAAGCAATGCAGGTGTAAGATGCAGCATCAGACTTGTCAGCAACAGCAATCTGGAGCTGCCTGCCCCCAGACAGCACCCGCACCCTTCCCGACAGCTCCGGCACCAGGGGAGAGCCTGCAAGACACCTTTCTCTCAGATCGAGCCACAGAAAAGGGTAAGGACCAAATGTGTCATGTGCTGTCAAGTCCACTGGCTCATTTCAAAAGGATTGAGCTGCAGAGTTGCCCATTTTACAGCTGCTCTGTCAGAGTTTTCCCAGACAGCAGGAACTTCGCCCAGGCAGATTCCGAGGACTGCTCGTGTTAACGGCGGACTCCACGGCCCAGAGCACCCTGAGCTAAAGCACGACTCACTCACCTCCACTGAGCACAAAGTTCAGCACTTTCAATACAGTGTAACTCCTTTTTCAGTCCAGAATTGTCTCACCCAGCACAGGTAGCTTAGAAACATGTGATTTAGTTCTCACCCCACTTGTGTGTGTGTGTCACACAGAGCATGTGCACAGCCTTCTGCCCAGGAAATCCTCAAGAAATGGGACAGCAAAATACCATCACACTCTCTGAGCAGATTTTTCAGTCCTGGAGACCTCGCATCTCCAGGACTGAATGAATCATCTCTCCAAATTCAAGGAGTCTTGCTGACAGAAGGAATGCACCTGCCATGGATAATTCTTACAAGATCAAGCTTCATTTCCCTCTTGTGTATTTAAAATCTTCTCTAGGAAGTGCACCAAATGTCAAACGTGCTGACAAATCTACTACTCCTCCTTTCTAACTGCTTTTCCAGGCTTTCCTACAGCTTTAAGTCTCCTTCCTGCCATTGAAGTGTACAGGTGCTGGTCTTGCAATGAACTGTTAGAACGTATCATACAATCCTTTCTAGCTTCCAAGAGATAGGGTTTAAAAAGAACTTGATAAATTTAATTTTCTCTGAAAACGTTATGCACTAGAAAAAGTGTTTTTTGTAATTACAATCTGTTCTTTCCAGGAGGAAAAATTAATTAAAGCATAGATATACACCTCACTGAAATGTGCAGTCTGAATAAACACAGATCTAGGCAAGACTGATTAATAACAAAAGAATTACCACACTAAAAGAGTACAACACCTTATTTTGTTTTATATTCTGTCTCCAGAAGTGTCCATGTTTAAAGAACACGGTAAAAAACCCTGCTTTCGTCTAGCAATTCATAATAAGGTGTTTGGCAATGTTACTTTAACCCCTAAAACAAAAAGGTGTGTAGACTGCTCATGGACGGGATGAGAGAAAGGGTTCAGTAAAGTCCCAAGCAATTACAACTCGGTGCATTTTGTCACTCGTCAGGACACCCTGGCTGCAATTTAGAAACAACTGAGAGAATCTGTCTGTTGTGCAGTGGATCACAGGGCAGAGACCCTCGACTCCACGGGGCTTCCCAGTGAGTCCCAGCCCTGCTGCCTGGGATCACAAACAAGTCTTACAATCTCAGAACGGTTCAGGTCCGAAGAGACCTCAAAGATCACCTATTTCCACCCCCTGCCATGGGCAGAGACACCTTGCTGCTGTCCTGCCGCCCCGGGGTAAATCAACACATGGAGAGAGGTTAAATCCTTCACAGTCCATTTCTATGTCAGTTCAGGAATCTCTGCACTGCGCTTCTCTTGCACTCCTTTAGGAACAGTGACACCTAATCCAAGCAGAGGTGAGTTAGAGAGAAGGGAATAATCTACTACCGGAGTTCATTCTACTCCACATCAGCACTGTGTAGATCCCTGCATGTTTTAGCTCCTCAGAACACACCATCCAAAATGCACAAGCGAAAAAGAATAACCCTCAGTTCAGAATTATCCCATTGGCTTTATAAAACAGACAATGGACAGTTACCCACCGTTCTTTTTCCAGGTGAGACTGGGTGGTGGGATGCCACTGGACTCACAGATCAGGCTTATCAAGCTCCCTTCAGTGACTGTGAGCTGAGAGCTGTCATCTGAGCCAGAAATACTTGGGGACACTGCAAAAAAATGCCAAGTAATTGCAGCATTAGAAACAGCACCTTATCAGCCAGCAGTAAACCCCACATGACCCTCATCCAAAACTGTTCCCACTCAGCTCTGAAGCACTGCTCCTGTTGACAATGCAAACCAGGCCCTGGGTAGGGAATATACCCTTGGGAATGACTACATCCATCCTTCCAGCTTCCAGGGTCTGATGAAGGCACAGGCTTTATTTTGGGCTGACTGTGAATGGGCTCCACTGAACAAAGCTGGTCTGGGGAATTATGTCCACTGACTCCAACTCTGAGAGCCTGGCTCAGCCAGGACCCTACACAGATCATCACTAGACTTTTAAAATTCACACTGTGGTTTTCCTTGGAAGTTTTCCTGCATCAGCACACCAGCTGCCACATCCAAGGTACGGACCCCATCCCTTCAAACACCCTCCTGCAGCACAGGGACAGCTTTGCTCCACAGCTCTGGGACTCTAAAGCAGCTGCAGATAAAAGGGACCACTGTTTTCACTCTGATGCCTTCTAGAAATGAGGGAACCACTTCCATCAGATGATAATAGTAGAGACTAAAAAAAAGAGGTTGACACACGTAGGAAATGGTGTGCTTCAGCATGGGAAAAGGGCAGGGTGCTGCAATATCCACCCCTAATTTAAATGCCATGAATGTTTATTTTTAATCAATAATGACAGAATTTAATTCTGTTCTAAAAATTGTGATTTCACTGTTACAAGCCCTGTTAGATAATTTTAGCTGTGTTTTCAAAGAAAGAAATTGATGCATAATAGCAAAAAAGAGATATTTCAATTTGCATGTGGGGAGAAAATGATGGTGCAGGAAAAAAACCCTCAAAAATCAATTATTAAAATAATGTCCTAAGTCACATTCATCACAGAGCCACAGAAAAATGTAACTAAAGCTATCTTTATGATTCAGCACTGGTAACCTTGCACAGCAAACAAATCTAGGTAGGGCAGCTTTTATTTATCTGAAAGTACACGCTTCAGCATTTAAAGGAGTGGAAGTTGGTAGGTTACTTTAACTGGCATTAAAGGTATGGACACAAACCCAGCTGGTTATCACAGAGTGGTTTGCGTTGGAAGGAAACTGAAAGATCATCTCATTCCAACCCCCTGCCGTGGGCAGGGATGCCATTCAATAGCTACAGCTCTAACTACTCGTGCATGCAGACCCAGCCCAACAAAGGCCTAGGAAGTAGCTGCTATTAATTTAGAACTAAATTAAAGCCATTTGAAAAATGTGAAGCACTTCCTTGGGCCTGTTCAAGTACAGCAAATACAACATCTCCCTGCAGGAGCCTCAGCAATCGAGTGCTGATGAACTGCAGAGGATTTTGGTGTCTCACATCACAATTTTAATAAGTCTTACCCCAAATATTGACATTATAGTTCTTCTCAGTTTTCCCAGCAACATTTGTGGCTTGGCAGGTGTACCGGCCCGTGTCCTGCACCTGGGCTCCTTCGATCTGGGGGGAAAGGAAAACCTGCAGTTCTTTCCCTACATGGGAAACTCGCAGGACAGGGGGCTCAGGGTTCAATTTTATTGTTACATCTGTCTCCCTGAATACTAATAACAGAGCATTAATGCAGCCAGTCTGTGCCCAGACAGGCAGGTCACCTCCCTCCCTCCGTCCTCACCCGGGAGTCTCTTTTCCCCGAGAGCCCAAGGCCGTCCCACCTCAGTGGTGCCCAGTGCCCCCCCAGGGGGTGCAGCCCCCAGGAAGGTCCCCCGGCCTGCCCAGCGTACCTTGAGCACGCTGCCATCCTCAGAGAGGCTCAGCCCGGGTTTCCTCAGCAGGGGCTGCCCGTCCTTGAGCCAGCTGAGCACGGGCGGGGGGATGGCGTTGCTCTGGCACAGCAGCTCCAGGGCCTGGCTCACCAGCACCGACACGTTCTGCTCCTCCCCCACGATGTCTGGGGGCACTGCAGCAATGCAATCGCACAACTGGTCAGCTGGAAAAGCCCTCTGACATCCTCCACTCCAACCACCCCCCAGCACTGCCCAGGCCACCACTGACCCCTGTCCCAGGGGCCACAGCCACGGGGCTTTGAAATCCCTCCAGGGATGGGGACTCCCCTACTGCCCTGGGCAGCTGTGCCAGGGCCTGAGCACTCTTTCCATGAAGAAATTTGTCCTAACAGCCAACCTGAACCTTTCTTGGTGCCACTTGAGGCCATTTCCTCTTGTCCTATCACAAAGAACCTTTCAACATTGAAGGCTTCCCCAAGTAAACATAATATGGAGTTAACAGGCTTCAATTAGCAAAAGTAACAGCTACTACCTTTCTGACACACAACTGAAGTCTCCTTTTTATTGCAAAAAGCATGAGAATAATGTTTTTACTTACAGAATATCCTCCACACAAGACACACACTAGGGAGGTATCAGCTACAGAGAAATCATATAGATAAGCCAGGACTAGTTAAAAAACCCACCTTGAAACACGGCTAGAAAGGAAAATCCCCAATATACAAAGGATGGGGAATGCATTCCTGCTAAAAGAAAAAGAGCTGCTGAGTGAAAAGGCTCACGAGATAATAATCATCCCCCGAAGCTGAAAATGTGTTAAGCTGGTCCAGACAGTGCCAAGAAGGATAGTTGGCCCTAAGGAGAAATCTGACTTACAGAAGAATGTTGTCCAGAGATGGCCAAATGAAGATGGCAGAATAAGAACTTAGGTGGCTGGCAAGCAAATGAACGGGTTACTGACTTAATCATCAAGTCATAAGCTACAATTAGTTTGTCTATCTGCTTTGTGTGGGATCTGCTAATTATTGCAGTTGCTGGCACTGAACACTATATTTAGATTTGTCCTGCACTTTCAGTGATAACCTCATTATTACACTGTTATTTCCTAATTATACAGTAGAAAAATCTGCTTTTGGAATGAAGTTTTCTGCGTAGAAGTAAAAACAACCCCAATCCACTGGACATTTAAGTGGAAGCCCATTAGCTTTTCTTGAACAGTGACAGGATTTAAGAAAGCACATTTTTTCCTTCCCATTTTTAAATTTTGTGTTTCCACAAAAAGAAAAACAAAGCAACTGAGAACCTGGAACAGCAAGTCAGCAATTTGCCATGGGGAAAGTGTTCATGGCTGGAGTTGAAAAGAAGATGGAGGAAATATTGCCCCCAGAAAGTTGACCAGGGCCAAATATAAGAACCTTTATTGTCACATTTCCTTTGCTTTTCAGTTTGGCAATTCCTCCAGACATTGCAGGCCTGACTGCACAAAACCTGGGGCTAAGGAGGGACTGTGTGTGAGAACAGCCCAGGCTTCCCTGTGAACCCAAGTGACTGGGATCGTAAGGAGCCCCAGAGGGACCCCCAGCTCTGGAGATGTCCTGGAAAAGCCCGCTGACAACAAAGCTTTGTGTTCCTTGCCCAGGAAGTTCTGAGCAGAGCTGCTGATTTCACAGCTTGGAAATAATTTAGGGAAAAGCCTGGTCCCTATGGATAAGAAATAGAGTAACTGAAAAGAAATCTGTTTATCTTTCTTTCTTTCTCTGTAGAACTCACAAAGGCCCAGATTCCTTAGGAGTGCTGTGGAACTGGGAGCTGGAAGTTGATCCATTCCTGCAGAAGGCAATTTTGTTTCCAAAGACTTGTCCACCAATTACTTTTCCTCTCTGCTAAATGAATTGAAACGTGTTCAAAAGGAAACTGAGTTTATGAAGCAGAGAGAGACAGACACTAGAGCATTTATTTCTGAAGGAACAGGGTATCAAATTAATCTAATTATGCTCCTGGTAACTGTAATTTACCCAAATTGTTCCAGCTTCCGGCTCAGCACACCACAGGTTTCCAACCAACCCAGCTCCAAGTGCACTCCAAATTATTTTCCTCCTGTGGCTTCTTAATTAGATTGCCTTTGGGAGGCAAGTCTGAAGAGTGATATTGCTTTTTGGTGACAGCCTCACTCAAGTTGGCCCTGCAGCTGAGCTCAACCCTGGTCAGCTTTTAATACAACGCTAATTTTAAACATACAGCACTCCTATCTAACGCTGTTCATTTCATCTGGCTAAAATGGACAGAGCTTCCAGAATATAAAAGAGGAATGATAAATATATCTGTGCCATACTGCACAGACATACACACCTGTCCTTAAACTCCAAAGGAGGCCTTGATACTCCTTGTTCTGGACATAAAATGTTCCAGTCTAGGCTAACCTGGTTCGCTTGCCATGGCACAGTCCTGGATTTCTGAACTGCCCCTTGCAGATGCAAAAGTCACCACGATTTAGGAGTATCCTAACCAAGGAAGACAATTTTGAAAGCCAAACTCAAAGCCAAATAACCCCTAACTTAGAAAACATCCAGACTTCTAACTTTCCTTGCAAGGTTTTCCAGGCTCGTGCTCGGGATTGCCACGACACTGGAGATTGGCACAGTCCACCCAGTTCTCTCTCCACTGCCCCACTGAAAGTAGAAGCAAAACCACAAAGGTGCTGCAATTCCAAAACTCCTTCTCCACATCTGGTATTGTAAAATGTCTAAAACAAATGGCAGAGCACCGTTCATCCTCATTTCACTGGTGTCCAAAGTCATTGAGCTGGCCAAGGAAACTCCCAGCTTGCCACAGTCACAGTCCCTGGCAGCCCCCCTGGCATCGCTCGTGCAGCAGGTCAGGCTCTTCAGAACCTGCACAGCACAACAAGCTCTGGGAACACAACACAGGGTGACCTGAGCCCCTTCCACTACCTGCGGGGCTCCAAGAGAGCTGAGAGGGACTGGGGACAAGGAAATGGAGTGACAGGACAGGGGGGAACGGCTTCCCACTGCCACAGGACAGGGTCAGATGGGATACCGGGAAGGAATCCTTCCCTGTGAGGGTGGGCAGGCCCTGGCACAGGGTGCCCAGAGAAGCTGTGGCTGCCCCTGGATCCCTGGAAGTGTCCAAGGCCAGGTTGGGACAGGACTTGGAGCAACCTGAGCTGGTGGAAGGTGTCCCTGCCCATGGCAGGGGGTGGCACTGGGTGAGCTTTAAAGTGCATTCCAACCCCAAACCGTTCTGGGATTCCATGAATATGAAAAGGCATCTTACACAAGACACAAACAAATCAGGATAAAACTTACTCAAGTTACAAGAAAGCACAGAATCACGGAGTGTCCTGAGCTGGAAGGGACCCACAGGGATCATCAAAGTCCAATTCCTGGCCCTGCACAGACACCCCAACAATCCCACCATGTGCCCGAGGACCTTGTCCAAATCAGAAAGGAGGAGGAATTTATACGAGTTCAGGCAATGAGATTTCAGAATTAACTTACTGACACAATCTGGAAAACTGACCAAGTACAAAAGATTTATTTCCTTCTCCTTGACAGAGACCAAGTTGACTGGTTGTGCCCAATACAGCTCAAGGCAGTGTCACTATTAGCAGTAAAAAAGTCCCCACCATTTAGGCAGGCAGAGCAAGGCTTGAGGATGGGATGGGAACTGCAGAGCTGGATGGGGAACTCACAGTGACTTGTTCTGCTGCAATAAAGACCACTGAGTTCTGGCCAAAATAATATCTTTCACCTCGCAGATCTACATGTTTTTTTACACAAACATGTATTTTCTCCTATCATTTGTAAATGAGATTCTATGTATTCAATTTGTAAATTCACTACTGCAATTATATTTCTTCAAGGACAGACAGCAGGCTGCACCTGCAGGCTTTAATACACAGGGACCTATATGCATATATATATTTTAACTTCCATGCACACACCCCTCCTCCTCAGTTCACCTTCCTTTAGGGGTTGGGACCATTTGTACTCAGTGTGCTCAAGGTCTGGGCCCTGGAGTGTTCAGTGAAAGCTCCCTGAACAGTTCTCCTGGCAGACCCTTTGCCAGACACTCACCCAGCACCCGGAGCTCGGTGTCTCTCTGGCTCTCGCCCGCGGCATTGACGGCCACACACGTGTAGGTCCCCGTGTCACTGATCTGAGCACTGGGCAGGGCCAGCACCCGGCCCCCAGACAGCACCTGCAACACGTTCAGGACACACCTCAGTCCCCCTTGTTCACATTTCACACTGTGAGCTTTCATTTCAAAATTAAATACCTGTATTACCATTGCTTCCCACCATCTCCCTGCTCCCCACACTCTTCCCTCCACCCAGAGTTCTGTTTTGATCCAGACTTGCAACAGCAGAATTCTAACCTCAAGCACGTCCATAGGGGACTCCTGGCATTCCAATGTTTGCAGGATCTGGACATCCCTCCCTCTCCCCAGCTTCAAACGTTCTGTCACACCTTTAGCCCGTGCCCCGAGCTGTCCCCACAGAACACATATTTCCCCTCTTCCCTTGCAGATCATCAAAATCAGCTTTAGAAAAGCAACCACGCTCTCTGCTTTTAGCTCTGGAATACCTCCTTATGTCAAAGGCTGGGGAGGGTTCTGAATTACTATGGTATGTAATGAGCTATGATGTGATCTTGAGCTCCACAGATCTCTTCAGCAGAGGAATAGGGTCCAATTTCCTCTCCTTGCTAGTAAATGGAAAATTTGTTGATGCAAACTCTTAGTATGAAATCAGTTGAAAGGACCACTTTATTTCAATCTATCTATATCTTCCACTTCACACAGTAATTACTGGAGCTGAACTCCTACCAATAACCCAGAGCAAGAGGCCTTATACTTCCATTCCAAATCCTCTAACTTATTCTCTTCCATTACACTTTCAAGCCTCCTCCCACAGGAGGGAACAGCACAGAGGCAGCAGGATCTGAACCCAGTACCTGGAGTCCATTGCTCAAGCTGGACACAGGGCTGCCATCCTTGAGCCACGTCAGGATGGGGGCAGGGATGCCTCTGGCTTCACACTCCAGCCTCACCGGATTATTGACCACCACTGTCACCAAGTCACTGCTGCCAGAGATTGATGGGGGGACTGAAAAAAACAAACAGAAAAAGAAGCTGTAACAGCTCCTTAAGAGTGTAAATCACAATGAAATTCAATGTGCCGCCTACTTATGGCCATTATTTCTCTTCTCTCATGTTACTCCTGCTGAACTCTTGTCATTCCTTTGCTCTGTGCCAAATCCTGCTCTTTCCTTGCACAAGCAGGCACATAACTGCAGTGGACCTACTGTGAGCAAGGTACATGGGACTGGGCCTGCTGCCCAGAGGACAGCTGGGAAACCCAGGAACCACCACTCAAAGCCAGAAAATATTCCCTCTAACTTCTCTGATATTCCATTTAGACCTTGTGAAAGGCATTAGGAGTGGTGGGGATTAAAGAAAGGAGTTTCTCATGTAAACTACATAAAAAGCAACACCATACACAGAGTGATAAATTGGTCTTGCAGAGCATATGGGAACAGTTGCCAGCTCAAACTGGGTAACATCTGCCTGTCTGATGACACCAAACATCTTGATGGAACATCTCTAAACACTTACTCCAGGCACACAGGCCAGCAAACGTTGTAGGGCTGTGTCAGAAAGGCAGACCAGAAGCATTAAGAAAAGGAAGACGTTTCTTTTGTTGAGAAAAATCAAACCAATTTTATTTGCTCCTACCACTAATAACTTGATGATAAAATTTCAAAGTCAGTATCAATACAAAACTTAATACATGAAGTCACTTCAGGAAAGGGATGAGAATGGTGGGAGCTACTCATACACACCCTCTGTGAGGGGAAGAAACAGGTATAAAATTCTGTCCTGAAAATAAGATCCATTAATAAATGCAGCAACCTCTAACATGTTGTAACTCAGGTTGTGGCTGCCCCATCCCTGAAGTGTCCAAGATGAGGCTGGCGAGGGCTTGGAGCAACCTGGGCTAGTGAAAGGTGTCCCTGCCCATGGCAGGGGCTGGGATGAGATGAGCTTGAAGGTCCCTTTCAAACTAAACCATTCCGTGATTCTCTCTACTCTTAAACACACTTCAGTAATAGCAGAAAGGGTAGAAAAAACCACAAGACTTTATAATCTTTATAACCTTTTTTCCCCACACACATGCACACAGCTCCCCTAATGCAGTGCAGTAGCACTCATTGTTCTCAAAAGCCTGAGAAAGTTACAGCGGGGAGAGAGAAGTGAAAAAAATTAATACAATGAAATCATATGAATGTACTAAACTGGAATTCCACCTGCTTCCTTCAGCTGGTCTGCCTGCCTTCATTTAATGCTAAGCCTGCAGTATCAAGCATTGTTTTTAATGCCAAAAACAGATGTGATAACACTATTAACAACAAAAGTCACTGAATAAGACCAAGTAATAAATAATGACCAAGGAAGGTGCTCATTCCCAATGCCAAGTGCCACAGGGAAATCCAGAGCAGCCTTTCTGTAAATGCAGCCAACTTTCTTGGCATTTCTGAGTCTGTTCTCCTTCAAGTAGTCATTGCTTCCAGTAGAAAGAGGGAAAAACCTCAAGCTTCCTCTTCTCAAACTCATAAATTCCAACTAAACTGGATGACAACCCTGTTGACGGTAAATTCCAGCAGCTCCCCACGTGTGAGCCTGGTAGGACACAAGCTCAGTTAAGCAGATTCACACACAGGAGTTTGGGCTTCCTTTGATGCAATTAGTTCTGCCTGCAACTGCATATATTGTGTCCTAAAATTCTGTGCCTTAGTCAGAAAGTATTAGTTCCCTAGAAAACTCTGGACATATCCACTGAAATTCTGCCACACATCAAAAGACACACAGACACTGGGGGTTATTCTTCATTTAGCTGGAATAATGACCTCAGCTCTAAGTGTTTTCTGGGAATTAATCACCGGGTGGGGTTAACTGCCTTTGACCATGTGGTGAGCCATCAGTTTCTCCCCTGATGGTCATTAATTCAATGGAAATGCACTGCCCAGCTCATTAATTAACATTAACAGGAACTATATACACTGTGTGCATCTCAGCTGGGGACACTGTGCCAAATTTGGGCCACAGTTCTGCATGGAAGACTCCTACAGAAAATCAGCTACAGGCATATGCACGTATCAAAGATAAGAATTTGGATTATGGCCACATCCAAAAACCACTGAAATCAGTGGAAAAGCTCCAATTTGGCTTTTGCTCAGGTGTCTCATGTCTGCAAACACCCACACTTTCACTTCATCTTCCTAGACACAGGACATTTTTCTTTAAAGCTCTTGGATTATGAAAGAGCATTTCATCTGTGTCCTTCATCTACTGGGAGCTTCAAAGTCATCTACAACAAACCCTAACCATTGCCAGGTCCTGCAAATTGCTGAAGTGGTCCCTTAAATAAAAGACTTCTTCCAAAAATGGTGTCTCTGCTCATTCTTCCTAGAAATATCTTCCATTTGCACATTTTCCTAATTCAAAACACCTATTTATAATGTCACTGATTAAAAAAAAGAGTGAAGAACATGGAATGACAGGACACAGGGAACGGCTTCCCACTGCCACAGGGCAGGGTCAGATGGGATACCGGGAAGGGATTGTGCCCTGGGAGGGTGGGCAGGCCCTGGCACAGGGTGCCCAGAGGAGCTGGGGCTGCCCCTGGATCCCTGGCAGTGTCCCAAGCCAGGCTGGACGGGGCTTGGAGCAACCTGGGCTGGTGGGAGGTGTCCCTGCCCAGGGCAGGGGTGGCACTGGATGGGCTTTAGGGTCCCTCCCAAACCATTCCATGATGCTATGATGATGGGATGAGTGACACCAAGTCTGCTGAGCAGACCTGAAGCCTGAGGAGACCAGAGGCAGTGCACGTACGTGTTATTCGCACGAGTCACGACACACGACAAGAAGAAATGGCCTCGAGTTGTGCCAGGGAAGGTTTAGACCGATAGTAGGACAAACACCCTCCGAGGAAGGGCGGTCAGGCACTGGCAGAGGCTGCCCAGGGCAGAGGCGCAGGGACTGCAGAGCCCCGGGGCTGTGGCACTGGGGCCGTGGGTGACAGCTGGCCTCGGCAGCGCGGGGGGAACGGCTGCTCGGGGCGCTGTCAGCGGGCTTTTCCCAGGCCAGGAGCCAGGATTCCCCGGCTCACACTCACCGTGCACCTGCAGGCTGTAGAGCAGCTCGGCAGAGCCCGCAGTGTTGGTGGCCAGGCACCTGTAGAGCCCCGAGTCGGAGATCTGGGCGGCCTCGATGAGCAGGGCCCGGCCACGGCCCCTCACGGCGGCCACGCTCAGGGCACGGCCGTCCTTGAACCACGAGAGGGCTGCAGGAAAGGCACGGACACGTTACGGTGGGCCGGGCAGCTGCACACCTTCCCCCAGACACCAGCCTTTGCAACCAGGAGCACGACTCACCAGCGTTAATGACAGCGAAAAGCAACTACAATGGGGAAACGGGTAACACTGGTGCAAAATACCGACAATCCCCCCATAATTCACCAGCACTCTCGACACGATCGTCTACACGCGTCAGATATTTAAGGAAATCTTTTACCTTCAGGATATTTTATTTCACAAACCAAATTACAGGGGATTTACTCAACTCATACCAAGGTCAAGAGCAGCTGTTTAAAAACACACAATAATATGAAGGTGTCCCTGCCCAATGGCAGGGGGAGGAACAAGATGAGCTTTAAGGTCCCTTCAAGCCCAAACCATTCTGGAATCCTACAATATATATCATTTTTTCACCTTTTACCCTAAGTTATCCCTACATTAAACTCAGCCACCTGCGACAAAGAATCAACATGTAAGCAACCAAATCAAAGTTCAACTGGCACGCTGAAAAAAAAGTTAAAATAAAGAGCAGGGCTCTGGAGAATGGGCCACGGAGGATTCATGGTACCACTACTCAGTAGATGAAATTACCACTTACTAATTATTTGTAATACACAAGTTTATTTGGGGAAAGAGCTGCATGCAGAATTTGTTCTGGTCTCACTCATGAACAAGACTGCACAGGGCTCTTCCCTTTTTTAGTGGAATGCTGTGCTATCACTTTTCTTTGCTAACGTTATTTCTTGACCCTATGATGGGTCATCACACCACACCAGAGGTGACCAAAGTGTTCTTATTACGTAAAACATCTGAAATCCATAATTTTAATTGTCTGTTCTAAAATAATTGTCAATTTGGAGAGAAAAAAGAGGAGAAGAAATTAAAAAGAGTGTAAAACAGATATAAAATCCCAATTTTTTTCCATTTTACTTACACCTCAATATTTTCAAACTGTGTTTTATACAAGTATAAATTATTATAGAAAACAATACTTTGCTGTGAATTAATTCTCAAAAAGGCAGAAAAGGTGAACCTGGATGTTCACCTGAAATGTAATAACACCTTTCTTCTGAAAATGCTGCTGTCATCAGCACAAGAATAGATTGCTATATTAGATAAGCTCTTAGTAACTATTCCTCCTGTTTTGCTGTACAATAATTAATATAGAAAATTGTTCTCACAGTAACATGGTATTTTTTTATCTTATCAGAAGAAGGTGGGAGCAAAAACAGACTCTAAAAAAGGTCCTTGACATGCCCACACTTGACACGCTCAATGCACTGGGTACTTTAGTCCGCTCTACACTGTCAAATATTTGGCTGACAGAAGATAAAAGGGGAGGTGTTTAAAGCTGATTCCAGACGTTCCCCAAGGTGCACGTGGATACCTGGCAGAGGGTTCCCGGAAGCTTTGCATTCAAGATGGATTGGATTGTTCACCACCACTGTTTCATTTAACATCTTTCCTGCATCTTCCAGACTGGGTGGTTCTGGAGAAAGACAGAGGCACCAGGTTTTCATTAATTCAGCCACGCAGCCAGCACAAAGTCATCTGCCCTTGGACAAACTCTGGGCTATGAGTTGCACAAGCCTCAGCTGCTGGATGACCAAGGAATTGCTCCAGGAAGTTCATCCTTGAAATGGGGATATTCTCTAACTATACAACTTCATTAGTGGTAAGAGGAATGAAACATTATTTTTGTTACTTCTAATTTTCTTCGGGAAAATTGGGGCTTAAAACAGAGTTGCAAGGAATTGGTGCACAACACAGAACAGCAATTCTTTATCGTGGCAGGAACATCCCACTTCAACTGAGTGTTGTACACAGCTTTTACCTCACTAACGTTTAGAAATCTGCACCACGTCACAAACACCAGATAATGACACTTTGAACATGAAGACTGACAGCAACAAGAGACATTTCTGACACAGGGCCGACATTCAAATTATCTGTGATGCAATTATCACAGTCTAAGATGAGTGTGGCTTCTCTTTCTAAGTCCCATCCATGGAGACTCTGCAGCTTCTCCTCATTTCAGTTGAACATCTTCCAAATACTGACTTGGTTTGGCAATAAGAGTCAACATAATTATAATGGCCATATAATGGCCAGTCTTCGCGAACGAAGAACCGGGGAAGGTCTTTACACCTTCCAGCCTGCACATTGGATTTTTTAGGT
>JAYRBT010000005.1:24371803-24405561 GCA_036023395.1 Myiotriccus ornatus | reverse complement strand
TTGGACGGTGGCAGTGAGGTCCTCAGGACGTAGATGGATTGCCTTACAGGGCTAACGAGCTCCATCTGCCCGGGGAGCGGCCCTGACCAGGAATCGAACCCGGGTCTCGGTGGTGACAGCGCCGCGTCTTAACCACTAGACCACCAGGGGCTCCCTCAACATAATTATAATCTGTGAGCATTTTGCCATGATCCATTCCTACACCTCCTGAGGATTCCCACACCTCCTTTGAGGATTGGATCACATCGAGAATGCAGAAGATGATTTCTGAGCCAAACATACGTAAATCATGGTGAGAGCATTTATTAAACTCACATGCAAACAACAGCTTCTCAAGTTTCCCTGATTCCTTTTATACTGTTGTTAGCTGCAAAAGACAATTCCCTTTAAACAGGCTGAAAAATCCCCTCACAAGAGAATGTTTCTTTCTCAGAAAAGTCATTCCTGTAAAAATTTCCCATTGCAGGGTCACGGGGAATACCAATATCCACAGAAAATTTGGATGAAATTAATAATGCCAATGGTGGTACATCATATATTGACTCAGAAACAGAGTACCCTTCTGAGGGGTGAGTTAGTGGCAATGTGTTTGGCTTTTTGGGATACCTCTGAACAGCAGTTACCTGGAAAGGCAATTCATTCATTTATTTCTGGGCCCTTGGTACCACAGCAGAGAGGCCAGATCCTAAGAAAGAGAGTTTTTGGCCTCACTCCTCACTAATGGAGTGAGACAGAGAAAGAAAACTGAAAGGGGGATGTGCAGAGACAACACAAAAGCCAGAGCAAAGGGCATCCAGGTGCAGAGCTGCCCAAAGCAGCCCGGGTGAGGTGCTGCCGAGAGAGAGACGTTACCGTGCACGTGGAGCCGAAGGTGCTGTTGGGCCTCTCCGGCAGCGTTGGTGGCCACGCAGGTGTACTGGGCAGCATCCTGGGGCAGGGCCCTGCCCACCTGCAGAGCACGGCCTGAGGACTCCAGCTGTACCAAAAACAGAGCCACATGGACACACTGGCCCAGGCAGAGCCACCCCGTGCCAGAGCAGAGCACACACTGACACGGAGCAGCGCCAGGGTCGGCTTCCCTCTAACCCAGGAAAGGGCTGTCCGGGAGTTCAGAGACTTCAGTGTTCCTGGGACATCAGCATCATGAGCTGCACAAGCGTAAGGAGACCCATTCAGCAGCAGGGCAGGCAAGCGAAGTGCAGAGGAGACTGCAGGCAAGAGGTCAAAAGCTGCTGCAGCCCACAGTAAATCAAAGCCATGGCAAGCAATCAACCCCCAGAGCATGGCAGCACTGGGAAGAGCTCTGCATGGAAAGGCAGGATCTCACCGTCAGAAGGGAATTACAGGCAGCTGCTGCAATGGCAGCAATTATAGAAGAGCTCATCTAATGCCACCTCACAGGGACAAGTGGGCAGAGCCACCTCACAACCAGCAGACAGCCACGCCTTGAAAGGTTCAAGTAGCACTGGAAGGAGCCAAATGCTGAATTTCCAGCCCTGGACTGCTCTGATATGAGGTGTCTAACGGGATTCAGTCTACTAAACCCTGCTATAACCAGAGATACCACCCTGGGCAGGCAAAAGACCCCTCTTTTCCAGGTTGGATCTTTAGCATCTTTATATCACAGCGTGAGGGAGGCAACAGGAAAAGAAGCACTACCATTGTAACTATCTTTCATGGTTTGCATCCCATAAAAGAGTCATGCTTACTCTGAGATTTCCTCTGGCTGTGTTTACTGGCTGTCCATCTTTTAACCAGGTTATGGAAGGGCTGGGAATGCCACTGGCTATGCACTGCAGTGTCACAGGCTTGTGGATCACAACAGCTCTCTCGGAAGGCCCAGTTGATTTGATGGTTGGAGGAACTGCAAGAAGTACCAGAAACAAAAATGAAGTGTCATTTGAACATGTACATTTAAATATATAGAAACAATACCCCACAGGTTAAGTGCAGTTCTATTTCTACTTCTAGATCAGGACAACCTGCTCTAGTGGGAGGTGTCCCTGCCCATGGCAGGGGGTTGGGATGAGATGGACTTTAAGGTCTCTTCCAAACCAAACTATTCTGTGATTCTACTTCATCTAATCTCATCTACAATTTTTCAACCCACTAATACAAATAAGCATTTACAGGAGATTTGAGCACCTCCTTGCCAGGAATTTAAAATAAAAGCAGTCTGCTGCTTCCCCCCTTGAGTAACCTACCATGCACTGTAACATCAAATTCCTTCCCATGTTCTCCTGCCTTATTTGCAGCCACACATTTATAGCGGCCTGTGTCTGACACTTCAGCTTGAGAGATGACAAGTTGCTGTCCCTTTGATAAGATCTTGAGCCCAGCTCCCTCTTCAACTGGATGACCATCCTTCAACCACCTGTCAAAGAGAAAGTTCAGTCTCAGATCTCTGTAAAAGGAAGATCTACAACACTCCTGAAATATGCACAACTCTATTAAACAGAACAGCTCAGTAACTCCATTTGTATTTCCGGGGAAGTTTGGAGATGTCATATTCCACTTTCCTGAGTGCTATGGACCAAAATGGTTTCTCAGAAGGGAGTATTGGGGAACAGGCACTAAAGAAGACATCAGAAAGGTGACAGCAGGTACCACCAGAGGGAGAGAGAAATCTCCAAAGCAAAAGCAACCCCAGGTGGCAGAACAAAAGTGCTCGGTTGCATTAGCGTGGGAACGAGAGTCTTGTCTGCTCTTGTTATCTATGCCCATCTTCAGGACATGGATACTGGCACAACAAACCAAACTCATGTAAAATAAAATCCTGATGCTGTCCAGTGAGTGCTGTCTTCAGTGGAGCCAGGAGGTTGTCCTCTGCTCATGAACCATCACCAAACAATTGGTGGTGGTTCATAAAGCTCAATTCCACACTTCCTTAACCAAGCAGCAAATTTATTTTCTACTGTCACACACGTGCCCTTACGTGATAGTTGGTGAGGGTGTCCCTGTTGCTGTACAATCCAGCTCCAAAGGGCTGTGGAGAATCACAATGTAGTCCAAGAGCTCATCCCCGCCTTCCACAAATGGTGGGACTGTAAGAGAGAAAATCCACAAGCAGAAACTTTTAAGCACCTGAAATATCATGAAAGTCTCTCTCAAATAGCAATGTTAAATACACACTGATTCATTAGGAACCTCTGTTCCTTTTTGAAGGGAAACATTTACCCAGTAATATTTTGTGGCTTCAAATCACTCTTCTCAATTTTTTTTACTGTTTCTCATTTGGCTGTTTTTCCCAGACTCTGTCAGAACAGCCTTACGAATGGGTGGCGAGGGGGGGCCTTTCAGCGCTCCCTGCCACCAGAAGGTGGGAACAAAGGTGCAGAGGAACCTCTTCCAGGTCCTTCTTCACCGTGTCTCATCCTCTCTGGGAAGGGAGCACTGCCACAGAGCTCCTCACAGTTCCTCCACTGACCAAGACCAGTGAGATACACCTGAAGCAGCAGAATGGGTGCTCTACTCCTGCATGTTCTCGAAGAGAGCAATTCAAAGCCTAAGCATCAGTTCATTACAGCTCATAAATAACCACTTCCACATCAGGAGAAGGTGATTCACGTTTCTGTACAATTCATTTACCTCAGGACAGTCAGCAAGGACTGCTGAGATGCAAACTGTGGCAAAAGATTCAAGGGATACAGAAGGAAAAGCATTTTTTCAAGAGAAGGTTCAAAATTTGCACAACACAACTCAAATTCAGAAAAAGGTGTCCTCTCCCAGAGACCACTACTCATGATATTTTTACAGATACCCTTGGGGATCTATGATTTTCTTCTAGGAAGGCAAGGTAGAAGGATTTTAGAGGTTACCGAGAATAGTATTTACCAACCACACGCAAAATAATCTTTCAAGAACTAACCTGAAAGTCTTCAAACTGTCCTGTGACCCTGGACAGCAAAGCTGTGCAGGGCTCAGGTTCAACTAAATATGGAGCCTGCTAACTGATCTTTCATACATCAACACCAACAGAAGTACAGACATGGGCGGTTTTGGAATCTGTCCACATCAGGTTTATGGGAATGTGATAAATCAGTAGTTGTGCTGCTCACACACCTAAGATTTCAACTTCATACTTGATCTCTTGCTGCCCAGCTATGCTTGTGGCCACACACCAGTACTGGCCCCGGTCGGCCTCGCCGGCGCTGAGGATCTCCAGCCTCCTCCCTCCAGCCAGGACACGGAGCCTGGCGCTGGCCTGCACAGGAACCCCCTCCTTCAGCCAGGTCAGGAGAGGGGCAGGGTTGCCAGCAGCATTACACTCCAACGTCAGGGAATTCCCAGCAACCACCTGCCTGCTCTGGGCTGTGTCAGCATCGCCCTCGATCACTGGAGGGACTGGAAAAAGAGAAAAATACATTGCAAGCCATTAATTCCATGGCCAGAAAACAGATCAAGAGCAAATGGGTTGGTTCTTCCCTGACTTTGGCTCCATAAGCCATTATGTCATGCAGGATTTCAGGGGAGAATTTGCTGCTGGGGTGGGATAAGGCAAAGGAAAACAGAGAATTCCAATTATTTACTTCAGTATTTCATGTGTGTATATATATATATATATATATATACACACCTCAGTTGTATAACACACAGGATGTGCAGGACTTTGGGAAGGAAGAACTAAATATGAAGGACTCAAAAGGGCATTCTAAAGATCCCCTACAGACTGAGTATTCCAGGTAAGTATTGTTCAGCATACAGATGGGAGTTGGAGAACGGATACATGGAGAAGAAATAGTGCAGCAGAAGAAGATGTGGTACCAAGGCTGGTGAAGGGACTTTGGACAAGGGCGTGGAGGGATAGAATAAGGGATGATGGCTTTAAACTGACAGAGAGTAGGTTTAGATTAGATACGAGGAAAAAATTCCTCCCTGGGAGGGTGGGCAGGCCCTGGCACAGGGTGCCCAGAGAAGCTGGGGCTGCCCCATCCCTGGAAGTGTCCAAGGCCAGGTTGGATGGGGCTTGGAGCAACCTGGGCTGGTGGAAGGTGTCCCTAACCGTGGCAGAGGGTGGAATTGCAGGATGTTTAAGGTGCCTTCCAACCCAACCCATTGCAGGATTCCATGAAGCAAGGAGCTTTTTGAGACTCCCACAAAGCAGAGGGTCTAAATCTCCCTGTCCATGGCCCTGCTCAGAGAGGAGAGTGTTCAAACCCAGCCCCTGCCAGGCTGCAGAGGCAGCAGCGCTCTCCCAGCACAGCTCTCCCCAAACACCCAGCTCAGGAGCTGTCCCTCACCGTACACATCCACGAGGAACACCTTCTCGGCCGCCCCGGCCGCGCTGCTCACACGACACGTGTACCTGGCAGAGTCCGACACCTGGGCACGGGGGATCTGCAGGAACTGCCCCCTGTCCACAGACAGAGCCTGGGGGCTGGAGGTAACGGGGTGCCCGTCCTTGTACCAGGTAATGGTGGGGACAGGGATCCCCCTGGCCTCGCATTCCAGGTTGATGAGGTTGTTGAGCAGCACCGACACCTCCGTGGTGACATTCCCTCCTTTAATACTGGGAGGGACTGTTTCAAAAGACAAAACAGCAGCATTAAAGCCTCGGGTTACAAAGATGTGCAGATTTAAATGAAACATCGGAATGCTGTAAGAATACAATATTTTAGTCAGAATTCCCACCCTTCCTGCTGTATTTTGGTTGTTGTTTTCCTCAGCAGATCAGATCACAGAATCACAATCACAGAATCACCGAGGGTGAAAAAGACCTCTGAGATCATCAAGTCAGCCTGTGACCCAACTCCACCTTGTCACCCAGCCCATGGCACTGATGCCACATCCAGCCTCTGCTTAAACACCTCCAGGGATGGTGACTTGACCCCCTCCCTGGGCAGCCCATTCCAATGGCTGAGCACTCTCTCTGTGAAGAACTTCTTCCTGATGTCCAACCTAAACCTACCCTGTGCCCTCTTGTCCCACTGCTGGTTGCCTGGGAAAAGAGATCTATCACCTGTACAGCTCCCCAAGGCACACAGGGTAGAAAGCACGAAGAGAACACAATGAAAAGCACCACCTGGCTCCAATCTGTGCCAGGTTAGGGCCTCCATGCATCCTGCAACGCACCTGGACACCCCTCTTCCCTGACTCCAAGGGGTAAAGAAAGAGCAATCCCTGTATCCCTTGGGAGGTGCATCCTCCCAGCAAGGAACTTGCCATTAAGAATACCAGATACACCCAAGAGCCTCGACAACTGCAGCGGGAACTGCTCAGGGCTCCAAACTTCTGAGAATGAAGTCACTTTGAGACTAAATATGAACTTAACAGTCTTGCTTTATGCTCCTATTTTTGAAACTTTTTGGCCCACAGTCATTTCCCCTGCTCACTGGGCAGCAGGACTCAGATATTTCTAGCAAACAAGCTCTGGTGTAAATCAGCCAATATAAAGAGTCCGTAAATCTCTGTAGAAGTAATAAAAACAGAGTGCAATTGGCAACGAGTAAATTTATGACTGCTGAGAATACCAGACACATCTGGCAGACACATTGACTCTTGTGCTGCCAAACGTGCTCAGTACATCCACGGATTCCACTGACTTCCACAGTGATCACTGAAAACCCCACTGCAGAAATGTAAAGCAAAGTGTCTGTGGATGGATCTGCACCTGAAATGGGCCTTGCAGATTATCAAACCACAATGAAACATTCTATTAATTAAACATTTTTTGCTGCCAAAAAACCTAAATTGATAAAACATGCTGAAACAAACCCAGTCCAAAGGCAAATGCATTTCTCTATCAGCAAATGCTGATAGAGAATCCATGGAAATGGGGAATGGTTTTAACATGGTGTTTTGGGAAAATACTAAAGTCAAAAGTAAGGCTAAACTGCTAAAGCAAAGTAAGAATGAGCAAGAATTAGCATCTAGGCCGCTCACTTACTCTGTGGGCTTCCCTTTGTCCAGCCAGGATTAATGAGAAATTTAAAAGTAAAGAGGTGTTCCAATCTACTATCACAAGTTCACCTCTCTTGTCTGAAGAATCTGAAGTACATCTACTTATCTGTGAAAGTTTTACTGGGGGGCTTTTTAATCCTCCAATCTCCCAACAGCCACAATCACCTGCAAGTCGTGCCAGCCTTTCCTTTGCTCCTGCTGCACAAAGGCTTGCCCATGACTGGGGTACAGGCAGTGTGCTGGGGCTGCTCCACACTTCAGCAACATCCCAGGTGAGGGAAATAATGCATATCAAGATCACACAATCACACACAACGTTAGAAGCAAATCCACTGCAAGGGAGGACTTAAAGGGCTCAAATCCTTACCCTTCACACTCTGGGCACAAGAGGGACAATGCACAGACACACTTCTGCACTGGCATCCCCCTCATTTCTGCTCAGTTTTCAGGGCTGACACACCTTTCACACATTCTTTGTCCTCCAAATTGAGAAACTCTTCCTCTTTGAAGGCCTTCCTTCAAAAGCCTCCTCTTCTTCCTTCCCTGAATCTTTGCCCTCCCTTGCTCCCGACTGACAAGGTTAACGTGGTTCCCTCATGCTCGCGGGTTTTTTCTCTTGGACCAGATGACACACCACACTACCTGAACATCATCTGCAATATTCTTCTTCAAACACTATTTAGGTCTGACTCTTACTGGTTTCGCACTTTGCTTTATACTTTTGCACTAACTTTAACTTATTCCTGGCTGAAGTTACTCCTAACACTAAGTAAGGGAAAAGAGGACCACAAGTATTTTAAAATTAAAATCTTCTAATTCACTTTCTTCTTCATAAGGCAGATCAAAATTCAGTTGAAACTAATTAATAGCTGGATTTGAGAAAGCCTGTCAAGATTTTAGTTAGAAAATTATAAAAAGCTCAAAATCACCACTTAAAGGCCAAGCCTGCAAAGACTGCACCCATACTTGACTTGATACGTATAAATACTCCAAAAGGATTGCTTTGTCAACAGATGAATATTAAGTTATGCTTACTTTCGGTAAAGTTTCTTTTTTGAATGGATTTACTCAGACAAATACGAATTAAGGATATGATCCTGAAAAATTTGTGTGTATCTGAGCATCTCTACCCAAAAATGAAACCTTATGAGTAAAATGAAAGGATCTTCCAGGGCCAGGCATTCTGGAAACTCACCACGGACAATGAGCTTGACCTCCTTGACTTGTTTGCCAGCAGTGTTGGTGGCACTGCACTGGTAGTGACCCTTGTCACCCCTTCGAACACTCTTGATGTGCAGAACTTGATCTCTGTCCAGAAGCTCAACATTGGGATCACCCAGAAACACGGGCCTGAAACAGAGAGTGTTTTGCTTCCCACAACTCTGACCCCATCCTTTCAGCATTGATTTAAACTGACAGTAAGATGAAAAGGTCCTTTAGTGGTAGAAATTATCCCATTCAAGAGAACCATTTAGCACTAAATTAACAGCATTAATCAGAAGAAACACCATCAAGTGACAAACTATTATAATTATTCTTAGTTTTTAGAAGGAAGAAAACCACAAAAATTACTTGACTCAGGTCATCCAGGATGCCAGCATCAGAGCCAGAGTCCTATGCCTGACCTCCGCTCTTTTTCCTAAGATCCTTTGTCATGCCAGCCCTTTGCTGGTAACAAAATGTTAACTACTAGTTGAAAGAGTCAATATATCCACACCAAAGAGCAGGGAGTTGTCACAGCAGGATATCTGTGAGTATTAACCCATGCCTATACCGAACTACATTGTTAAACACCAAAAACACAGCCCAGCTGGATTTTCAGCTAATAGTTAAGACACCGAGAATCCTTCTCCTGGTGTGCTTTCCTGGAGGATGAGATGGGCAATGGAAACATGTATATTTGCATATATAACCTTTAACATATATGTGCAGAGCGGCACAAGGCACTAGCTAGAAAAACATCAAACGTGTCAGCTAAACTGCATTTTAACTAATGATATGTTCAAAATAATCCAGAGAGAATAACTCATGGAATAAACTCAAAGAAATGGTTAAGTTTATAATCAAACGCTTCAAGCGTTGTCTGGCTTAAAGTCCCCTAAATGTGTTCTGTGAGTGCCAGTCATGGGAGAGTTCACAAAGACCAGAGGGAGGTTAACTTTTTAATTAGAGGACTCACCAGCTCACACCACCCCAAATTCTATCTGATGGCAACTTAACACTAAGTATTTAAACCAGAGTTTGCAGTACAGTGCACCTCCTCCCCCGAGTTCCAGGGCAGGAATAACCCAGACACAAACCTCAAAAGCTGTAACATACTCACCTGCCATCTTTGAACCAGTGAATGTCAGGAATGGGGAAGCCTTCGGCTCTGCATTCCAGACTGATTTCCTGGTTGAGGATGACTGCGATTTCCCCAGGGGTATCAGCACCTGTTATGCTCGGGGGAACTTCAGAAAGACAAGCATTAGGGAAGAACAGTCAGTGGAAGAATCCATTTATAATGAGTTGAAATTTACTGCCTGCTTAAATATCAACTGTTTTTCCAATCACCAACTTACAAAAAGCCCCACACCAAACAAAACCCAACCCCCAAACCACGAACTGACCCAGTATGTCTAGGTTAAACAGCTTCTCAGAACTTCCTGCCACATTTATGGCTTTGCAGGAATATTGTCCAGCGTCCTCAGTAGCAGCTTTCAAGAGCTTCAGGATCTTCCCATTGTGCAAAATCTGGACAGCACTGCTTTCCACAACCTTAAAAGAACCCGAGACATCAGCCTTATGTGATCCAAGTTACATCAGCCAAACAGCACAGCTGGATTTTTATAAGAAAACGGTAGTTTTAGGTTTAGGGATAATCTTTTTCCCCTCTCAGTTACAGCACTAATCTCCTGCACCGCAGCAATCTGTTCAATATGGTTTGGAGCTCGCAGCAGGCAGTGGGGGAACCAAAGAAACCCTCCATCCATCAGCAAGGGGCAGTCACAAAGTGCATAAAGGGCTTTCTCCTTGTCTTAAACTGGGACTTATCTGCTAAAACTGGGAGCAGAGGACTCAAGGATAATCCTGAGGAATTCAAATGGCCTCCAACAGTTCTTATTTCTCCATCCATAGAATGAAGAAAATAGCATTGTTGGTCCCCTCTGGAAGGACTCTGGCATCTGCAATACTGGGAGATTGTTCAGGCTAATTCCTGAGGGAATCCTGAAAATAAAGAGTTTACTTTTGACTTACTGAATTCGTGGATGAGCCATATTTAGCTGGTTTTTTGTGGGGGTATTCATAGTGCACTTTTAAGCACATAAAGGCAGGTACATGTATTCACTGCAGTGAGTGCTCACACCAAGTCCCCCCAAAACTGAGTGAGGCTGCCTAATTTCAGTAATCATACATACCTGGATATCTTCTTTATACCAGGAGATGACTGGGAAGGGGTTACCAGTTACTTCACAGAAGAGACTTACAGGGTGATGAACAACCACAGATGTGTTTGTCACCTTTTCTTGATCTCTAATTTCAGGAGGAACTGCAAGAAAACTCAAAGTCATGATTTCCCACTTCCTTCTTCCTCCCCACTGTCAAGAACCACCATAATCCAAATTTCTTAGAGCCTTTTCATTCCCTCCTCAATGTTTCCTTTTGTCTTTTGGCTCTGGGCCTATGTTCCTATGTCTTTCTTATTCTTCTCAAAAAACAGAGTCTTCTCTTGCCCAGCAACAGACTCTCAGGGAAATTCACTTCAACAGAATAATCATCAACATTTTTAATCTTAATACTGACTCTTAGTGCTATTTAATCTTAAATTTAATCTGAAAATCTCCTGTTATTTGTTCAGCAACATTTGTTTAGCAAAGGAAGAAGATTCCAGAGTCATCCTTCCTCTTCAGTGCTCCAATCATGTTCCAGAACACTTGTCTAACATTTATCCCACTATGGATGCAAACAGAACAGCCTTACATGGTGGATTAGAAAATTCCAACCCACTGATGAGTCCTGCTGGCACAAGATGCAACTCCTTTCTCAGAACAAAGATAAGGATATAATGCTGCTCAGGCATCAGCACTATCATGGGAAGTGAACAAGGCTGGAATAAAAGTGCTCTGTACAAATCAGTACCTCCAGGCCACCCATCGAGTTGCTGTTTTCTAATTAGGATTCTGGAAGAGGAATATTAGGAACAAGAATTCTCCTATCCTATGTTTAATCAGATAAATAACTTTTCTCCTATTTAGATCTGAAATGCAGATCTATCCCCCAATCTTTCATCTCTACAGTACTAAAGTCTTCATTTGTTATTTGCATTGAAGATTTCAAGTATAAATAGTCTGAAATGCACCTGGCTCCTTGAGCAAAACAAAGATGGTTTGTGCATAAAGTCATGGAGAACAGAAACAACAGAAAAAATACAGAAAACATCTGAATAAATCTGAATAATAGAAATGCAAGCAATCAGATCAGATTTTATCATTTAACAGCATATGGGCAGATTTGGGGCATGCGATTTCCAACAACATAGAAGAGATTCTTCCAAAGCAGTTGCCAAGGGTTATGTCTGCTCTTTACCATTGACTTTGAGGCTGTATTTCCTCTCAGTGCTCCCAGCCTCGTTGGTGGCCACACACACGTAGTCCCCGCTGTCCGAGGGGGTGACAGCAGCGATGACCAGCAGTGTCCCATCCTCCAGAACCGAAATCCCCGGCTCTCTGCCTGTCAGCTCTCTCCCATTATGCAGCCATTTGATGGCAGGCTTTGGAACACCTAACAAGGGAAAGGTGGAACTGCCACAAATGCTTCACTCAGCTCAGCACAGGAACAGTTCAGACAATGCCTGCTGCTTGCGGGAAGTCTTACTGGAAGGACAACATGTGTCCTTCCAAGAGGAAGCCCCAGCTGCTACAGGATGATTTTAGCATGAAAAATCTTAGTCCCAAATATTATAAAACCCCTTTGGCTAGCAACGACTTTCCACAAAACTTCCACACACGGTGGTTATTTGAATTACCGTTAGTTTGAATTTTTCCAAATAAAGTATATATGGAAAATACTGTGTGGACTGGACATTTTTCAGGAACTTAGTAACTTTCCAAGGTCAGCAAAAAGGTACTTGTGGAAGTGGTAGCAGTGGCACACACCTCTTGCAGGACACGGGAATGCCATGCGCTGGTTTGCCACCCTCTCTTGGAAGGGACTGTTGTATGGAGGGTCCAGGTCCTCGATACTGGGAGACTCTGAAAGAAAATCAGACCCCAAAAACTTCTTGACCTCTGTTCCCAAATGTAAAAATACAGTTTGGCAATACACAACACTCATTCTCTCCCATCCACACAGATTCCAATAACCCTCCTGACACTGACTGCAACGTGTATCATACAAGCAGTCTTATGTCAGTGGGAATATTTAGGAAGCAAGCAATACAAAGAGGCTTTCAAATGTGACTGAAAATGGTTCTCTTGAAAACCTGTTATATTTTGAAGGCAGTGTTTCTGAATAATCTGAAAAATACTACTGAAACTGTTTTTCCCCACCCCAAACATTGGTGCTACTGCCATCCTTTGTTCTCGAGTTTCATTTCAAACTTGTTTGCAGGCTGAGAATACACAGAGAATAGTATTTATGATTACATAAAGTTATTGAAAGTTCGTTGCCTGTAAAAAGTGTTTCTCAGCACCTCTAATCCAAAAGGATCAGAACATTGCCTTTAGACTATTGCAAAGAAGAAACAGTTCCTGCTCAGCTGAAGTCAGTCACGCTCCATCGATGCCTGTGACCCTGTCGGGTGAGGAGTTACTCCACGGATTTAAACTGGCACACTGACCACTGTTACCCCATCACCATTTCAACAGGATTTTGTTATTTAAATACATCTATAGAGAGGGTTTCTTTTTCTTGTTTCTGCAAACTCTCCCAAGACTATTTGCTTATTCTAATTTTCCTTAATTAACATCAGGACATAACATCTAAAACAGATGTGGATTCTGCTTCACGTAACAGCCAGCAGGAAGAGCGCCGCCCTCCCAACCACCAAGCAGGCAGGAGCGGCAGGAGATCCCTGCTGGCCAGGCCGGAGCAGGACCGTGGCCCAGCACAAATACCTTGCACGTGCAGCGTGACCTGCACGGTGTCGCTGCCGGCGGCGTTGCTGGCGACGCACGTGTAGGTGCCGGCCTGGGCGGGCTGCGCGCTGCCGATGGCCAGGGCTCCGTCCAGGCCCAGCACGAACTGCCCCCCGCCCACGGGCACAGCACTCCTGCCCCTGAACCAGGAGACTGACGGCGCAGGGACCCCCTGGGCACTGCAGGGAAGCTCCACGCGGTGCCCGGCCTGCACCTTCAGGACTCGAGGCCCACGCTGGATCCTGGGAGGGACTGAGAACATAAAGGCAGTCACAGAAATGGGGAGAAACAACATACAAGATCATTCCTAAGGCAGACAGAGCTGGGGGTGTTCACCTGGAGAAGGGTAGCAAAGGTTCTGGGAAGACCTTAGAGCCCCTTCCAGTTCCTAGAGGAGCTCCAGGTGAGCTGGAGAGGGACTTTGGACAAGGAAATGGAGTGGCAGGACAAGGGGAACGGTTTCCCACTACTAGAGGGCAAGGTTACATGGGATACTGGGAAGGAATCCTTCCCTGTGAGGGTGGGCAGGCCCTGGCACAGGGTGCCCAGAGAAGCTGTGGCTGCCCCATCCCAGGCAGTGTCCCAGGCCAGGTTGGACGGGGCTTGGAGCATCCTGGGCTGGTGGGAGGTGTCCCTGCCCGTGGCAGGGGGTGGGGCTGGGTGACCTTTAACAGTCCCTTCCAACCCAAAGCATTCCATGATCCTATGAAATTCTTTTCCACTTTTATTATTTTAGAAAATGTCCTTTGTTCACCAAATCCAAATTCCCTCAGGAGACTACAGAAGCAGACCTGCATGTTCTCTGCACAGGATGCAAGACATCCTGGTGCTTGACTTATTTGAAGAAGTCACATTCCAA
Source organism: Myiotriccus ornatus (assembly GCA_036023395.1). Lineage (NCBI taxonomy): Eukaryota > Metazoa > Chordata > Aves > Passeriformes > Tyrannidae > Myiotriccus > Myiotriccus ornatus. Next base: position 24,391,686 of record JAYRBT010000005.1, on the reverse strand, counting down.
ATTCCACTGCATGACTCCCATGAGCACTGCTATACTCTGAGCACATTTGAAGAGCTGTAGGTACTGGCTCCTCATAACACAAAACAATTCAAAAGCTTTTAGGATAAAGTTAATCACATTTTCCTTTTGACATTTTAATTTCCTTCCCCTAATCCCTGATCTTTGTATTCTTCCAAACACAAGTTCAGACAGGGAGATAAAATATAACTGGAAGTGATTTTCCTGGTCCTAAAGAGTAATATAAATCCACCACAAGTCTTTCACCACAATGTTTTTCTTTCTAAGGATCGTTGGCAATAAAAAGACTTAAAAAGAATGTCTGAAACAATAACAAGTGACATTTTTCCAGACATGTCATTGTGTGAGTGGGTAAGAGAAGGAGGTTGGGGACCTGGTGTGGGGAGGGCAGGGGAGAGACAAGGGAGTGACATGGGATGATTGAAGAGAAGGAGAAGCTCTGCATGATGCAAAATTCCATGTGGAAACTTGTGGCTTATCAACCTTGGAGTCACAACTCACCATGTACACTGAGCCTCACGGACTGAGTCGCGTTCCCAGCAATATTTGTGGCGACACAGAGATACATTCCACTGTCTGAAACTTGGGTCTCACTGATTTTCATTGACCCCGAGGGTAGGAAAGTGTGTCTGGAAAAATAAGAAGCAGATAAACCATATAAACATGTATGGGAAGGTGAATGACCTCTACTTACACACTGCTAACGATTGCTGAGAGCTAAAATAACAGCATTCTGTGCCATATCACTCAACTATGACTTACATTTACTCATTTCTTCTCTTTACTGAGCCACTATGTTTAGAATACACAGCAAACATCTAAAACCTAAGCTCCGAATTACAAAATTTCAATTCTAGCTATTTATGAGACATATTAAAATGTGATAGAGGCAGAGAAATGGAGCTCAAACCTTTTTGCTCAGCCCAGGTCAGCGAGGTCAGAAAGTTAAATAACTTTTAATACTGCTTCATCCTGGCAAAAAATGCTATCAGGTGGGTTCAGGATGGAAGAGAGGTTCTGATTAAAAATTGGCACTTCTGGTATTTGTAGGAATTGTCATTTTTCCTCAGTAAAATGTAGTAGTTTCCCACATAGCATTAAGTTTTCCTACAGTTCTCATCAGAGGTTTGTAACATCAGAAGCTACACTGGCCAACTAAGCCAAAATTATCTTCTGTAGGAGAGAGAGAAAGTAAGTGAGGAGGGAAGAAAAAAATGATAGCTAAGAAATGACAAGAAGCTGTGCCAGGGCAGGGTCAGGCTGGATCTCAGGGAAAGGTTCTTCCCCCAGAGGGTGGTTGGCACTGCCCAGGCTCCCCAGGGCAGTGGGCACAGCCCCAAGGCTGCCAGAGCTCCAGGAGGGTTTGGACAACGCTCTGAGGGACAGGGGGGTTGTTGGGGTGTCTGTGCAGGGCCAGCGGTTGCACTGGATGGTCTTTGTGGGTCCCTTCCAGCTCAGGATAGTCTGTGATTCTAAGAAGAAATTCAAGCCTAGCACTCGAGGTTACAGACAGAATTTGGGCAGAGTTAGTGGGAATTGGTGATGTCATCCATCTTCCTTTCTCTGGCACTAATTAGGGCAGTGTTATCAAATGGACATAAAGGGTGAATTTTGGGGTTGCAATGGCTGGAGAGACGAACAGAAGGAAAGGGAAGTGTAATTTCTCCAGGCCACCCAAGCCTGTCTGATATCACAGAATTGAGTTGGAAGGAACCCACAGGGATCATCAAATCCAACTCTTAAACAAATGGCCCATAGTGGGACTGAACCTGCAACCTTGGCATTATCAACACCATGCTCCCACCAACTGAGCCAATGTTTCCTGAGTCCTTCTCTGCTGCCCATATCTTTCCAAACATTCTTGGGTTTGTTTTTTTTTCAATAACCCCAAAAGACAAATTGTTGGGGCAACTTCTCCCCCTTGATTTTGTCCAGTAATTACATTTGCTTTCTGATAAAAGTCCCTTCCTTTCTGATTTCCCTCTTCCTTTGTTTACTGTACACATTGCTAACATGGTATTTGGGTGGTCTCAAACCATTTTGTTTGTATTAATCTTTAACTTCTGCTGCCATCTGTAAACAATTTTATGGAATGAGCTGAGTTGGACTTCTGTTACTCTGGATAACTTGGATCTCACTCCAACAAAGCCATGAGCAAGTAGCCTAATTTATCAATGTCTCCTGAGGTAAAACAAGGACAAGTAAGGGACCAGGAAGGCAGATCTGTTAGTGCAGGCAAGTGGTCACAGGACACAGCAGAGAATTCCACATGGATTACTACCAACAACCCAAGTGCCTGTGTACAAGCCTCCTTCACTAGCCAAAGAGCTGCTGAGGCTGTCCCAGGCTCACTGGAATGGCTCCAACATGCAGATTTGGCCACAAAGGAAAGAGGCTCGTCTGTCTGATTCCTTAATTCAGCTCAGACACTGGCTGATCCTTCCATGGATCACTGGGAGACACCAACAGGCACAGCCGTCACCACAGTGTGCCTGTGCCCAGCCCTACCATTCCCTGTTTCATGGATACAGCTGGAGGGACCTGGAACACCAGAAAGCACCAGCACAGCCCATGACAGTACTGGCACTTCAGTGGGGAACATCCAAGGATAATCAGCTGCTTGTCTCCTCCCTTGTTCTGGACCACACTAAAATAACAAGGGAGAACTCCAAGCCTGCTCCACACTGCACACAGGACAGTCCCAGCTCCTCATTCCCTAAGGCTGTCAGCTCAACACTTCACTAGCACTTAGCTGTGCTTTCACATGGTCAGGAATATCTGGAGAGGTTTCAGATCCAAAACTCGGTGACAATGAGCCCTTGTGAGCACACCCAAAGATTTATCGTCATCTGTATCCTGCTGACAGCCCAGAACTCATATGAACCACAGACAGTGCTCCCCTGAGCATAAATGTGAAGTGTGAAAGAAAAGAAAACCGGTTTTTAAACATTCTGTAATCATGCCCAGGTGATGTGGGTCTCTGGGCACCACCACAGTACAAACAACAGGATCTCTTCCATCCCGGCCCCCTGAGATCGCACACAAGCACCCTGGGAACGGGAGCTGTGCAGGGATGTATCCTTGGGAAAGAGGCTTTCAAGACCCAGCATGAGAAGTCATCAGGCAGGACAATGCAACACCTTCTGAGTGATCTTAAGGCAATCAGAATTTGCACACCCTTCCACAATCCTGAAAGCTTAGAGGCAATTTAATTTCTCTTTCTTTTTCATCAAACATTGTTACCTTGGAGAGAAGGGAGATATGAGCTGCATTTCTCTGGCCCAGGTAATGATGGGGGGTGGCAAACTCTTCACTTCACAGGGAAGTGTGACATCTTCCCCTGCAGTCACTGAGACCTCAATGGGTGCACTTCCCTGCTGATCTCCAGGCCTGGACACTCTGGGTTTCACTATAACATGGAACATATTAAGAAGCTGCAATGAATAAACACATTTGCACAAATATAACACCATCCAATTTGACTTCAGAGCAAACATCTACTTTTTTAGCAGGTATAAAACACTGGAATCCTATTTTTAATGACTTGTCTGCAGCAGAAATAAATCACTGCAGTGCTGATGTAGCTCAGGCACAGGCTAATGCCTCCATGCAATTCCACAAACACCAGAAAGACTGGAGTATCCACTCAAAAAGCTGGATAGAACAGATACATACGCTGAGCTCTGTGTTGCACAGGTAGTTTGGAACCACTCTCTGAACTCTTACGCTGCAGCACCAGTAACTACAAGCTACAAGAGCCTCACGAAGCTCACCTACACCTAAACCAAAAAGTTTCAGTAGTACTGAGAGATGGCAGGAAGCTTTGGGACGGGTGGCATTAATGGATCTTCGTTCTTCTATCACTGGGAAATCCTGTTCCTACACAGATGCTTCTTATCCACTTCCATAAAAGATGAAATTATGTCCAATTAACTAGAGATGGGTTTAAACCCCACGTGCGCTGCGGGTGTGTCGTTCCCAACCCTCCTGAGGGGGCTTTCCCCCCCAAAGCAAGCACAAGGGGGGCCCAGAGGGCACTGTGGCTGAGTTCAGGTGCCGCCTACCGTAGACAGTGAGCTGGACCCTGCGCGTGGCGTGGCCGGCGGCGTTGGTGGCACTGCACGTGTACTCGCCGCTGTCCTCGCCCCCGGGGGACACCACGGCCAGGCTGCCGTCCGAGCCTGCGGAGAACCGCGCGCTGCCGGGGACGATCACTTCTCCTTTCTGGGCAAAAAGCATTTCGTATTAACTCAGAAAGTCGGCCCTGACATTCCATTTGTACAAACCAAGTCACTTCTACTGCCTCGTGGCAGCCCTTGAGTGTCCCTTTCTGAGCAGTAACGAGCAGAAACACTCAGGGATTCTTATGCAGAAAACTTGCTACATTTTACAGACCACAATTCTTAAAAGAAAATAATAAAAAAACCAATCAGGATTTCAACTGAGTTAATTTTGCCATTGATTTCTGATGTCAAAATAGATCTTGTACACATTATATAAACTGTCAGTCAGCAGATTCTTCCTTGTCTGCACTGAATGTTATTAAGTGATAATTAAGAAAAACCACTCCTCTCGTGTTCTCTTCCCTCCCAGACCAACACTTAACCATGTTCTATTCCTTCTCTAAAACGAAGCTGTTTCGCATGGTCCCAATCAGCTACATCTGTACAACTTCTGAGGCCCCACAGTGCCTTCACAGCTATGTCTCATGTGAGCTGGAACATACCCCAAATAACTGTTACTACCAGAAATCATCCTGTTCCAATAGGGGGAAAAAAGAGCCTGCCTTTCAGAGAAATTCCCTGGAAAACTAATGTCCTTCTCAGTGCACACTGTGTCAAGGATATGGCTGAAAATTGACAGGATGCCACTATTAGATACACTTTCCTCTGAGGAAAAAGTCCTCTTAAAGCTCCGAGAGAAAAATGAACTCTCAATCTGTGGCAGGCTGCCTAATCTCAAATTATCAGCTCCCAACAGGAACAATTTCTGAAGTGGTGAAAACACCAAGATACAGCCCTTCCAAAGAACAGAACACTGAGCTAGGGCAGGAGCAGGGCCAAAAGTTCTGCTCTGAGAAGCAAAAGCATTTCTGAAAAAAGAGTTTTTCAGGTCCCTCACAACTGACACTTTGGGCCGTGTTCCTTGAATACAGTTTATATGACAACTAAGTGATGTGTTCAGTTCATCTTTCCCCATGAACCAGCTGAAAGGTGAGGAATTACCTTGGACCAGGCAATGGATGGCTTGGGAACTCCACTTGCTTTGCAGGGCAGTGTTACTGGGATTCCTTCAATGGTGCTGAATATCTGCTGGCCGTGCTGAATGACAGGCAGGACTACAAATAAATGCAAATATTGAAGACTTGCACAAGACATTTCAGGCCACGGCACAGCTATTACAAAACTGTCCTTATATTCAGTTGTTACTTCCTACAGGCAGCAGGGTTTGGGACTGTTCAGCCTCTTCTTCAACCCTAACAGGGACAAGAAGCAGCCACTCTCCACTCTCCAGCCTTTTGGGACAGAATAAATCCCTGTTCACTACAAAGCATGGAAGCCACAGGCTGATCACTGCATTAGGTACATGCAGTCTTGACTGCAGGTATTTCACTGACTGAATTACTTCAGTAAGGCTTTGTCACGTTAACCTCTGACAATATTTTAGGCTTCACTTCCCAAAATCAGTAACAAGAGACAAGAATCCCAGCTCCCTTGGCTCAACTGAGCTGCCTTTGAATTAACAATAGAAAAATAAGATCAGATTCAAGGCCACAATGCCAAAACCCAGAAATATCTAAACACATACAAAGGTGTTTCTTTTTGTTCTCAAGTTCCGAAATATTCAAAAAACTGGTGTTGACATGGAAGACCTTATGAGTACTTGCCTGTATTAAAGATTTACAGCTATTCTTAACATAAAAGGATGTTCCAGAATCTTCGGTGAAGCTTAAAATAAATCTCCCATGATTAATTTAACATGTGAGCAAAATTAACATGTGAGAAACCATGAAGTGCTTGTGGCCTCACAGACTTAACACAAATATCTTCAGCTGAAAAACAGATGGGTTACTTCACATTGCTAACACTTTGTCTTCCTGTCAGTGCAATTTCTGGTATGTTTTAATTAAAGAGAAAAAATAAGGGGGAGGAGAATGGGGATGACACCAAAACCAACAAACAAATTATGAGTCTTGCGAAAACTCATAATTCATTTTTTTTCATTCTACTTCTCCCAGAAGCTGTGCTTCCTTACACCAGTTCTGAACCACTCAGACAGCACTTTTCAGGGGTTTCCAGTGAAGTCACATTTGTTAATAAAGACAAAGAACGCACAGCGCAGCCTTTGGAGGTGTTTAAAAAGCCAGGATGTTTTACGATCACAAAATAGTGTTGTTCGATTTTACTTTAAAAACAATATGATGGCTCAGCTCTTCCCTGTGCGGTGGAGCTTCCCCACATGTTGCTTTACGAAGTAACAGCATTACAGGTGAGGAATGTGAGACACTGGTGTAAGTGGCCAGCTCTGGTGAAGCTGCTGGTGGTGAGTGTCACACCCCCCTCTCGCTCAGCCCAGAAGCAGGGGACTGTTCCTCACCATACACATTGACAGCAGTGGTTCTGTTGCTGGTCCCAGCCACGTTGGAGGCCATGCAGGTGTAATCCCCCCCATCCTGCAGCCGAACCCGTTCCAGGTGCAGGCTCCCATCGCTCCGCACGCTCACGTAGGGGTTGGGCACCAGCTGCCAAAAGAGGGATGGAACATTTTACTTGCAAAAACGCTTAGGATAATATTTATTTTGGGATGCAGCGTGCCTTCACTTGATTATTTCCCGTTCATAAAACTTCTGCGTTCCTGGAGAATTTTACTAGAGCTTTTCCTACTTCCCATCTTTCAGGAAAAGCTGATTTTAATGCAGAATTTTGGTAGCACCTTGTATTTATTGTTGGAGTGAGATTAAGATCTGCAAGAGCAACTCTGCTCTGCCACAGCACATCCAGAGCTGCCACTCGTGCTTTTAACGAAGCAGAACCAAACTCGGTTGAATTATTTGAGCTGGTTATTCCAGTAATTCAGTTTGGTCACAGATCAGCTCTTGATGAGGGCAATGACTTGTTCTTGCACAGGCAGATCATTTTCCTTTACGGTTATCAAAACCCTCCAAATTCCATATCCATCAAATAGAAGAGATCAGCCCTGCAGCAAACCATTGGGAAGGACAATTATAACTTCCACCAAAGAGCAACCCTTTAAGAGTTCTATATCCTACAGGAATATCAGAGATCCCTGAGCTTGGCAGCACAGCCTGGGCTCACGCGAGCTGCTCCAGTCACACTCACATGAAGAATTCTTCTCTAAATACAACTTGCTCCAACACTTTCCTCGGAGTGCAGCTTTTCCCACCAGCTTACAGGGACAGAAAACCAGCTCTACTGCACAGAGGAATTAGCAACTCAACAAGGAGGATCCTGCCAGTACTCCCCTCCCTCCTTGCACTCACACAGCCTGAGGAAAAGCCAGTGGTTCCCAGAGGCACCAAAACTGAGAAGAAAACTCCAGTAAGGGCCAGGTAGTGCCAGGTTCTGACACAATCAATTTAATTCCAGCTGCGGAGAAAGGACTTTAGGGACAAATGAGCAATCAAAATAAAAAGCAGCTCCACAGGGATGTGAAGTCAGTAATTTCACTACTGAAGAAATTAGGTTTCATGAAGACACCTAATCCAGGTGGGGTGTCTACATCCCCTTTCTGCAATCTCCAATTGGGTTGCATTGGAATAGACCTTAAAGATCATCCAGTTCTGTCTGCAGGAGCAGCAAACTGGCAATGGTATGTTCCCAAGGGGGAAAAAAGCACCCTCTTTATTCGTGCTCTGAGTAGAGCACCACTAAGAAAGGAGCGCAGGGAACAGAGATGCTGGCATTTATCTCATCCCATCAGCAACAGGAATAGTCATGAGGTTAAAACACCTGAAAAACCTACAGAAGTTTTCAGGTATGTTTATGTAAATTTAAAAAAACAAATTAACAAAAAAACAAACCAAACCACAAAAAACAAACAAACAAACAAACCACAGAAAAAAACAAACAACACACGTCCCCCAAAAAGAAAAAAACAAAAAACCCCAGGGAAAAGAAAAGCTTTTTAATTGGCACCGTTTAATTTCCAGAATGTCATTCTGGTAGGTATATCCCACTAGCATTCCCATATTCAGAGCCCATGGCTGAAAAAAACTGCATAAATGAAAGTAAACTAGAAGATAAAAGGACAATTCACCAATACTTTGGTTCTTTTCTAGACCTTCACATCTCCTGTTCCCTCATCTGTGCTTCAGGGTCAGAACTCCCCAGCATGGGCAGTGAACACATGAACTTCTGTCAATCAAACCAAGCTGATATTGTGCTGTGAAACGTCAGTTGGAGCTTTTCTGGGCCAATAAATCTCACAAGAAACAAAGCAGTCTTACCACCACGCTGTTTTTAATCCACCTCCTGTCTGGAATGGGGTTCCCAGCAAGCAGAACACATGGCAAGGTGAGCTGCTGGCCCTCAATGACATTGGCTGTGGCTGGGCTTGCTCCAATCAGAGGTGTGACTTGAACGAAAGGAAGAATGCATAGAAATTATTAGGAGTTTTTATATTTCCACATAAAGCATTAAATTAAATTAGTATTACAATAAAGGCAGGGAGAAAAGAGAAACCAGTGTAGGGGTGGGGTAGCACAGGAGCAAAGGGAAGCTGGAAAACACATGCAGAGGGATCCTTTGCTGAAACTGGATTCAGTCAAGACTTCCCCTGAGAACTCACGTTCCCCAACACCAACTTGATTTTTCCTTACTGAGGCAGAATATTGAAGAACAAAAGAAGCAGGTTTGGAGAGGACAAAAAAGAAGTGGTCATTTCTTTGGACATAAAATTATGAAGGATTAGAACAGAGGTGACAGCCCAGCAGAAAATCTGGGATGATCTTTAAGGTCCCTTCCAACCCAAGCCATTCTGGGATTCTATGATTCTATTGTCATTTCTTGCCTTGCTGGATCACAAAGGTTCCTTCACAGTTATACCAACACTGACACAAGCACATTCATTGCTGCCTTTTTGGGGTTTTTTTCAAGGATGAATTAAATGGCAGAAGCCCCATCATTACCAGCCATCATTACAGTGATTTTTCATTCCTCAATAAATTCCCTTAGGAACAAGAAGCAGAAGACAGGACAAATCCTGTTCAGGGTTTGTGTTACACATGTAGGTGGAACTAATTCCAACTAGTGCAGCCAGTCAAAAGACAATGTTCTAACACGCAAAATCCACCGAAATCAATTACAACAGTCCATGTAAACACTTTCTAATTCCTTGTGTGTGGATGACATGGAAATACAGCACACAGACAGGCCAGCAGGGATGGACACAACCCCCAACCCCCCCAGCTCCCACTGACATCCCCACTCTCACCCAGTCCTGTCACTGTGACCGTGGCGGGGCGGGACTGGATCCTCCCAAACTGGTTCTCAGCCTCACAGATGTAAATCCCCTCATCACTGACCCACAGATCTGGAGGGGAGAGAGAGAGATCTGCCTGCAGCCTCTGAAATGAGTCCATCAGTTACAGATGGCAGTACATGACATCTCTACACTACTGAGAGTGCCCTGACTAGGCACCATTGCCCAGTGCACGCTGCAGTGTCTCTGCATGTGAACACGCACCCACAACATAGGCCCTGTGTGCACAGCAGAGAGGAACTGCTTCACCCCACTGACACTGGCTAGAAAGGAATTAAAAAGCTAATTAAGAGAACAGAATAACATCACAGCCTAAGGGTGACTGAAATGCTGCCAAATAATCAAAATCACAAAGACACTTGCAGAGTTTTTTGTTATTACCCAAATTAGGACTGGTCTAAAATACTGAGTTCAGAATCAATTCTCTCCAAAAACCTAAACAAATAAAAACAAAACACCCCCCCCCAAAAAAAAACAAAACCAGAAAACTAAACACCAAACAAAACCAAAAACCCAAAACCAACCAAACAAAAAAAACCCACAAAAAATCCCAGCTCTCAAAAAAACTCAATTCTCTCAAAAAATACCAAAAATGAAAATCCATAACCCCCAGATAGTTAAACAAAGCTATAAGCTATAATAACTTCCCAAACGCAACTGATTTCACAAACTCATGGGAAAAGGAACTGCATGTCAACATGAAGCCAGTATCAGAAACACAACCTGGGGTGAAAATGCAGTGTTTTTACCAAGTTAACAGTGATACCAAGTTGTGCAGTAACTCCAGTGCACTGACATGTCCCGTTCCTCGGGGAAGGTTTTGTGTCCAAGCTCAGGGTACCTACTGTGAATGGCCAGAGCCCCTGTCCTGAGCTGGCTGGTGGCACTGGCAGTGAAGGGCCTGGAGAACAGGGGAGCCCCATCCAGCCTCCTCCAGGTGACCCTGGGCTCAGGATAACCCTGCACGTAGCAGGGCAGGGTCAGGTTGGAGCCCAGATCCGCGGATTCATCGCTGGGCTCCTGGGTGAAAACAGGGGAGGCTGGAGAAAAACACACACCAGGTGACTTAGGGTTCAACACAACCTTCACATCTTCTCACACCACTGGTGACCTCAATTCATGGCCCATTATGCACAGTGACTCAGACATTCCCAACTCTAGGAACACCTAGAGCAGCCCTGTGTGCTCTGTTCTTACACTGGGAGCTCAGAAATGGGATGAACATCTCACACAAATGAAAACAGAGCCATCCCCATCACACAGCCCTGCATACTCAAGTGTTAGGCTTGTTAAATTCTCCTCTCCTCATTGCTCCAGAAGGTGCATGTCCCTGACAGGAACACTGAACAGGCCACAGGCAGATGGAAAGAATTAGGAAAAGAGGAGAGGAAAGGCTGAGTTACAACAACCTCTCACAGTAATTCAAGTTTGTATAATAAATTCTCTATATGCAAATTTTGTTAGGTTGAGGTTTGAACAGTTTCCTCCTCCTCTGCCTCTCTCTTCCTTCCCATAACTTTATACTTTGCAAAAGAATCCAGGAGCGGGCTGGAACAAAGTGATCTTTCAGGTCCCTTCCAACCCAAACCAGTCTATGATTCTAAGGTGGAGTCCAAAAGGGACAAGGAAACAGCCTAGTCACCACCTCCAAAAGGTGTTCCCAGCACACACCCGGGTTTGTAGGTACTTGTGAGAAAGGCTCCGAGAACCAGGGCACTCCTCACTGCCCAGTGCGGGGAGTGGCCTGAGAGTGTTCCCCAGCCAGCTGCAGGTTACTCACAGCCCACATCCAGAGTTATCTTGCCAGAGGCTGTCCCGGCAGAGTTGGAGGCCACACAGGTGTAGTCACCAGCATCCAGGTCCTGTGTTTCCTGGATCCTCAAAAGACCCCGGTGAGGATCAATAATGAGAAATGCTGATGCCCTCAACTCTAAGTCACCTAGTGCAGACAGAGAAAAGGCAATAAAACTGTATGTATCGACATCAGAGCTGTATTTATCAAAGGTATTCCAAAACACAGTGCCCAAGTCTGAGATGGGTCACAACGTGGCTGTATGAATTCAGCAGATGAGAACTCTGACTCCCACTCAGCTAAGTGAACCACATTACATACATCCTTTTTTACTGATTGGTTCCACAAGGGAAACACAAACCCCAGCAGCTGTGGGCAGAGATCAGCATCAGGGCAGCGTGTCAGGCTGTATTTCTCCCTCTCCAATTGGAGGCTACATGAAAACACGACACCAGAGGCTACAGAGAAAGGTTTTGTGATTTTTGCAGCATATAACTTAAACATTTTCTGACAGAAGAATGGACCTTATCTAAGTGGGCAAGAGGCTCAGCTTTTTTTTCCCCTTTAATTAACTATGCTACCAAAAAATATTCACTGTCTTTAAATACGGGCAGGAATTTGTGCCCTAGAGGCCAACACCATTTATTCTAGGTTTACAGTGTTTCACTGGTCTGTCACTGGTTGACTACTACAAAAACCCTCTGAGAGAAATTAAGTCACTTCCAGATCACTGTTCTAAATATTGCTGCTAAATAAATAAACCAAACACCAAGCAATAAGCACACCTTTAAACCATTTAACTTGGGGGGCTGGGATTCCAGTTGTTTTACACTCCATAACAGTCGTGTCTCCAAGACCAACCAGAATTTCACTCTGAACTACAGTCAATGTTGGACCCTCTAAAAAGAAACAAGATTTAAAAAATTAGGTTTTTTCTAAGATATAAACAAACAAAGACTCTTATTTTATCTTTTCATATAGAAGAATAATTGCAGTAGAAGTATTTAAGGTGACAGATAAATTCTGGGAAACTTGGAAAAGTGAAGTCTGCCCCAGAGCATCTGAATCCCACATAAAATGTACAGGGACTGTAAGGGAAGAATCAGGCAAGTTTCATTAGGTGGGAAGTAAAAACATTAAGAGTCACTCTCCTTCTCCAGCCAGATGTTGGCCATCAAACATTTTACTATTCTGCTATTAATATATCAACACAATATTTAGATACAGAACACAATTCCTTTTCCAAAGACCTACTCAGGTTCCCACGCCTATCCCACAGTAAACCCACCTTTTTAACCTTAGAAACAGCAGAAGAACATCAAGCCCCAAATACCCCCTAACAGTGCCAGTCAGGCTGAAACAGAAACCAAAAGGGACATTTGGGAGCTGTTCCACATACTTTCTGAAATTTCTAGCACTGTGTTTTCTGCCCAGTTGTACTCATTTCAGCAGTCCCTGATGATACATTAGTTTGCCTTTTTAATTTCACTGCTTTGTTTCTCCTTCACTCACCAATGTATGTGAGGGTGGATGTCTGTTTATCTGTCCCAGCTGAGTTACTTGCCAAGCAGCCGTAAATTCCTGCATCTCTGGGAATTGCCTTTATTATGATTAAGGTGCCTTCTGGGGTCAGCCTGTACCTGGGAACACACAGGGGAACAACCAAAATGATCAAAAAAGAGCAATGGTTATACCCACACTTCAAGCAGTCACAGCAGCAAGACCAGATGGTTTATGAAGAGGTATTGCTGGGGGTTTTTCTCATGACAAATAACAGTATCTTCCAAAGAACAGCACTACATTTTGAGAAAAGCATTTATTTTGTAAAGGAAAAGAAACCTGAAGAAGAGAACCAAAGTGTTTCTATTTTAGAGATGAGTTAATTGAAATTAAAGACTTATTAATGGTGAAGGTTGAGGAAATAGTCAGAACATTTTGGCATTATTCAAAACTTCCTTCTCACATGGGAAATGAAAAGCAATAGAGAAAACTGTAATTCCCACCTGCTTGAGCCAACGACAAACATATCATTGTGTGTCCATACGACTGTTGGCTTTGGGTGGCCTGTTGCAGAACACCTGATAGACACCTCAGAGCCTTCTGTAAAAGTCTGGTTCGTGGGGGAAATGACAAGCCTAGGTGGTTCTAGAAAAAAAAAAAAATCAAACCCAGCAATTAAAAATGTCTGCTTAGAGAACAGGCTCCAATAACCACTTTACACCCATTCCCAAGAAGCGAAAAAGCAATCCCATGAGGGCAGAGCCCACTCATTTCCTCCCTTCCCCTGGCACAGTCCCCCAAACCCCAGCATAAAACACCTTGATAACACTGTAAGTCAGGGCTCAGGTGTGTGGGGCCTACCCGAGATAGGGTTAAAGAAAGCAGCAACAGAGACAGTGTTAACAAATACAAGACAATGAGCAACCTGGTCTAGTGAAGGTGTCCCTAACCCTAACCCTGTGTTTGCACCAGCTCCCGCCGCAGATGGCAGCCTGTGTTTGCACCAGCTCCCGCCGCAGATGGCAGCCTGTGTTTGCACCAGCTCCCGCCGCAGATGGCAGCCTGTGTTTGCACCAGCTCCCAGTGCAGATGGCAGCCTGTGTTTGCACCGCTGCTGCCACCAAAGTCAGGGCACTGCCTCCTTTCAGAAACAGCAGCACCAAACCCACTTCAAAACAAGGGGTTGCTCCAACCCTCTGCAGCAGGGAGAGCAGATCCTGGGCTATTTTTAGAGCCACCAGCATTTGTTCTGTGCCTCAACCCTCATCCCAGCATGAAAAAGGGGATGAAAGCAGTGTTTATTCTCTTAGGATCCAAAATTCATAGATCTACGTGGAACTGTTCCAACAATAATAAAGGGCTTCAATCTGAATTTAATTTGACATTCTGAATCACTTGCAACTACACAAAGCCCGAACGCATCTCCATCAATTAACAAGACTTCAAATTTTCCTCTTCAGCATGTTAATAATGACGAGCCCATAAAGCTTTTGCTCTTACATCTGGCCACCCTTTACTCTTTGCTGCCAAACAAAAACTGGTTTTTGAAAACTGCTCTGGGCCCTATCAAGCACTACAAATTGTACATGACAATCACACACTAAGTACCTCCAGGAATCTGAGGGAAACCATTTTGTCCAAGCAAATTAAAGTGATCACAAATAACAGGGCATGCAAAGCCTTTGGATGCCACTCAGCTCCTGCATGAGCTCTTGGAAAGATTGGCAGTAGATTCCTTTTTCCAAAAAAACGGAGGCAGACACTGCTGCAGAGACCTCAGTTCAGCTGCAGCTCAGCATCTCCTACATATTTATTCTGTTCTAAGCACCTTTCCCCAGAAATCAAAGAAAACACAATTCTCAGCTAAGCCTGAAGTGCCCGAGAGGGTTCTCTCAGCCACGTTTGAGAGCTGTTAGCACGACCAGTACCAGCCAGCACATCATTCCCAACTACCCCAATAATCATTATACGTAGATAAATGAATTGAAACTCAGTATTCTGCTGTGGCAGCAGTAAAACTTCTTTAGCTTTACTAGAAAAAAAGCAATTTGGTCATTGAGTTAAAGCTCCCCGCTGGCCTTCAGACATTAGGGAGGAAAATCTAAATCCCAGAAGAGATGAATGAGGGAGAGGTGCTCCTCTTGCTGCCTTTGACATGCTTGAATGGGTGTCCGGATGGAAAAATCCTGCAGCATTTAAAACTAAGTTTTCCACATGTAGGGGGGTTGAGCTCTTTTCATGGCTCTTTTCCCCTCAGCCTTGTTAGAAATTTAAGCTATTGAAATCTAAGTTAAGTTAGAAATTAAGTTATAACTCTGCTGTATTTTGTAATAAGTAGGTACTATCCTACACATTTGATTGCACAACTACTTATTCCATCTTGGTAACCAATATGCTTACAGGATAAGAAAAACTACATCCCTTTAATAAGTGTTACAAGTCACTTTGACCTTTCTCTGTTCTGGGCACCTTAGGCCAAGCAATTCCATTCAGTATTTATTTGTTCCGTAATTCTAAGTTTTCCATCAGCTAACAAAGTACTAAAATTAGTGCAGCAAAGTGCATGAACCAAGCTACCCACTCTGCTCAGAACATGATCCAGAAGAACCTGCAGGCAGAAATCCTGCAGGAATCACCTACATGAAAGCAGAATAGTTTTCTTCCTAAAAGATTTTGAGTTCCATCTCTCCTAACCCAGAGACAGGCAGCTAAGGACCAAGTTCAAACCTCCATGTGACCAAGGCAAACCAATAAAAACCCAACCACGTAGCACTTTCAAACTTCAAAAAGACTCAAATCGTAAAAGGATTTGCTCCAACAAAAATTACTACATTTATACATATACCTTTTAATTTTTTTCCTGGTATGCAGCCACAGAAAACCCCTAGAAATTGTTCGGTCTCACTCGTGCTCTTTCAGTTTTGACACTTCTCACGGAATCCCAGAATGGTTTGGGTTGGAAGGGACCTTAAAGCCCACCCAGTGCCACCCCCTGCCCTGGGCAGGGACACCTCCCACTGGCCCGGGTTGTCCAAGCCCCGTGGAGCCGGCCCGGGCCACCCGCAGGGCTGGGGCAGGCACGCCAGCCGGGGCGGGTCCCGGCGCGCCCGCAGAGCTGCGGGGCAATGCGGGTTACCTTGCACGCTCAGGAACACGGTGGCCGTGGCGGAGCCGCCCTCGTTGGCAGCAGTGCAGCTGTAGGTGCCGCTGTCGCCGACGCGGGCCGGCCTCAGCTCCAGGGACAGGTTGGCCAGGAGCCGCACCCGGCCCGCCTCGTCCCGCCGCGGGTCCCGCCCGGCCCGCTGCCAGGTGAGGTTGTAGCGCCCCGCGCTCAGCACCACGCACGCCAGGACGGCCCCTTCCCCGCGCTGCACCGTGACATTGCGGGCAGCGTGGATCACGGGCGGGGGCTCTGCGGGGAACAACGAACAAAGTCAGAAGGGAAGATCTGGGAGCGCTTGATTCATCAGGGGATTCTTGATAAACAGCTTCAAAGGTGTTACCAACTTAAAAGTAGTATTTTGATATTCAATTATCTACCTAATAATTTAGGGGTTTGAAATATTAAATGTAATAAACTGAGTTATTTAATAATTTAGGGTTAATACCGAGTTTCATTTCCCACTCTGAAGCCGTGGAACAGAACCTAGGGCAGCACCCTCGTTCCCTGACCCTCACATCACATCCCACAGACACACCTGGTCTAGGCCCCAGCTCTCACATGGCACAGGATGGCAGGTCACATCCTGCAGGAGAAGATGCGCTCTGTGCTCTTTGAGCCCCTCCTGCACTGGGGTCAGCCAACAAGAGATCAGTGTCACCACAACAGGAGGGAGAGACAAGACCGCCACAGGACTCCCAGTCTGACCTCCGACCCAGCTGTGACCACAGCGGGTGGCACCGAAACATGCACCGCCTTGTTACAGGTTGTACGTGCAAAAACACGTTCCTAGGAAGTTCTAACAGCAACAATGAACCAAGGTAAGAGCTGCTCAAGCATCTGTAAGGGAACATGGAAGGTGTCTGTGCCCTTGTTCGCTCAAGGGCCTCATCAAATAGCATAAGAAAGGCGGAGGTAATGAACACACTGGGCAGAGAGACAGGCTGGGCAAGAGCCAACCCTCACCCTGCTGATGGACAGGCTAAGAAGCAGCTGCAGCACCATCAGTGGGGCCAGTGTGGAGCCCCTGAGACAGGAGGTCTGGGGGAAGCTGGAGAACTCTGCAAACCGATGAAGGGACATGCAGGGAATGGAATCACAGAGGAGCAAAGGAAGAAGGAGGGCCTGTCACCTGTCAAACACTGCCAGGCAGAGCCTGCCCCCGACCACCCCAGGCTGCCCTCTCCTTATTACATGGTTAGGGGGCTTAACTCTCCCTCCCACCTCACTCCCTGGCCCTTGTCTGGGTGTCCTGCAAGGACAGTGTCAGCTGCTGGGGGGACTGGTGTGAGGGGACTGGGAGCCAGCCCCTCAAGGCAGAGCAGGGCTGGAGGGACCTGTGACACCATGTACTGCAGGACTGGGGCCACTGCAGGGACTGGGGCTCAGCACTGGCCACTGGGGCCCACAGCAACCTGGCGCAGTTCTGCTCTTTCCCCACAGGTGTCCCTGGGTGCAGGACTGAGCTCCAGAAGCCAGGCAGGAGGAATTCTAGGCTGGAGCTGCTCTAGCCAGCAGCTACTTACAACACCCCAGGATTCTCAGTTCCACTCAAATCTTTGGGAATTTCATTATCTTTTCCTGTCTCCCTCTGATGTCATAACTCCCACCACTTGTTATTATTTGCTCTCCACCCTGCCCATCTGTACGCTTCTGTCATGCTCTCAGAAGAAAGCAGATGCAATAATTTTGTACTGGAGTTAAACTTTGAAACCACAGATGCTTAAAATAGCAGCAGTTATCCTGCTCCTCCTTGAGATACCATCGATCAAGAAGGCAACATTTCAAGGAAGAAAATTAGTTATCTATGACTTTATGCATTCCCATTAAAATATTATATATATATTCCATTTGGTTTTCCACAGACTGGTTCTTGAACAAAGAAAGCTCTGCAATAAATAATATTCTGAGGGGGATGCTTGAGCAGAAATGAGACAGCTGTAAAAGCAAGACCAAATCTTTATCAGCACACACTAAACCACAATTCTCTCAAGAAAAGCAAGGATAGAAGGGAATAAAAAGTAAAAAAAAAAAGTCTCTATTTATTAAGGGTGAAGGTTACTCCTCAGCTTCGAGACAGCCATAAATCCCCCTCCTTGGAGTCTCCTGGGGGGTCTCAGATGAGGTTCACAAGCTCTGTGTGAGATCCCTGCACAGCACCATGTGCTGGGAGTGCAGCTCTGCTGCCCTGCAGACACAGCCCCCACCAGCATCACCCTGATCGCAGAACTCTCTTTAACCCATGGACAGGAGAGGCAGGAAAAGCTGCACTTGCCTATGAATGGAGTTTCTACCCTGCACTTCTGGGTTTGGGGTGTGTGGGAGAAACCACCAGTCCTCTAATGCTCCTCATGGGCATATCTCCAAATATGTTGCATGAACTCAGGAAAGAGGGAGCCGAGGGGGCGAGAGGGAGCCGAGGGGGCGAGAGGGAGCCGAGGGGGCGAGAGGGAGCCGAGGGGGCGAGAGGGAGCCGATTTCACAGGACTGAAATCCCCATCTCGTGGGGCAACACATCCTTTGGACAACAGCAGCCTCTCCCATAGCCACCCCCCAGCACTCATTCCTGGTCCTGCAGTTAAAGTGCCGCGCGGGCTAACGAGCCATTTGACATTTGAAAGATTTAATAGCAGTAAAACAGTCAAGCTCAAGTGTTTGCTTTCCCTGAAGTGAGCAGACATTGGCCCAGCTCCAACCCCTTTCACACAGCACTTGCCAGAATGGGTCGCCTGTGCTACAGTGTCTGTCAGCTCGGTAAACCAAGGGCACTTGAAAACACTGTTTACTTTGCTTAAAAGAGAAATTTCAAGTCATTTTCTAGCAAATATTTGTACACAGGGATTTCAAAGCATCTCCCTCGTATTAATCCTCTGCAGGGCTGCAAACAGAACCAATTGCTCATGTTTACACAGTGAGTCAGTTCCAGTCAATCCCTCAGTGCTCTGTAAACCAGGGGATACAGGATTTTCCCCCTTATTGCTCTCTACTTTCAAGTGCTACCAACATCACAAGAAAAAAGTTAGGATTCTCCTTCAGGTTTCCCTTTGATGAGGACGATAGTTGCAAACTCCAGACCAAGAATCTTTATGCCCACAAATCCTTGCCCTCCAAACAACAGTTTGATACAAACATCTGGGAATCCCCCCATGTGCTTGAAGGATTTTTGCAGCCAAAATATAAAATAGTGCTCTAGAGCAAGGACTTGGGTAAGCACTGATGTTACTGTTCTGTTCACTTTGCGTGACTAAAAGGATGTTCCTCTCCTCAAATTTTCACTGTTTCACCACGAACTTTGCCTTGCATAGAATCAGTGATATCCCACTGGTTTCCTCGGATTTGCTCTCACTGCACTGAGAGGAACATCCATGCCTGGAAAAGGGAGGGTGAAGGGTTATATACCACCCTCTTCAGCGACTGAGGGCATGGTTTTAGGGAATACACAACTATTCCCAAGGCACAGGAGATAAAATTTTAAAAAAGGATGAGAATCTGTGGTCACAACATGCAGGAGGGGAAAGTCTGACTAGACATGTAAAATATTTTCCTAGTGGGGGTAGTTAAGCACTGAAGGCTGCCCAGGGAACTTGTGAAATCTCCAGCCCTGGGGAGATTCAAAGACTGATTGGACAAGTTCCTGAAAAACACAGTGAAGCTTGGAAGTTAATTCTGCTTTGAACAGTGGACTGGAATAGGTGGCTTGCAAAGGTCCCTCCAGCCTGAATTGTTTTATGGTTCTATAATTCATAATATTCAAACCTGTTGGAACAAGTCCACAGGAGGCCATGGAGATGCTCCCAGGGCTGGAGCCCCTCTGCTCTGGAGCCAGGCTGGGAGGGCTGGGGGGGTTCCCCTGGAGAAGAGAAGGATCCAGGGAGACCTGAGAGCCCCTTGCAGGGCCTAAAGGGGCTCCAG
>JAYRBT010000005.1:24333935-24359364 GCA_036023395.1 Myiotriccus ornatus | reverse complement strand
CCTGCCTCTGCCACCGGCAGCTCCCTTCCAGACAGCCTGCCTCTGCCACCGGCAGCTCCCTGCCAGACAGCCTGCCTCTGCCACCGGCAGCTCCCTGCCAGACAGCCTGCCTTTGCCAGCTCCTCCCCACAAGCAGTAACTCCAGGCAGCTCCTCGCAGCGAGATCCAGGACAGCTCGGCTGGGGAGCTGCTCATGCCCCGGCTGTGCCCACAGTGCGTGCAGGGCCCTGTGGTGCAGATCTGCATCACACCTCGGGAGCACCCTGGCTCCCGACCGCCACTGACCACCATACGGTGCAGCCCAAACCTGCCTGAGCCACTGGCTACGGGAAAGCTGTTTCATGGCTCTGGGAGAAGGAAAAGGAAAAAAAACCCTAGAATATTTCCACTTAATGCAGGTTTGAGCGTCCGGTAGTTTTCAGGAAGCTGTGGAAGAGAGGGAAGCATTAAATACTATCTGTGGGCAATAAAATTCCACTGAGTTTTAGTAGTGTAAAAATGCAAGCGTGTTCCAAACTAATTCAAAAAGCAGATGTGAGGAGGGAGGGAGGAGGGAAAGAGGATGAGAACATGAACTTTTTTACCTTAAACAAAACAGTCTTTTCCTTTCACATGAGGGTAACTTAAATCAGTTACAGGAATAAATTATGCAAGAACTAGTTTTCTGTTTGCTCATCTTGTAAAATTTGTTGGAAATAATGCCACTGTTTAGGTTTAGACAGAAATTAATTTAGACTAACTGATTTGTGTGAACCCTGTATTTCCCAATTTCACCTTATGTCTGCTCTAGTCCAACCAGACTGGAAAGTACTCAGCTGACTACTGGAAAAACATGGAACTCTCGCTTGGAAATAAAATAATCAATGCTAAATAATTACCAAAGTTACTCTTCAAGACTTATTGCAGTTTAAAAAGGGAAGCATTTACCATGATGATTGTTTTCACTAAATTGTTCAGCCTGTTTATACAACACAGAGCACAAAGATTTCTTCTCTGGGGAATTTGGATCTGTGACCATAAAGCCATCAAGCTCCAAGAATCAGTGCTACCACCCGACTAGTACTATTTGTGCAGGTCAATCAAAAGCATATTTTCCTCCAGACACAAGGCAGACCCTGAGAAAACTCCCACTGAACACACAGGTGCTTTCAAGCACACTCTGATGTGTTTGAAAATATCCCACTGGGATATTTTCAGCAGCAGCCACTCCCCTTGCAAGTCAACTCGAGGGAACAGGGAGCAAATTCCTGAGCTTCTGCAGCCCAGGGTAGGAACTGAGGGTGCCACCAGTGAACATCGTGGACGCCAGTGCCACCAGGATTCCACCAGAGAATCCTGGAATGCTTGACCTTAAAGCTCACCCAGTGCCACCCCTGCCCTGGGCAGGGACACCTCCCACCAGCCCAGCTTGCTCCGAACCCCGTGCAGCCTGGCCTTGGACACTTCCAGGGATCCAGGGGCAGCCACAGCTTCTCTGGGCACCCTGTGCCAGGGCCTGCCCACCCTCCCAGCCAGGAATTCCTTCCCAATATCCTACCTAAGCCTGCCCTGTGGCAGTGTGACACTCCATTCCCTTGTCCCCAGCCCCTCTCCAGCTCTCCTGGAGCCCCTTTAGCCTCTGGAAGGGGCTCTCAGGTCCCCCCAGAGCCTTCTCCTGTCCAGGCTGAACACCCGCAGGTGTCTCCAGCCCTGCTGCCCCAGCCTGGATCCCGTGTGTGTCCTGCTGTGTGCTCAGTGCTGCCCCTCGGCTCCAGCCCACCCTGCAGTGCCAGTCCCAGGCCCCATGTCCTTCACAGGCAGCAACACGTAGGAGTCCAACCAGACAGTCACTCAACACTGAGCCTTCCACCGCCCATTCCACCCCCCCTGCACAGAACCACAGCAAAAATACACTGTTCTTAAAGACATCCACAAACCAACACGAAATTCCTGCAGACATTAAGAGTCAGGGTAAACTTCTTGAACACTAATGCCATGAAACAAACACTGTGAGGGCACCATCTGTTTACACCAACTGCCCACTGGAATGGCCATGGTGATGGCTGTCATTCCTTGGAATTCAGGAGACATTCAGGTACAGCCATGAACAGTGATCCAGCCTCTCTAGCAGCTCTTGTTTAGGTGTCTGCAGTGCAAAATAGCACCCCAACGATTAAGACAGGAGCACTCAGGCTTAAATCACTAGTTCTGCCACAGATTCTCTTTGCTGCCAGAGGCAAATCTTCAGGCCTCTCTCAGGAAAACACTTAAGCACATGTGAAAATGGTACCAAAATCAACAGAATATACGTGAAAACATTCTGAAATGCTTTGCTGAAGTACTTTGTGCCTGAGGTGTCCAAACCGTGAAGGAGGTGGTGTTTCTCTTCTCCCATCCCTTCTTTATCCCTAGAGCAAGAGCTGGATATGCTGGGCAGCATTATTTATCGTCATATGAGTGTAGAGATACTGCACCAGCAGAAGTCCCAACATAAGGACAGTAATACAAACGTTATGGATTTATTTCTGGCATGATCCTGAGGCCCAAGCCCCCACTGTCCCAGCTGAACTACACAAACACAGACAAGACCGTGCAACATTCAACCCAGTGTAACTAACAGAGTAACCCAGATGAAATCCCAGATGTCTCTCACACATGGTAAATGAAAACACCCTGTAAGAAACTACAGAGTACATTTCTACAAAGGAAATATCAACAAAACCAGGAACAATTTAATTAGTCTTATTCTCCGAAGTCACATCTCCTATTTACCAAGTCCTTCCAAACAAGTCATGTTGCTGATTAGCATGAATGCCCTAAGGCACAATTATGTTTCTTTTTCTGATCTGTGGAGTTCAAACCTGCTTTGAAATCTCAGTGAGGCACACAGTTCTTACTGAAGGGTAAATCCAGGGAGCACCCTGTAATTTAAACCAGCACACTCCTAATGGACAAAATTGAGTCGAGTAGGAAAAGCAGGATGGGTCCAGAGCCCAGCCTGAGCACAGGGAGACTTCAAACAGGGCTGGGGAAATGAAAACCAGCTGAGCTAATAAAGACCAGACCCTGCTTAAACAATCTTTCATCAAGTAAACTTCACCTATGTTGTTACTCTTGGAATTTGGGAAAATAGGAGGAGCCAGCAAGGTCTGAAGACAAGATGAGAAAGGATATTTGGGAAAGATGTAATATTTAGCAAATTAAGAAGGCAGACAACCAAAGCCAGACTCTGAGCTCAGTCATACTGGTGTAAATCCAAACTAACATCACTGACTGTAATGGAATTACTCTGGATTTACTCCACGTTAACCAAGATTAAAACCTGTTCTATGAGACAGAACATCAAAGTGGGGGAAAAGGCTTTTGTACCCACACAGTGGGACATTTCATTGCAAGTAACCGAGAAACTGTTTAATCTCACGCAGCTAAACACAAAAGGTGAGATGGGCTGGAGTCATCCCAGAAATGTCCACAGCCAAAATTCTCCATGGTTTGAAAGGGTTTATGTACTACAAATCTACCTCTGAACAAGATTTGTGCAAATTAAAGAGTCAATTCCAAATATGCTTCACTTATGCAGGGCTTTTCTTGTTTTGTGAAGAGCATGGTTTGAGATGAACCAAGACTCCTCTCCACGAAACAGGGATGGAACAGCGCCAGTTGTTCCCTCCTGTCCTTTCCACAAAGGAATTCAGACTCTCTTACCACTTGCTCAGCAAAAGCTCCATCTCCGTAACCTTCCATATACACCTCTAACACCAGGAGTATTTGTGCCTTCCCTCTGAAACAAATCCCAGCCAGGGGCAGGTATCGCTGTAGGTGGCTGTGCCAAACCACCAGGATGCTGGAAGATTGGATGGGTATGGTAAAACTGCCACATTCTTTAAAATGCCATTTGGCCAACACACATTCTTTTCATCTCCCTACGCCATGGCTCACTTTAGGTGACAGAAGGACATTCAGTCCAACTTTCAAGGGCGGGGAAAGAGCCGACTGTTGACAGCAGGGACACGATCCCCACTTTTCACACCCTAAGCATGAGCCACAGCAAGAATATTTAGAACAAAGCTTGACATACGCACAAAGCAGCACATTTCCCCCCCCCCCCATCAGCATTCACAGGGACTGTCCAGATCCCCACCCAGATCCCACGTAACTCAGTCCTCCCAGTTCATTAGCACCACGGCCACCATTCCCTTCCCGCTGCAGCTCTGCCAGCCGAGCCCACTGCCAGCCTTGCTCTCCAGGGCCATCTCGACTGTCCCCTCCTCCACTCGGCAGCCCAGGGACTCACACACACCCCAGCCAACGGATCAGCAGCCTCTGCTAATCTGGACCACGTGGGAGCGAACCTGGAATTGCGAAGGCCCCCGTGGCTGGGGATCAAAGGCCACAACATTAAAGAAGAGGGAAGCAGCTTGCAGGGCAGAGAAGTAAGATTTTGTCCACTACAGCTACAACTTTAAGAAAATGTATGTCAACAAACTCAGCAGAATTTCAGAGAACAAAATACTAGGGTCAGTTGATCCAATTCTGACCCAGAACAAACTCTACAAACGCCCTCCCCTGCATGGCCACATGTGAGGTGTGAATGAGAAGTGTCCTCCTCCAGGCCAAGGCAAACATCCCCCTGCAGGCTCAGGGAAGGGATTCTGCCCCTCTGCTCTGCTCTGATGAGAGCCCTCCTGCAGAGCTGCCTCCAGCCCGGGGGTCCTCAGCACAGGAAGGACGTGGAGCTGCTGCAGCAGGGCCAGAGGAGGCCCCGGAGCTGCTCCCAGGGCTGGAGCCCCTCTGCTCTGGAGCCAGGCTGGGAGAGATGGGGGGGTTCCCCTGGAGAAGAGAAGGATCCAGGGAGACCTGAGAGCCCCTTACAGGGCCTAAAGGGGCTCCAGGAGAGCTGGAGAGGAACTGGGGACAAGGCATGGAGGGACAGGACAAGGGGGGCTTGGAGCAACCTGGGCTAGCGGAAGGTGTCCCTGCCCATGGCAGGCAGTTGGAACAAATGGTCTTTAAGGTCCCTTCCAATGCAAACCATTCCACGTTCTCCTGCACAAACCTTTTTGTGGCTACCACAGCACTTCTCTCAGAGAAGAATACACAGTGCCTTTAGCAGCACCACACTTCACCACCAGGATCCAGGCTGTATATGCCAAAGGTACTCCAGACTGCCAAGAAATCTTGCGATGCAGGAGGCGAGTGCTGAGAAGGGACACTGAACCTCTGAGGGAAAAGGGTCAGTGGAAATTTTGAGGGAGGGATGGGTTGAATGCAGAGACAAAGGAGATAAAACGATGTAGGAGTCCAACAGACTAGGAAAAAAAGGAAAAGAAGGAATAAATATTTCAGGGACCCAAAAAAAGTGATTTGTGGTTTTGTGGTTAACACAAGAGAACTGTGACTCAGGGTAAGTCACATGAATTCCCTGTGCTTTGATTCACCTTATGTAAAATTTAAAAAGGGAAAGACATGACCAAAACAAAACAAACAAAAAAACCCAAGACACCAAAGAAAAGTGAAGTCACAATCTTAGGACGACTTTAGTAAACACAAATATAAATTAATATGGGGACATAAAAGAAACCTCAGCATTCCTAGATGTTCTAAGGCAGAGCACTTCATTTTTCCTGCACAACTTCCCTCCTCTTCTTCTGTTCCTCAATAAATTCCAAGTGCAAAAGCATAGTAGTCCAGTGAACTAACTAAGACCTCACTAACTAAACAAAAAGCTCCATCCTTTGGAAAACAGACTCAGACATACCATTGTAGAGCTTAAGAGAACTCAGGAAATGTTTCAGTGATATTCAGCATCCCCAGAGACACCTCACTTCAGCTCATGAAAATACACTGGTGTCCAAAGCGTGGAAATTCCAACGGCTTCCTGCTGCCCCCCACCCCCCGGGCCAGGAGTCTCACTGAAACAGGCTGGCAGGGCTGGAGCAGCGACCACAGCCACAGCCCAGAGCTGCCAGCCCAGCAAACAGCCCAGCCCTTCAGCAGGGCCCCCAGCAGCACAGCACACTCCTTCAGTCCCCTTTCAGGCTGCAAACCCACCCACTCACCCCATTCCAGCAGGGCTTTCCAGGCTGAGAACTGGGGCCCGTTTTGCTTTGGTTTACACCTCCCTGCACAGCGGGCTCTGCTGGTCCTCATTTATCCTGTACAGCTGATATTGGGAATTTGGCTCTGTGAAATTGGCTTTTAAAGCTGTACCACATCTATTTGCTGTACCTATATCACACATAACTGCTGTATTCCCAAGAGCACGGGGTAAGGAAGCTGCTCTTCCAGAGGGAACGGATGAGACTGCTCATAGGGCCACCACTGAGAATAAATTCAACACTTCCAGGTCTCTGGTTGCATGAGATGCTTGCAGCATGCTGGCTCGCTGTCCGGGAACCTGTCATTTGCAAATATGCATACATTTGAGCAGTCATGCTCTGCAGGCTCCAATCTGGGGCTAGGAATGCTTTGGGAAAAGGGCTACGACTTGAGCAGAGCTGGAAAAGTGCACACAGTGAAGAGGAGTACCAAGGGTGCCAGAGGAAATGAAGATGAAAGAGCACAGGGGATACAGAACAATAAGTTAACATATCTGCACAAACACCCACAGCCTGTTTACATCTGCAATAAGCAGCAACAATGTGCTTCCCAGTCCATGTTTGGGGCTTGTCCCAGGGGATCATCAGCCTGGGAGCTGCCAGTGTTACTCCTTCAGCTGATACAGAACAGTCAGCACTTGGTACCCTCTGGCAGGATGCAAACCTGTGCATGAAACAAACCTCAGGGACTATTATTTGGACAGCCAGGCTCAGCCCAGGAAAATGCTGGAAAGCCTCTTAATGAACTTCAGACCTTCTACTTTCAGGGCTTCGACTGAACTAAGCCTTGCTCCCCCTGCAGCCAGAGAAAGCAGATGAGATTTCCCAAGAGTATTTGGACATCCATAGGTGATTAATTGCTTGTTAAGGTGTCAGTGTCATTTCTGATTTACAGAAGAGCATTTGGGTCACCAGTCTCTCAGCTGAGGGTCTTCAGTTGAGTGCCTGAAGTGAAATGGGGTCAATCCTGTCCTCAGTGCCATGGCTTCATGTATTTGACATAACCTGATGCCATTCGAGTGCTTCAGGAACACAAAGCCATCGTGCTTCTCCTCTGGCAAAACCAGGGAAAACCTCAGCTCACATCCACAGTTACCAAAGTGCAGGATGCACATGCTCTTCAAAAGGCAGCAAGGGAAGGTTAACCACGGACCACACGGGGATATGCCTGACCTAAACCACTCTGATGCCACTTAAAAATGTAACACTGCAAACTATCCCTTTGCAAAATCCTGAACCCAGAGCTCGCCCAACAACTGCACAGTGTGAATTCACCACAGGCATCGCTGAAGGGCCCCATAAATCAAGCGGGAGAGCAACACACCTCAAACAGGAAATCCTAAACACCAGCAACAGTTATAAAAGCACATTGTGTCCAGCAGTGGGACTGAGGGGTAAAGCATATTCGCCCTGGCTGGAGGAAAGCAAGCAGCCAGCCCAGAGCATTTTTCATTAAATCCACCTTATTTCTTCTCACAAAATTGTTGATTATCAAGGCACGGTGAGCCTATCAAGTAATACCATCACTCTCTTTCAACAGAGAAACTGTTCTGCCATTTGCAAACTGAAAAACAGATGTTCTCAATATTTCCTCTGATACAGGAGTCTCCTTCAAAACCAAAAAAATCAAACCATTGATTGGAAAATATGTACCAATTGGCATCTGAGGGCTTTCTCTGCCTAAAAGGTTTAGGCCTCCTGTCATGCTTTAGGCCACATTCAAAATCCATTAACTAAATGAAATATCTGCTCCTTTTCCACACTCCTTAATCCACCTTATCAAGATCCTCAGCTGACTGAACTGAATCCCCTCTGGTATAAATTCCAAGCAGCCTCCAACACACACAAGAGGCAGAAAGTCTCTGACCAGCCTCCTTGCCAACTTCCCTCCCTCCGTTTCTCTGACAATTCCTTACAAGAACACTGTCGCCTCAGTTAAAGCAAGATAAAGATGTGCACAATATTCATGTCTGTTTACTCACTTCATTACCACAGTCCTCAGAAAATAACTGTTTTCTCCAGATGAAAAAGGGACAGAACATATCAGTCTCAGGGAGGAACAGCTTATTCATGGCTTAAAAGCACTCAAGGATCTGCATCAAATATCTGCTCTTTACACATCACCAGGAATTGGATTTGTGTGCATTTAAACCGATCCAGGAGATGCAGACAGCAGCAGAAACTGCTCTTTCTTTCCATGCCCCAGAGCTCCCATCAGGACCTGTCACCTCCTGTGAAACAATCCCTGCCGTGGACAGGACTAACCGGGTCTCTACGTGTGACTGTGAAACACCGAGCGCTGTAACCGGGGAAATAAATTCAGAGGAGGGGCAAGAAGAGGGGAAACGGAATGGGGGAAGTTTCTTTGTTTAAAAAGTGGTTAAGGAACTGGGAAAAGATCTTTCTGTGGATGCTCCTTTTTCTCTTTAGTCATAATGTAGTTTTTCACTCCAAAGATTCCAACAGACAGATTTTTGTGGACACTATTTTGTTTCTTAGCCTGCTGTCCCTGTCCGAAGTACATGGAGACAGCACTTGGGTGCCTGCTAACAGGAGGGCTCACGTGCTAAATGACATCAGGAGTAATATGGTGACAGAATAACTCTGGAATACATCTCTAATGAGCTGCAGAGCTTCCCATGGAATTATCACCACCTGGAGCTCAGGAGAGCAAAGCAAAATAGAACAAGTAGCTTCTAAGTTCTGTAGGCAACAATTTGAAATGTAACATGATAAATAACAAGTAATTCAAAGCAGAAGAGAATTATGCACTTGAGGCATTATTACTTTTTTCCTAAGGAAAAGAACCTCCATTGTATCTTCAAATAAAAACAGGGATAAAATTCTTTCCTTTGCCAAAAAGATTCAGGAATCAGGGGGAAATTTACCACTGTCCATACCTTCAAGGCTGGACAGGCAGAGTTAAGACAGTAGAAAAATAAGCTGTAAGTGATGCTCTAGCAGCCTTTTGGATCATGTCACAGCATTTTGGCTGGCTCACAGATTTTGGAGCTTCTGGCACTGGCAATACTTACTGTCTCCTGTAATCAATATAAACAGCTACTCTGAGAGGGATCCCAGATAAATCCTTCCAGAGGAACAAGAAAGCATCCATGCAATCACTGGAATTCATTTTCCAGCTGCCACAATGTCTCCATTAAGGGTGACAATGAGGTTTCAAACCCTCACTTTCACGGGCAGTACAGTGATCACAAAAGCCTCAGAGATGGAAAATACCTTTAGATTTTATAAGTTCTAGCACAAAAGGGCAGATTTCACAGTTATTATGCCCAGTTCTTCTTATCCATTTGCCTTCAGACACACCAAGCCAGCACTGAACTATTGTATTTACATTGTGTCTCCTAAAATGCCAAAGAAAACCTCAGAACTTGGATGTGCACTCATTATTGTTGTCACTGTGCTGTGTATCTGAGGAAGTCCAAAATAAACCAACCTCCAAAAAACCCCCAAACCCTTACACATCCTTGAGTTTTTAGATAAGATGTTCACAACTGTGAGGTCACCAAAGAGCACTGCTCTGAAAGACCAGCTGTGACAGCTTTAACCTGATACTCTGTGATGCACCGGAAGAACAGGGAAATCAGATTGCTTAAATTAGCATTCTTCTTTTCCCACTTTGGATTTTGGTAATAATATAAAAGCCACTCAATTGTCAAATTAAGACAACTATTTGAATTAAGAGGAGAGCATAATTTTCTTTGCCTCTGACCCTACTCTTACCAAACAGGCCAATTCTTCTCTTTCCATCCTATATCTGCATAACCACAATACTTTTTCTATCAGCAAGTATGAAAACCTTTAATTCCATTAATAGCCCAATTTTCATTTCCTATGTTCCTCCTCTGGAAAAGACATTACTTCTTCATTAGAACTCCTAAAAAAACTTATCAAACCTGCAAACCCCAAAGCTTCCAGACTTTTCACATGAGCTCCTCTGGACTCAGCAGCCTGCCGTGCCAGGGACACAGCAGTGCCAGCCTGTTAAACAAAGGAGCCCCGGGGTCTGCAGTCAGACACCATCACGTCCTTCATGCCAGGCCAGGGCACAGCTTTACTCTCAAAAAAAAGGGGTTCTACTTCTCCCACACATTCACGGTGTGTTTGGGTTCAATACTATTTCCCCATCTGAACTGAGCAGTATTAACATTTTCCCATTTCTCACACAAGGCTGTCAATCTGATTTGTAAGGAGAGGGTGAGCAGATGCTCAGACAGAGACCTGCAGACATGCAGAGCATGAACAGCAAACATCATCCTCTGCACTAGGAAGTCCAGAGGTTATATATTCATTTTTCTTGTAATTAATTACTGGAGTTTGGTCTATAAAATAGCCATTCACACCAAAGGAATGCTTGATTAAATCACACAGAGTGAGTTATGGCTGGGATAATTCCATTAGCTTTACAGAAAAATACTAAGGATGAATTTCTCCTCTCAGGCTTATTTTCCATTCCAAAATTCCTTAATGGCATAAAGAAAAAATAGCAAAGCTGGCCACAGATGTTAAATAAAGACATTCCAAGTCCAATCCCGTTTCCACGGGATACAATGGGAGTTAGTAGGAGATCAGGACCCACAACATGCAATTACAAAAGCATTTGCTGATCTTAAGCTTTAGTTCCAATACAAAATTTTCCTGTGCCAACTCCTCTTAATTTGGGGCACTCCCCCCCTCTCCCCTAGTTTTTCCACTGAACACAAGTCTGGCAAGGGATTTCTTAGCTAACAGCCCTTTTCACTGCCTACAAAACTTCTGTGATCGTGCTTAGGCATTGAAAAACCACAATAAAAAACCTCCCTGTGATCTGTTAAAGCACATGTTTACTCACAAAGCAGAATACAAACCCAAAGCGTTTTCCAAAATGGAGATCTCTGCATCCCACCAGATGGTCCACGGTATCGGAATGTGCAACCCGTGACAAATTTCTTTCTGTGGGTCACAATTCTCTGCCAACAACCTCAGGTTTGATACTAAAAATTACATTTGTATTGCTGTTGTTCCCAAATACCACTGCAAGAGGCATAACACTACCTGTAACTGTACCCTCCGAGACAGTGTGCTGGCATATGGCAGCCATGGAATCATTAAGGCTGGAAGAGGCCTTTAAGATCATCGAGTCAGTCGTCAACCCGGCACCACCACCACGTTCACCACTACAACTGTCAAGCACGCTGCGCAACGTGGATTAGGAAAAGAGTGGAGTCAGAAACCCAATCTGCACCACATTTAAATTGTAACCATCTCTCAGTAGCATATCTGCATCAGGACACCTTTATACCGAGGGAAGCTCCTTGGATCTGAGTTCCAGCTATATATTGCACCCCCCCCGTAGGGTCCCATTTGCCTCACGGACCACAGCACCTCAAAAAACCATCAAGAAAATCTGTCTGTGGTGCAGCTACATATAAGGCTTCTTTTTTTTGGAAAAAAAAATGAGTAAATAACCAGACAATTTGGGAAAAAAATAGCTTCATGCTCATCAAGTCCATTGAGGAGCCTTCAGAAAGAACAACACTAGATAAATTAATTGCATGCTGTGAAACACAAGCCAAGCAATATTTTTTATTAGATTTTGGAATAAAGGTACTTCTCTACAGACACAAAAAAGGATGCTGAAGTGGTCACAGCAGCATCTCTTGCCCTTTCTTTTCAAGTGCCTGGGCTTGGTCGCCATCAGGTGTAAGGTAGGGCTGACCAGCAGCCTGCACCACCGCATCTGTGGCACGTCCTTCCAACTCTGAGAAACACCCAGTGTTCAGAAACCAGGAGAAAATGAAGTTGGAAATTGTACATTGTCCCCTTTCCAACAGCTTTCTGACCTCACAAGTTATCCATCACACTAAAAAGCCAGGCCCCCTCAGGGAAGCTGGGCTTGAAGGCAGGGAGGTGTAACTGGATACACCAAGGCACGTTTGCCAGCAGCTCTGTGCTCTGTGGGTCACTCTCTGCAGCTTTAGGTCTCAGTTACTCCACTGAACGAAACCGAACATTTGCCAAGGAAAGGGCTCTCCTGTGGGAAGAGAAGGAAGTGGGGAGGAAGCAAGGAAGCAAGGAGTCAGTGAGTGGGAAAATGTGACTCAGGCAGAGGAAGGTGGCAGGAGATTTGTTGCTGGTGAGGTTTGTACAGAGCAAGGAGAGGTGGTTCAGCAAAGCATGGATAAAGGACTCAGTCTGAAACACAAGCAAAGATCCTGGAGAGGCACTGGGAGCAAGAAAGGGAGGAGGATGGGGGAAAAAAGGACAGAAAAGGAGACAATGTGCAGAAGAAAAACTGGGTGAAAAAATGTGGGATAAGAAAGAAACAAGGAGCTGTTGACATGATTTGAAAGTGGCCTGTGATGAAAGCTGAGTGTTGGGACTACCCTGGGACTTCTCTCTATTGAAGATGCACAAGAACAAAGGACCATCCACACAAACCTGCGAACTAAAAGTGCACCACAAGCTCATCTTCTTGCTCTCGTGGTTGCAGCACTTACACAACCCCTCAGAAAAAAAATCTACCAGCTCTCAGAGCGATTCCCTTTCTGATCACTGAAGATGTATAAAGAGCTACTACAGAGAGAAAATTAAACCAAAACAGTCCCAAACCCATCCTGTTGATCTTCTACCACATCCAAGGAGCAAAGAGCTCCAAGGAGATCTATCAGCTCGATTTTCCAGAAAGATATAAAAGATTTTCAGGCTCTACATGTGACCAACATCTTTACCTTCTTATTCACTTCTGTGGTATGATGCTTTTCAAGTCCCACGTAAGTTTGTTCGATAAAATAAGCAAAAGGTAAAGAGGATGAAAAGAGAAAGTGCCGCCAAAGGTGGAAAAGGTAAGGTACAGAGAGAGACCATTTTGGGATGGGGTGCTCTGATACCACAATGATGGGCTCTTTATAAGAACAAAAAAAAGAGAACCTATAAAGCCTATAGATGGCACAGCAGCAAAATCCACAAAGACAAGTCTTTAAGTCCCCAGGCATATGGTTTAAGGTATTTATGCCAATAGCAAGCACATCTTGTAAGCAGAAGTGCCTGTGACTGGGGGAAGTGGAAGGGCTGTCTTTTTTCACTTGATAACATCCCTGCAAAAATGGTACTCTTAGGAATTGAGTTCTGGAATATCATATTCCAAGATATTCCATGGAAACTAGAGCCACAAAGGTAATTTTCAAGGGTATTTTTCCCACTTTCTGATTCTCTTTCTTATTCTTCTTTTTTTTCCTTAGAGGGAGTTTTTACTGCACAGTACAGCACACCTCACCAGCCTGGGGCATCCTGTTCCTATTTCCTCTTCAAGTCAACAGAAGATATTTGACAAGGAAAGAGGAAAAAAGCCAGAGAAAACGTGTAGGAAGGGAATAGAAAACAGATGCTGGAAGAAAAGGCACAACATACAGCAGAAGGGGAAAAAGGTAAAAAGAGGGAAAAGAATAAGAATCCAAACAAAAAACCCCACACAAACCACACCATGTAAAGCTTCTGGATCATTTCACTGCAAGTTACTGAATGTAAATACAGGACCACAAGACAGGAGGAAAAGTGTAACTGCATTATGTATGTTTCTAAGTGCATTCCCATAGAAGGGCATTGAAAAAACTTAATAGCATCGTTACTACTACACATGAAGGTCACTGAAACCACATCAGCTCGTATCAGAATTATTAAAACAATTATTTGATCCCCTAGGCTGCTCTTCGGTGCACGCAGCGCACTTCGAGCCCACTCCAGTTGATCCTGAAGGCTTTGTGAAGCTCTGCAGACAGAGAGGAAGGTGGAGGTCACAAAGCGCTACTCGCCCCTGGCAAATTTCCGCGGAGGAGAGACCCGCACGGCGAGAACGGCTACGATGGGACAGGAATACTCAGGCTCCAGTCTCTGGAAGCGCAGGATACACAACCTTTTACAAAAACCGGCCCTGAGCGGGAGCTCCCTGCTGCCCTTCCCGGCTCCTGCCCATCCTGCCCGAATCCCCTACCTGGGTCGTGGAAAGGCACCAGCGCGAAGTTGTACAGCGGCCGCTTGGGTCTCTTCAGCGACGTCTCCAGGATCTTGGATGCGCCCTCGATTACCTGCACCAGGTCGTCGTACATGGAGCCGGTCACATCGAACACGAAGGCCAGGGTGGAAGCTCCGTCGGGCACCGCCTCGGGCTCGGGCACGGCGCGGGGGCTCAGGGCGAGCAGCAGCAGCAGCGCCGCGCCCGCACCCGCGCCCCGAGCCCCGCTGCTCACACCGGGAGCCATGGCCCCGGCACAGCACCTGGGACAGCCCGGGGACACGGCGGGGACAGCCCGGGGACACCGCGGGGACAGCGGACACCGGGGACAGCCCGGGGACAGCTCGGGGACTGCCCGGAGCGCACAGCCCGGCGCCCACAGCCCGCTCCCCTCGGGTGGAGCGCAGGAAGCGCCGCCGCTTTTGTCTGCGAGCGGCAGCGGCCCCGCTCCGCCTTCCCTACCGGGCAGGGCTGGGGCAGCACCGCCCCGAGGGACAGGGCTGAGCCCCGGCCATGCCGCGGGGGCTGCTGCTGCCGGCCGGGGATGGGGATGGAGACGACGCTGCCGCCCTGGGAGCCCCGGCTGCGGACGGAGGTGGTGCCCGACCCGCCCTGGTCCAGCCCCGGGCCCGCCTCTCGTGGCCCGCCGCGGCCCCTGCACGCACCTCGGGGTCTGTCCCTCACCTCGGAGTCTGTCCCTCACCTCAAGGTTCCGCCCTCACCTCGGGGTCTCTCCCCCACCTGGGAGTCTCTCCCTCACCTGGGGGACCCGCCCTCACCTGGGAGTCTCTCCCTCACCTGGGGGACCCGCCCTCACCTGGGAGTCTCTCCCTCACCTCAGGGTCTCTCCCTCTCGTGGGCGACCCGCCCTCACCTGGGAGTCTCTCCCTCACCTGGGGGACCCGCCCTCACCTGGGAGTCTCTCCCTCACCTCGGGTCTCTCCCCCAGCCGGGGTCCCTTGCTCCCCTCAGGGCCGTTCCCCCTCACACCTGGCCTCCTCCCCGGCGGGAAGGGGCGCCGAGAGCTGCGGTCGGAGCTGCCCCTCACGGCCCCGGGGCTGTGCCCGCACCTGCCGCCGCGGCGCTGGCTCGAGCTCGTCCCCACAGGGCAGGGTCAGAGGGAATATTGGGAAGGAATCCCTCCCTGTGAGGGTGGGGGGGCCCTGGCACAGGGTGCCCAGAGAAGCTGTGGCTGCCCCTAGATCCCTGGAAATGTCCAAGGCCAGGCTGGACGGGGCTTGGAGCAACCTGGGCTGGTGGAAGGTGTCCCTGCCCAGGGCAGGGAGTGTAACAAAATAGGTCTCTTTCAACCCAAACCAGTCTGTGATTCCATTTAGTGTTTCATTACTGGAAACACGTGCTATGAGACTGAAATCGCTCTGACATGCACTGCTGCCCCGGCTTTCCTTTGGCTTCAGTTGCAATTCCCCAACTACTACTAAGCCCTGCTCAGCATCTATGAGCATATTCTCACTTTTAATAGTTTAATGGGGTAGTAAAGACCCCAAAATGTGACCAGGACCATGGCTCCAGGCACTGGCAGTCCCTGTTGAAAGAAAAAGCCTGGACAACAAAGAAAATGAAGTGGCCTGAGTGATGTTTTAACCCTGCCCGAGCGATGGAAGAGTTTAAAGGTCCTATATTTCAGATCTCTTTAGTTGTTTAAGGATGCAGTGACACCCCAGCAGGCAAAACCCAGTCCTGGGTGGCTGATCCAAGGCCACACAAAAGGGCTCTGGGGAGGTCCAGAAGCCAAAGTCCAGGTTCTCCAGCCCACCTCAGTGCTGCTGTCACAAGCCTGCCTTCCATGGGCTGCATCCTGCACAACAGGACATCATTTTAAACACCGAGGGGGAGGGGAATCCCAGCCCTTGCACAGCATTCAGTGCAGCTTACAAAGGTAGACCATGAGGCACGATTTACCTCATTAGTTTCCATCCTTCTTTTACTAATCTTCAAACTGCTGCTAAAACTGCGCATTATTGTGACTGGAAAAGAAATTATCTAGAAACACTGCTTATCCTAATCAAGTTATAAGCTTGAAATTGAATTATAAAAAACAGATGTTTACATTCTTTCTCCCCTTCAGCACTGATGTCATGAGAAGGAAGCACATAACCAGAGCTGTGCGAAGCATTCGCAATAAAACCCCAAACCATGGAAAACTTGCCTCATCTGTAACTCCACTAGCAGGAAAGTAGAACCAGGTTTGTCAAAAGGACTCACAAATCTTGTAAGGAGAGGTGCACTCATGCCATAAAAGAGGAATATGTATTTCGAGCACCCTAGGGACTGGCAGCATCTGGACTTAGGGATTGCCTTCAGTCCTTAAAGAAGATGAATTCCTGTTAGGTTTTGCCTCATAAAGAATGCCATCCCGTGCTTGCTGCCTTAAATTATTTCTCATTTCAATGTGGACAAGCGAGAGCAAAGCTAGTGCCTGTACAAAAAAATAACCCTCTGGGATACCCACTCCTGTGTCTCTAAAAAAAAGCCTTTGAACATGGATTTTAAGGTACAACACAAAGCAAAACCTTTATTTCGTAACAGTGGAAACTGATATTTATTTTGGTTGCCTCACACTTTCCACTATAAAACAGCCTTGAAACTTGGAAGCACTGACACTATTATTCACAGCAGGCCTTTGAAATTTGCAGGAAGAAAGCCCTGTAGCAAGAGGAACGACTTTTTTTTTCCTTCTACTCCAATGAAATTATTTTCATACTTTGCCGAAGAATCATCTATTGAAAAAAAAAATCCCTGTGTTCCTTCTGACATGCTCTGCATAACATTTCAACATCGTGCCAGGGTGAGAACTTCAGCACAAGCACTCCAAGGTCAGGCCCATGGCACAGCATGGCACAACCCGAACAGTCCATATATATTTTTATATATCCCTATAGATTTATTCTTGATAGTTGTAAATTATTAGATGAGGTGGTGAGGTGGAGTAAAGGGTTAAGTCATTTAACTCCTTCTCTTTTCATAGCTTGTCTCAAATAAAACCAATAAATTCGAATACTAGTTCAGAAGATTGGGAAGGAAATACAGGACTTTTCACCCTTTGGATGTGTGTCTGAATCTGCCCCATTTTGTAATTTTGAGCTCAAAATTGTTACTATCCCATGGCTGCTGACGAGGACAGAGCTGCACGTTTCATTCTTCTTCATAGTAAACAAGAATCCCCTGCAAAACCTGAAGTTTCCATCCCAAGGAGAATCTCAAAACGATTGTTTTTAAAGCTGATGCTGCTCTCTAATTACAGAGCAACTGTTGATACCAAAGCAGATGCTCCTCCTGGGATCCCATGGACCACTCACAGCAGGCTACAACTACCAGAGCTCTTTCTCACGACACCTCTCTCCTGGCCAGCAAGTTCTGCACGTATTCCAGATACTCTGGACTGCTTTGTCACAGATATTTGACAACATTTTGTTTCTTCTGGAACTCCACACTCATTTAAAACTTTTATTCCCACTCCTCCTAAAAGTCTCATCCCTCCTTTTCTTCTTTTTTCTCTTTGAACTCGACTAATGGGGGAGAAAGAGGGACTGGTTGCTGTTTGTTTTGGGTAGGTGGCTTTGGCTCTCCCCGTGAGAAGTGTGTGTATTGCAGAGTGAGATCTCTCTGGTTCACTCACAGAGAGTTTTCTTAGCCAGTCCTGTCTTCGTATTTTATGTACACAGACACTCTGGTCCTGCAGAGGAGAGGTGCAAATTCACTGCTCTAAAACTGAAAAGAGCCTTTTCTGTCTCAGTGTGTTGTGTGCAGGCAGAACCTGTGCTGCTTTCGGGAAGGGCAGGGTTAAAGTGCCATCCTGAGACAGGAATGCTCCAACAGGAATTAGCAGGTATGCTGGGGAGCCTGGAAGCAGGTAAGGCAGCTCACTGGAGCTGCTGCTAACAGATCTGCAAGGACAGATAAACAAGGTGCAGAAAACAGAGAGGGCTGATGGATTAATCTGTGCTTATATGTGGTATAATCTTCACATTCATCTACAGAGGCCATGAAAAGACCTGCAAGGCTTCTGGGGGGAGATACTGTAACGTGAAAGAAATTATGTGAGGAGGGTTCAGACTCTGAAGGGATCAAATAAACCCTGACCTTCTTCCAGCCTGTGACTCCTGGTTTTCAGCTGTGCAGCTGCTCTCACACTTGGACAGCAGGTTTTTAGGACTTGTCTCTCCTCTCTGAGGCCGAGGCATTTCACTTGAGATGGTTAATAGCTCTCCTGCAGACAGAACCCCAGAGCCTTTGCACCAAATCATCTCAAAGCCTTTTACTCACAGCAGATTCCCATCTTCCTGTGAGGTGCATTGCCTTTACCAACAAACAAAAACTAGGATTTAATATAAAAACAGGATCTAGGTAACTTTTGTTTGACTTCTGGCTTCTGACTCTTCAGAGGGGTCATAGGTTGTGCATTTTCTCCAGAATCCACATGACTTTTGTTAAGGAAACAAACCCTAAGATTCCAGCAAGATCACCTCTGTAGGCACTGATTTTTTTATAGATGATAATCCAGATTCTGAAGAACTGCAAGTTCCTGATCTCCACTTTCCCAAAAGGTTTGAATCTGAAACCAAGCTACAGGCTATATTCCCTGCTCCTGCCCCTCAGGTATAAAGAGAAGCTAGAAGCAGAAATGTTTTGAGCTGTTCACACTCGTAGTGTCTGGCTGACTTCTGACCATGCTGTATTTTAGGGTTCCTGCTTCATTTATAAACTCAGTCTGCTCTAATTTTTCGTAGCTTTGCCAATTAAAGCTTTACAGCAAAGTCAGAGCAGACAGGTGAATGTTCTGTGTTCTGCAAACATTCCTGATGACAGACAGCTTTTGATGGAAAGGTTGTAAAAATCAGACATTTTAAGATGCTGTGTTCTACCTTGTGAAGAATCTACAAGTCCTACAGAGAATCTTTTGCCATTTTGAATCTTCTTTTTGTGCAGCACAGAAGTTTGCTGCAATCTAAATGTCAGTTTGATTCACAGTTCAGCACATTTCAAACTATCACATAATAGACAAAAAGAGTGAGGCGCAGGCAAAAGTAGCTGTAGCAACTGGAGTAGTTTGTTTAATAAACCTTGTGCCTGAGCCAAGAGACCATTTCACCCCACTGTAGCATTGAATCATCCCTCATCTGCAAGATGAAATCACTTTGCTTTTGGTTGTAAAACATTTGTTTCATAAAACAGGCCATCCTGGGACCATGACATGGAAGGCAGGAGTCAAAAGTAAGGAAGGCTTCCTGCCTTCATTAATGCATTATGGGGGAAGTCCAGGACCAAGGAAGGACCTGCTCTACTGATTCCATGCTCACTTGGAAAAAATAGAGTAGATAGACTGATGGATGGAGATTTCGAGGTATTTAGTATCTAATGAGAAAGGGAATGTATTTCCTGATGAAAACAGTATCACACACTGAAAGCAAAACAAGCACCATCCATAAGGGTCATTTTTCAAGACCAGTTCCATGAAGGTCAATAAACCCTATCCTTGAATTTTTAAACTCTGCACACAGGAAATCCATGCCAGTTATCCCCAGTTCCAAGCTATTTTACTCACAGCCACATCATCTTGTGGTTGTGTATTAAATGCAATGCATGAGGCAGTGTGGGGTCCATGGCCCCTGGACTGTCAGTAACTCCACTGCCCCTGCGTGTCCACATCCAGCCTAAGCTCCATGGAGATCTCCCGCTGGAGTTCTCCAAGAAATCCCCAGGTATGTGTGCACTCAGGAGCTTTACATCCAATTCTATTTATGGAGAAGTAGATGTAGAGATGTAACAAAACAAGGGTGAGAGGAAGTGCCAGGGGAGGTCTAGACTGGAATTAAGAAAAATTTCCTCATGGAAGGGGTGGCCAGGCATTGGAACAGGAGGCCCAGGGACGTGGTGGAGCCACAGTCCCTGGAGGTGCTCAGAAAACACATGGATGTGGCACTCTGGGACTCGATTTCGTGGAGGCCCTGGCAGTGCTGGGTCAGTGGTTGGACTTGATGATCTCAGAGGGCTTTTCCAACCTGAATGATACCTTAAAATTTTGTCCTTGACAAGGATTATATTCCCCAAAATTTCAACATATTCTACTGGCTAAGGCAGGATTTTCATTAGAGTTTAGACAATTAGGCAACCAGGGTGACAATAAGAAGGACAAGAACACGATCTCCCTCTGCTGGTAAATCACAATGAAATGCTGTGAAAGGGATTACAAAAAGTAGGGATTTTTACTCTTCTTTTTAAGAGTTAGAGAATATAAGGTGAAATTACTTTTCACACTTAAGATGGAAAACAACCTTGAAATACCAGCACAGCAGCACAGACTCCCACAGATCCATCCCCTTGTCCAAATATTTTGTACTTAGCATTTACACAAGTCTCTTCTACACGGGGGACATTTTCTGGAAAGTAAATTTAGAGGCACAGACTGATTCTAGTGATAGGAGAACTCAAAAAGCAAGTGTAACTTTTACATTTGGGGGGGAAATATATTTACTTAAGGTATATTTTTTTCAAAACTCATCCAATTATACATTTTTTTAATTCATTTGACCAGAGAAAATCTTCTAGCCTTTATATTGTCTCGTTAATGCTTCTGAATTACTTAAGATGGGCTCTTGAAATATTCAGAAAATCGACAAAACTTCCATCACACTATAGCCTTACAGCAACTTGCAGTATGCAGAACTATTCTTAATTATTTTAATATTAGAAGCAAGTCCTCTACACTGCAGAAGGATGTTAAATTAGGTATTTGCTGCAGTTCTAACAGAATTAGTCCTGCATTACAGCTCTGCATTTCTTATCTGTCAGGCAAGCAGCAACATTTCCTGGCTGACACCCTGAGTAAGTTCTGAAAGAAGGGGAAATTACTTCAAGTATCACAATCCTGTTACAAAGAAGCTGCTTTGCCACTTCAGTCCACAGACTAAAGCTTGTTTTGGAGTCAATGCCAGGCACAAATCATAGATAACATCAAACAGCATCCCATTCCTCTGGAACCAGGAGCTATCCCCTGGAATGCAGCTGACAGATTGAAGCCCATGATCTTAATTACTGCAGCTCTTGCCTTGGAATGAACTCCGGTGGTTTTAATTTCTCAGGAGGAGCTGAGGCACAGCCTCACAGCAACACCCATGAGAGAGAGGGGATAGAGCTGCGCTGTGGCTGTGTTCTAACAAAGCTGGACTAAAGAGACAGCCTTGAGCATAAAGCAAGACATAAAACTACTCCTGAAACAAGAAATCCCGGAATGCTTTGAGCTGGGAGGGACCTTAAAGCCCATCCAGTGCCACCCCTTGCCGTGGGGGGACATCTCCCACGAGCCCAAGTTGCTCCAAGCCCCGTCCAAGTATCCCTGTGGCCTTGGACTCTTCCAGGGATGAGAGCGAGTTTGGGTGTTTGCGCCATTCACACAGCAAAGAAGAAAATGAATGTTTAGCTCTCCTGAGTTACACACTTTGCTCCTTTCAAGTCTGTCAGAAATGTATTTTGTCTAAAAACAAACTGAAGTCCAGATTCCAGGTACGTGTCTGTGCGGGCTGAGCCCCTGATGACAACTGCATGGCACGTCTCCCACCACCTCCTCATCCCCAGGAAAGTGGTACAGAGTGAGCTCACACTTCCACTCTCCATATTACACTTGTGTGTGTGTGTAGACTGGGCTAATTGAAATATTTCCCACATTATTAAATATCCTGCCTATTTCTTCAGCCAGACAGCACTAAATATCTTCAGGCACCTGAAGTGTGTTTTCCCAGCATTTGGAGAAACCAAGTCCACCTAATTTACAAGTTCATCATTTTGGGGTGATTTTTTTTCCTGCAGTTTCAGTTTTTACATTTAAGCCCATAAAGACCAAAACATCCTTTAAAATCCTGCCAGCCTGTAAGTTAGCATCTCTCCAGCAGTTACCAAGGATAACTTTCCAAGGCCTCTGTGCAGTGCAGAGGTAGCTTTACTACCAAAACAGACTATTTTCTCCACAGTCACACTCTTCTTGGCATAACAGAGATGTTCTTAAAGCTTGG
This sequence comes from Myiotriccus ornatus, assembly GCA_036023395.1. Taxonomy (NCBI): domain Eukaryota; kingdom Metazoa; phylum Chordata; class Aves; order Passeriformes; family Tyrannidae; genus Myiotriccus; species Myiotriccus ornatus. Next base: position 24,337,249 of record JAYRBT010000005.1, on the reverse strand, counting down.
AATGTTTTTCATGTCATTTTTTTCATTATAGTCTATTGAGAAATGGGAGCCTTCTGTCAGGCACAGCATTTTCTAGGATTAAGGGGATGAGTTAAATAAGAATGGACTTGAGCTTTTATTCATAATAAGAATGAAAAGCCTTTGATAGGGAAGGGTGATAAAAAGGCTTCCCCTTACAAGATGCAGTTGTCAACGCACACACAGGTGACAGAACCGGGTAATTCTTGCCCTGGCATCAGGTTAGCTGGCAGTTTCCAGAACAGCCCTGCTCTCAGGGCCCTGTGGTTTGGTTAGACTCATGCTCCGCTCTGAAATGCTCCCCACAGGATGTCTGCTCTGGGGTAAGTTATTTACTATTTAGAAGGAGCTCAGGTGTTTCAAGAGCACTCGCTGCCCCAGACAAGCCCATCCGTGCCCTTTCCTGCATAGACTTTGCAGAGCTCAGGGGGCAGGAACCACCAGTGCCAGCAGCTCTGCATCCAAGAGGGACATCCCTACAGCCAGAAAGGCCACAGGTGTCCCTGTACACAGCAGCCTTCCCGCCAGGCACCCTCTCATCCTCTTGGCTCCTCAGGGGCAGCAAACACCCCTCAGCACCTTTTGGGTGTAGAGGCACAGACACAGGATCCTCCTCAGGCTACAGAAAAGATTCAAGGAAGAAGGATATCACAGAATCCCAGAATGGTTTGGGTTGGAAGGGACCTTAAAGCCCATCCAGTGCCACCCCCTGCCCTGGGTAGGGACACCTTCCACCAGCCCAGGTTGCTCCAAGCCCCGTCCAACCTGGCCTGGGACACTTCCAGGGATGGGGCAGCCACAGCTTCTCTGGGCAATTGAATAGATATTTCCTAAGTAAAATATAAACCAACAGACCTGGTTTGCCATCTAAAGCTGTGAATGAATGTAAATTAATTAGCTGTCAAACTCCCCATTTGGTTTGTGTCCACACCCACTCATTAAGAGACCAGATTCCTCCCTTATCCTGCTCTCTGCACACTTTGGCAGCTCCTGCCTCTGAGCAGAACTGAACTCTGGTCCTGGTACCCTTAAAAAGCTCAATTCATAGAGCGATTCCAGCCTAAGCAAAAGCAGGAGTTGACTGAGAAGTTACAAATCAATTTATGCTGGCAATAGTCCAGGCTCATTCCCCGGGACCCGAGAAAATCTACTTGCCCGCACAAATCCCCCAGCCCTGGCTGCGGCTGGGCTGGGCTGCACAGCCCCTGCAGGCTGCTCAGCCCTACCCCCAGCACACAGCAGAGCCAGCCAGAGGGGACAGCGAGGTCCTGGTGCAGTGGCAGGGGGGTGGTTCTCCTGGGCTCACTGAGCCCCTCGGCCACACTCAGAGCACAGTTCCTGTCACTGCATGACGAGCTCAGCCTAAAGGGAGCTTTGCCAGTGCCCTGTCACAGGCTGAACGTCTCTTACAATGTCTGACTTGTGAGAGAGAAGCTTGGTTTGGGGCCAAACCACAGTGGCATGTGAGACAAGCAGGCCTGTTCTGCTCTAACTCATGGAGCATCCAGTGACACTTTGGTCATGGCCTGTGGTTTGTCTGAGCTCCAAAAGCGTGAGCTGCACATTCCCTCACTTTGTACAGCCCCATGACAAGCCCCTTCTGAACCACCCCCAGTTCACATCCTGAGTAACCAACACAAGCCAAGCTGGGAGAGTGAATTGTTCCTGCAACTCCAGCAACTGGTCCGTACCAGGGAGAGTGTCTGAGCTTCTGGAGGAAAATTTTCATGGGTATACTTAAAAAGACAATTCCTGTTTATGTGCTCCATTCTTGGCTAAATTTACCACCTGCCTCCAGGCTCCTGTGTCTGAGAGTCTAAAAGCCAGAGATGGGATGCAGAAAGACATCAGAAATCATGTTGATTCCAATGAAGTATAAACAATAATCCATGAGTGGCCTGAGCTGCCGCTCGTGAACAGGCTCCTTCACTTCATTTCCAGCCACCTCTGGATCAAACCATTGCTGTTTATCAGGGCAGTGGATAAAATAAAAATAAAAAGCTACTCCTTTGCTACAAGGACAGGACATCTCAAGTGTCTGTAAAGACAGACATTCTCTTTGCCCAGCCTTCCTGAGTTGCTGAAAAGATTGTTAAGATCTTTACACTTCAGTAACTCCAAACATAAACTTCAAATACAATAAAATCATTCACAGGAATGGAAGACAGCAGAGTTTTTCTGTTACATTTCTTAAACACCAAGATAAAATTTATTTTTGCTTAATGCACTGGCAGTAGCAGCAGGGTTGGGAACGTCCTTGTGATCAGAGCATCTCTTCAGCCTTTTGGGACTGCTCTTTGCAGTCATTCAGTCACTGTTTCTTGCCTGATTTTACTGTGAGTTTATTTGCAGGGGGGTTATTGTTGTATATTTTGTTCTTGGTAAAGTATTTCTAAACCCACTCCTCAAAACCAGAATAAACAGAGAGCACACAGCTGAACTGCAACATTCAGCACCCAACTACCCTGTTCTGTTATTGCCACTCTATCATGTCACAGTGTGGCTCTTCCAGCACAGGCTCAGCGACCCAAGGAGCGGGGGATGGACCTTCAGAAATAGGCAGGCAAGAAGATTTTGCTTTCAGGGCAAGATATCAGATAAAAACCGTACACTGGTACCACTAAAACGTTCAGTTTAGTGCTTGGAGCACTTGTCCCCCTTGGGGACAGGGGCCAGAGATGGAACAGGTGAGAAGGCAAGAACAAGTTCTGCTCAAAAGGGGCATCCCGGGGCACTCTGCTGTGTTTGTCTCCCCTGGAAACAGCTCCTCTGCGACCCAGCAGATGAGAAAATGAGATGAATGAATTGATGAGAAATTAATTTGCCCTGTGAGTGGAGCCCAGTCTGAACATTCTGTGTTCAAGGCCCAGCACAGTGTAAAGCTCCAGCACATCTCAGCTCCCTTGTGCTGGGCACCACAGTTTTGTCACTTGGAGGAATCTTAGGACAGAACTGAGGGTGTAAAGCTGTCAGAGAGCACCCAAAGGAGGGCGACAAAGATGGGGAAGGGCCTAGAGGGGCCAGAAGAAGAGTGGCTGAGGGCACTGGGTGTGTTCAGCTGGAGCAGAGCAGGCTGATGGCAGAGCTCACTGGGGTCTGCAGCTCGGGGCAGTTCCAATCCCTGCTCTGGGGGGACCAGGGACAGCACCCAGGGAATGGCTGGAGCTGTGCCAGGGCAGGGTCAGGCTGGATCTCAGGGAAAGGTTCTTCCCCCAGAGCGTGGTTGGCACTGCCCAGGCTCCCCAGGGCAGTGGGCACAGCCCCAAGGCTGCCAGAGCTCCAGGAGGGTTTGGACA
>JAYRBT010000005.1:24272744-24333835 GCA_036023395.1 Myiotriccus ornatus | reverse complement strand
CCTGGAAGTGTCCAAGGCCAGGTTGGACGGGGCTTGGAGCAACCTGGGCTGGTGGAAGGTGTCCCTGCCCGTGGCAGTGGGTGGGATGGGATGAGTTTTAAGGTCCCTTCCAGTTCAGACTATTCTATGATTTATGCTGCTGTGAGCCTTGTGGGTCCCTTCCGCCTCAGGATATTTTACGACTCCATGAGTGAGTCCCAGAAGAGTTCGGGAAGCCACCCTGACCCTCCTGTATGTCTTAAGGATTCCCAAAGGGCTGTGTAGGGCAGTAAGGACACCGTGCCACGCGTCCAGCCTGACTTTCCCACCCGCAGGCTGCCGGCAGCGCAGCGGCGGCCGCAGCGCGGCACAGCCACCAGGTGGAGCCGTGGCCAGCACGTCCCCGGGAGCGGCGAGCCCGGCCGGGCCGGCGGCGGCCGCGTCCCGCCGCCCTCGGGCTGGGGCTGCCCCGCACTCCAGCCACGGCTCCGGGAGCCACTCTGAGTCACGCACTGGTGCCTCGGGACCGAAGGATCTGCTTTTGAAAACACAGAATCCCGGAGTGCTTTGCGTTCGAAGGGACCTGCCCTGGGCAGGGACACCTTCCACTAGCCCAGCTGCTCCAAGCCCCGTCCAACCTGGCCTGGGACACTGCCAAGCAAACCTCCAAACCAGCAGTATTTTCCCCATTTTCTTCAGGTTTTGTTCAAAGTGCACCCCAGCAGTCCTGAGGAATTTCAGCAGGGAACTGGTTAAATTAGAAACAGCTGAGCTGCACTGGATCGCTCCAGCTTCCCCCACATTTTTGCCTGTAGTTTGAATTACATTGTATTTTTATCTTAGCAGAAGAGCTTTACATGAAGGGCAGAAAATTAGATTTAATATGCTTGTGTTTGGCATTGTACCAACTGTACTTTCAGTAACTGGGATTATAAATAGTCTATATATAGGAAATAGCAGGCCATGGATATAATACAGATTCTATAATTAAGTATATTAATGTAGTGGGAAATAATATTTTTTCACAAATGTTGGAAAGGACTAAAGATCTTTGTGCCATAATCTGATTAAACACACCGAGTGTCTCCTTCAAGAGGAATAATGTCCTTCAGTGTAAGTGGCTGATAAACTGGCAACCAAACCAGGCAACTCCTCCAAGGGCCATGAAATCTATAGTTTGTGTAATGCACAAGGGGTTAGTGTTGATGCTACAAACCCCAGGAATCCTGCTGGGAATTCTTCAGCGCCATCACATCCAGAAAGGCAAGCTCCATGCCCCATTCCTTTGGGAACAACCTGCTCCTCCTCCTGACTAACCCCCAGCACCATCTGCCGCTGTTTAACCCCCAGCAATGGCTGAGCAAACAGTTACCAGTCTCATTTGGGCTCATAACTAGTTCCTGACCTCACATTTAGCTGATCACATGAGAATAAAAACTTCCAGGAATAAAAAAGGAGTCCAAACTGTGAAGACCTCCACCCTGGAAGCATCCATACGGTTCCAAAAGAGCCAAACCTACAGAAAAGCCATTCCCACACAGCAAAAAAGCAGTTTAAGAACAGGTTTATCATATCCATCTCTTCCTTGTTTCTTGTGTACTCCCTTAGAGAAGCCAGTTTGGATTTTTGCCTTGTGTTCACCTCGTTTAAGTGGTTTTCAACACAAAATATCCATTCTTTTAAATCAGCTTTGCATTCACTGACCTCCAGTAAAGTGCATCTCCAAACCTAGGGGATATGGAAGTGATATTTTCCCTTTGAAGTCAAAGCCCAGACACAGCACTGACTCCTGTGAGCTGGGTATTTTTGGGTTCTTACAGCAGAACTGGGCTAGTTTCTGGCAAGAAGTCCCAACTCACCTACTTTTAGTGTAGGGGTTTAGGTGTTATTTACCAGCAGGGGTGTTTTAATGACCTTTCAAACCTGGTTAAATAATAATGACAAATATGCATTTCATTACCTAGAGAACAGGCTTGTTCACTGGGTTGGATTAAGGTGCGCTGTTCATTTAATTTATGAAGTTTCACTGTTTTCAGATGAGATTTTTACACTGAAATAGTCTCCATTGTTTCTCCCTTCCCAGAGCTTTTATCTGTGATGTAACTTGTTTTCTTTAGGGACCTAATTTTACTCATGAAGATACTGAACAGAAGCAGCAGCCCAAGGAGTTGCCGGAGTCACAATTTACAGTTCATTGTTAGCACAGAACCTGGTACATCCAATTCCCTGCTCCCAGCCCACTCCTTTGCTCCTGCCTCGCTCCCTTAGGCGTGGTCCTGCCATCTCTTCCCAGCTGTAGGAAGAATGTCTCCCAAAACTATCCCTGGGGATGTGTCCTCTCCCAGCCTTCCTGCATCAGTCCAGCTGCTGAGGTCAAAATTGGGTTGGTATCTCTTTACAGCAGTAAAGCAGCTGTACACTGAGAAATGCTGCATGGGAGGAATATTGTAAGGAGAAATTCAATGAAATTCCAATTATTTTGGAAACAAAGAACCCGGCAGCAGCATCTTATAAAGCCAGATTATCTGCATGTCTATACCCAGAGCAGCATTACACGTCCATATTCAAATGGCATTACCAGTATTAAGGAAGAGAAAGAACTGGGAATGTTCCCAAAAGTTCACTAAATCCTTTGCATTCCAAAAAGAGCTAAATTCCTCATTCCTATCTCCATCAGGAGCTCTGTGCACAGAGAGCACGCAGCTCTGCTCCCCACGATCACCAACATGCCTCACATGCTTTCTGTCCTCATTTGCACCAAGTCATTAAAATGCCAGACGAGAAACACTGAGCACAGCATTGGAGGGCAGGGATAAACAGAGACATTTCCTCCCTGCAGTTGGTGCCTCTCCACCCTTCCAGGCTCACCTGCCGGTGCAGAAAGGCGTCAGAAAGGAGGCTTGCTTGGCAGGAGTTCGCTGTTACTAAAGGTGCTCTGCACTGGAAGGTTCGGATTCTCACACAGCAACTCCTGTCTCGGGATTCTGCCCTTTGCCTTCCCCCACAGCGCCCCCTGCCTGTCCACCCCCTGTCCACCCCCTGTCCACCCCCTGTCCATCCCCTGTCCACCCCCTGTCCATCCCCTGTCCACCCCCTGTCCATCCTCTGTCCACCCCCTGTCCATCCCCTGTCCATCCCCTGTCCACCCCCTGTCCACCCCCTGTCCATCCCCTGTCCTTCCCGCACCTGCAGAGGGAGTTGTCCCCAGATTTCAGAAGGGAAGGGGAGCCTCTCCCACTGCTGGCCCCAAGCAGTTTATTCCAGTGCCCCAGAGGAGATAAACTCTGTTTGCATTCCCATTCCCTGGAAGGATCTCGGGATTATGTAGGGGGTGTCTGGGCAGTGCTCTGAACATGCAGAAGAGCCACACAATGTTAAGCTTTATATGAATAGTCTCCCCTTTCTATTTAATACTCGAATTTCCAAACCCATGCAGGCAGTCAGAGCCCCACACAGATATCTGTTGCCACAAAATACCCCCTGAGGCCCCCCCAGCAGGCCCTGACCAGCCACAGACCAAGTGTGATGCCTGTCATTCCCCAGTGCAGTTCCCATAGGATGCCTTCCACCCAAAAATCCAAGGTTAGAAGGTTCTGTGGCTCACCCTTATACAGCTCTCCTGGAGTGACCTGGGAGAAACCACCCTTTTCCTGCGTTCCCAATACACAAAACCAGAGAAAATACAATTTCTACTCTGAGTTGTGCAACATTTAAGTCACTTTTGACAATAAAGCAGCTTGAAATTTCAGACTAAAAGGTATCCTAGAAATATGAAAGTGAAATACTCAATTTATTATTGGTTTTAATGAAACGTTGGCCTGAACTCTGCACCCATAAACATGCAAGGCACTTAGAGTGCAGTGCTGTCTCTGACTCCCCCAGCTGAGTTATCTGGGCTGGGGGTAGAGGCACGAGAACACTTTCAGTTGGCTGAACAAGCCCTCAGTTCCAGTCCAGTTCTGGGGTTGTTCTGGTGCACACAGGAAAGGGGGAATTTAGGCTCGAAAGGGACCTCCCTGTTCATCAAACTCAGTCCCCATTTGCTACAGTGTTTCTGTATAATTATCATTTAATCCCTTTCCTCATGCATCCAGTTCCCTCACTCCTCCTCCTCCTCAGAAATCTTGTAAGAACCTCGGTACTGTTTGGAAGCCTCCAGCCAAATCCCGCCTCATGCTTGGCCAACTCAAACTCTTCAGCCTGCCTTCACCTCTGCAGCTTCTCCCTGCTGGAACATCCCTCCCCAGCTCTCCACGGACAGGAATGATCCCTGGACTCCCACATGGATCCCTGGGAAAGCACCAAAAGAACACAAAGAACCACAGGCAAAGCCAGCAGCTGCAGAGCCCAGGGCAGGCAAGGGCAGGGGAAGCCCAGTTTGGCTGGATGGGTTCCTGGGAGCAGGATTCATCTCCCCCTGCTCTGCCTCCTCAGTACTGAACCTCCTGGAACCCCTGCAGGACTTTTCTGCCTTCCTGCCGGGGTTATCCAGGCAGAAATCAGCCCCTTCCTGCTGCAGGAATCTGCAGGTGTCGGTACTGCTGACACCCCAGCAGCCTTCACCACAACCACGAGGGCTGCAACATCACTTGTGCCTCAAAATAGCCTGGCATGTCCCGCCTGCCCCTGGGGAACCTTCTGGCAGCCTCTGGGGCCTGAAGGTGGGAAAAAGAGGACCATGATCAGGACAAACAGCAGCGTAATTCTGTGCTGGGGGGTGGGGGGAAGGCAATTTCCCACATGTTGGAAGAAAAGAATCCCAGGGGATTCAAGGAATTTCACAACTTTTTTTTTTTTTCTTCATAAAATCCACAATAAAAACAGACCCATATGAAGCAGAAATGAGCCTACCAGAACTTATGAATAACTTGCATTCTTCCACTGGAGCTCAGCCAGTTACCCTTGGAAAAAATTCCTGTTTACTTTGTAGTGAATGTGAGAGACATGCAGTCTGCCAGAGCTGTCCCACAGTAAAAACACAGCCAGAGGCTGTCACAAGTGGGGAAGTCACAGGGAAAGTTAATTTGTTAACTTCAAGGACTAAGATTAAAATAATATCTATTTGGTAAAAACTTATTTGCTTTATCACATAGAAGGCTTCAGTTGTCTTTACATGAAAGCTGTGCTAGTTCAAAGGCAAATTTCAGATGATTCTTCAATACTTAGCTTAGGGTTTAAAATTTTTTTTAGATTTACAAAGAAAACGTCTTTCCCTGTTATTCTCAGTTTGTCTGGGATTAATACTTTGCCAGACAACTGCATCTCTCTTCCCCAAAGCCTCAGGCAGGACCGTCACACCAGGAATTCGGTGCCACTGTCCTTCCTCAAGGCACCTCCTAAAACCTGGAGGGATGATTAGACATACTTGTTCCTCTGGCTCCATAGATCCCAGCGGCATTCCTTCAGAAATGCTGGCCTAAGCTGTAGGCCTCTCATTTTAAAAATCTCAGAAAACCTATTTCCAGTAGCCACAAGCCTGAACACTGAGGGCTGATTAAGTGACAAGTTCTTTGAGAGCAACAATCTAATATGTGGCCTTAGAGCGTGTGCATTTTATGCTGTAAGTTGGGGTTTCTTCCTTCCTGATCTTCAGCAAGGGTGGATGCATTTTGTTTCTCATTCTCATACTTTTATGTGCAGGATTTACACTCCTTCTGTCCTGGTAAAGCTTAAGGTAGCCCTAAGTGGAACACAAATTCGCTTTCTCGTGCTCACTCACGTTCTTAATTCACCTTTTTATTTAACTTATCATTTAAAAGCGACTTTCCTCTTCTCCCCCAGAGGAACCCAAGGTTCACGATCTGCAGATGTGCCCCCCTGCTGTCAGAGCCCCTGCTGCCTCTGATGGATGTTCCCATTGTCCCTCTCATTCCTTTAAAGCCCATTTTCTAGTCTTTGTTGCTACTTCAGACCAAGAACGTGTTTAAGTCTTTTCCTGAACCCACATCCAAGAACTGGCGACCTGATAAAAACAGGAGTAAAAACAGGAGACAAATATCACCTCAAAGGACCACTTGAGCATATCTGGCCTTGTCAGGAGCAGGAAATACCAGGGCTCTGACGTAAGACATTTCTAACCTCAATTCGCAGACCCAAGGGGCTTAAACAGGGCTCAGATAAACATCCAGCCTTTCTGATGCTTATCCAAACTCCTTGGGAATGTGGAAGTTGTGAGGGTCACTCCTCAGCAGTACCTGCAGCACATCCTGGAGGCACCTTGGGGACAGTAAGGCTGTTTTTAGGCAGTAATTACACTGAGCTGGGGGGAAGCTCTGGACCAGGGGATGATGGAGACATGGCCAAGTGGCAATGAAGAAAGAAATAAATCAGAGCTGGCCAAAACACAGCCCCACACCAGCCACTGCGAGGAAAATCAACTCTCCCCCAGCCAAAACCAGCACAAGAGGCTACAAATACGTTCAGAGCAAGAACAGTGCAGGTATTCCCACTCCTAGAGAAGCAGGATCTTTAACACAAGAAGAAAACATTTTGAGCACCTGCTTGTAGAAATTTCTTATCATAAGGGGAACATTTACCTGTAGAAATCCTTCCTTTTTCCTCCTCCAAAGGAGGTGCCAATTGATGTGCAGCAAGATCACGGGAATATCCACTGTGGTGACTCAGCCAAGGGAGGGCAGGAGCAACTCTTTTTAAAGCTGCTGTATATTCGGGGATATTTCTCAGGAGCCTGGGCAAACAGGGGCATTCAAGACATGAACTTTTCAAACAGATTAATAAAATCTCTATTCAGAAGTCAAGACACTTTAATTTGACTTTGGAAATTAAGTCAGCTATATCAAATTAAGGCCAGATTAATTCTGGTTACGAAGAACCACCCAGAGGCTCAGTACAGTTTGACTGATACATGTTAAAGTCACATTTTTACTTAATTTAGATTATTGGTTTGGTGTTCCTGCAAAGGCAAGTCCTAGATCCTATTGATATTAATTGGCCAGAAGGAAGGAGGCCTTTTATTTAACTGGTCTTTCTCCATCTGTTTCTTCACTTGGAAATCCATCCAGCACGGAGCATTAAAGCATCAAAGAAACCTCTCAGGCTGCAATGGGCAGAAACCTGTTGCCTTTTGTTAAATTACTCAGGATAATTGAAAGGGAAGGTGTTTCAGATCTGATTGGTAAACAGTTCGGGTTGAAGGGTTTCTGCAGGCAGGATTTGGGGGTGACTGGTGAGCTGGGAGTACATACAAGTGGACTAATTATGATCCGTAGAAAGAGGAAAACTCACTGTCTCCAGCTCCTTACCTAAAAAACCCCTGAATTTCCATTCAGCATCAACAACCAATTTATATAGATTTGTATATTTATCTTTAGAAGGCAAAAGTCTAGACAGGGATTCCCACATTTTCTGAGAGCCTGCTCTTCCCTTCCAGCTTCTGGGCAACCTGTGCCAGGGCCTCCCCACCCTCCCAGCCAGGAATTCCTTCCCAATATCCCATCTGTCCCTGCCCTCTGGCACTGGGAAGCCATTCCCTGTGTCCTGTCCCTCCATGCCTTGTCCCCAGTTCCTCTCCAGCTCTCCTGGAGCCCCTTTAGGCCCTTCAAGGGGCTCTCAGGTCTCCCTGGATCCTTCTCTTCTCCAGGGAAACCCCCCCAGCCCTCCCAGCCTGGCTCCAGAGCAGAGGGGCTACAGCCGTGGCAGCATCTACATTTGTCATCATCATTTCTAGTTCTCCCCAGTCAGGATTTCATATGCCAGCCCTGCTGGATTCAATATTTTCTCAGAGATGATTGAGAAAAACAAGGCCCTATTTATAGAAAAATTCCTCACAGGCTCTCACACAAAGCCGTTGTTTTGCTTCCTGATCTGTAGTCTCTGTGGAACTATAACGCACTGCTCCAGATTCCCCACTCCTATCTACTCCTGCTCACAAATGAATTTCAAGATGCCCCAGGCTGGCTGTTGGTGCCAAAATGCTGTAAGGACATTTACTGCCATTTGGAGTATTTTTACTTCAAAGGGAAGGATTCCTGGAGATTATGGAAATGCTCGTCCGTCTCTGATTTCCACCGCCCTGGTTTTCCCCAGAGCCCACACAGGGATTTGTCAAGCTGTGTGTCAGCTGTATGAGAGCAAAGAAACGTTCAGTGCAGAGTGGAGTGGGAAATGCAATACTGCAGATGTACACACCGCTGCCAAGGTCAGAACTCCTGGGAAGCACAGCCAGACACCCCTAGCACTCAGCCCCTCTGCCCTGGACTGGTGTAGCACTGTTTGAGGCAGTGTAAGCTCCCCCATTCCCAGTAAATGTGTCTCAGCTCCAGCACAGCACAACTGCAGCTGCACTGCTCCAGGAGAACCTTGGCTTGCTCACACTCCGCTCCCTCCTGGCTGCCCTGAGCTGCACATCCACCAGGAATCCGGCCTGTTCCCGCCTCCTATAACCATGGGGACAGCAGGAGGGGAGCAGAGAGCAAACAAGACAGGTGGACTGTGATAGTGCATCTGAGCAAGTCATCAGATTAGCAAAGACAGTATGAACAATATGCAATTTATCTTATTTCAGTTCTTAAGAGTATCTTGAAGTTCTGTGCCACCTTATCTATACCAATGTCACCTACTGACCTACCCACACTGACCCCTCTATTACCAAAACCTTTATTTACAGACATGGAGGAAGTGTCAAATCCCAAATACCTGCAGAGTCTTGTCACACTTGAGAGTAGTCAAACAGTGGCACAAGTCAACCAGAGAGGCTGTGGAGCCTCCATGCCTGGAGATATTAAGAACTCAGCTAAGCCTGACCCAAGTTCAACTTGCTTTCACCAGATGACCTCCAGAGATCCTTCCATTTGAAGCCGGATCCTTCAGGTTGGAAGGGATCTCAGGCTGTCTCTGGGCCAAGTTCCAGTTCAAAGTCACCTCAGAGGTCCAGGAAAGAGAATTGTGAGCTCAAACATCTCAGTACTTTTTCAGATGATGAACAACCTGATAGGTAAAATGTAACTCCTACTCTGTGTGTCAGTGAACAATTTACTCTCTCGTGTAACCCAAAACCCAAAAAGTTTTAATTTCCTTGTTCAGTGTATTCTGGAAACACACCAGTCAAAGGACATTGGAATCACTCAAGGAGCAAATGTCCTGAGTAAACCTATTCAGCAAAGGCAAAAGTTTCAAGACTTCAACAGAGTATTTAGCACAACTAATGCAACTGATGTTATCACTGAAGATATAGAAGAGCACAATTATGATGAAAAATTATTTGCCTGAGAAAATAATTCATAACTAGGTTTTGGGGGTTTTGTTTGATTGTTTGACTGATTGATTGGCGTGGGGTTTTTAAGATCAGCTGTAAACAGAGCAAACAGCGGTGGGAACCTAAAGAGGCTGTGGGAAAGCGTTGGGCTGTGGCACACCCGCATACTGGGCGGTGTAAGGAGACTCTCACACGTGCTCAACTGTGAAGGGTAAGAGTGGAAAATGTTCCCTCAGTCATTTCCCCCAAGGCCTGCCTATGTCCATCACCAGATCAGACCTGTAGAACCAGCTGGTTTGGCTCCCCCGGCGAGGCAGCAGAGCCGGTCAGGGACTGTGCACAGGGAAACCCTTTTACTACTACCTGCGATGAGAGAAACGCAGCACGACTGATCCCACCGCCTTGCTGTAACAGCGTAACAAACACGGATAATCCCCAGGGACGCAGGAGGGGCTGTACAATTCCCGGTGCACCATTTGAAGAGCTAATTACCCTGCTTACACAAACAAGCCGCCTGCAGACACCTGCAGTTAGGAACGAGCCACCTCATCCTTAAACACAAAGTTTTTTACTCGCCAATGAGCTTACCCGGGCTTTGCTGGGGGGACATTTGGGCTCTGTTTTGTTTAAATGTAAATGCATTTGCATTTCAAAGCAGCTCATTAAGAAAGAGATTCATCTGTCAGCGTATGTGAGTAGCTGGGGGCACCACTAGTTGTGTGCACAACTCCTGCAAGATGAAGATCCCACGTAGCTCCATCACACAGAGCTCCTTGGAATGCTTTGTGCCAGCCGGGAGGCCTCCTGGCACTGCCCCCGGGCCGTGTGATCCCAAATGTCACACACAAAGGCAACTTGCCTTTTCAGTTCTGCTACAGAAGACACAGAACGAGCAGCTGTTTTGCCCCTGCCAATCCAGCCTCGTGTGCCCTGCAATTACAACTGACAACAGATGGAAAATTGCAGTGACTAAACACCAGAAAGTGGTGGGTTTCTATTTTTAAATTGGTAATTTAGTGTTTTAAGGTAAAATATTTGCCTATTGCTGGATCACCCTGCAAGTATGTTAAACACTGGGATAGGGAATAACACTGTGAGGAGCTGAGCAAACATAAAATCTGGAACTGAACCTCGATTCCCAAGTACCAAGAGCTCAGAGAGACACAAACCAAACTCCTGCAGCCACAAATGAGCTGCCCTGTGCCTTGTTAGAAGCACCAGGTGAGAATATGCAAAATGACGTGAACAGGTTGCAAACCTAGCCCAGCTGAAGGGGCAGAGCTCCTGTGCCACCCTACACCCCTCTGGGCTTGAAGCCTCACTGCCAGACTTGCCCCCATTCTCTGGGCTTCAGATCCTTTGCTGGAAGACTGATTTCCACCCCAGAAGTATAGTAGGACCTGGATTTTGGTATTCCCTGTCTGGGGAATGGCTCTGTTTCCACCATAAGGCGGGAAGAGGGAGGTGGCATGGAAAAGCAAAAGGAAAGACTTAGGCTTGGACTGCTAATCCTGCTGCCAGAAATAGTTATAATAAAGACAGAGGCAGACCCTGCCCTACACTCTCCACTCCTTTCCTCCTCATGCCATCATGACTTCTTTGCCTTGCCTGACTCTGAGCTGGATTTACAGGATCCCAGAGTGAAGTGTTGGGGAGGAGACAACCCGAGCTATAAATAACTGAGGAGAACAGCAACAGGAGATTTGAAGGCTTTGCTGATTCAGCAAGAAGGCATGAAATTCAGCTCCTCAGCTCTTTAAACACTTACTCAAAATAGAACCCTTAAAAGTAAGGATATTAGGGCAACCAGGATATGCTGACAGGCTTCATACTGTCCTTTAGTCCTTATGAAGTGTAGGAACAGGAATGTGCAAACCATAAATTGCAAAGCCAGCATCTGCTAACCTTCATTCAAGGCTCCTAAACTGCCCTGTGATTCAACCAAACATGTGGCTCCCTTCCTTTATTCTTTGTGAGTATTCAGGCACACTGCTGGGAGGAGCACATGCCTGGGGAATGGCCCTTTGCAGGGAGGTGTTGGCCTATTCCCGTTCCGTTTTTAGGAGGTCACCGCTTTGGGACTGCACAGAAACATTTCAAAGGAGCACAAACATTTCTTCCAGGTTATCCTGGGGAAAAGTAACAGTCTGGCCATTGCACAGTTGTAAGAGTTACAGCCTTGCTCCGGCCAGCGCTTTCATCCATGGCTCGCACCGACACTCGGGCAGTTCCGCAGCCCACCAGCTGCAGTTCACCACTCCAGGTGAGCACAGCTTGCTGTGGAGCTCCAGCACCAGAGGCAGGGGCTGTTTCAGACATGTACGTGTAATAGCAGGACAATCAGTGCTACAGAAATGGTCCTCAGAGCCTGGGGATTCATTTTAAAGAGCACAGGAATGCCCTGCAAAGCTCCAGGTTACTGAACTTGAGATCCACAGATGTGCTGTATTTGAAGTGCACAGTCTGTGGCATCCAACCAACACTGTAAGCACAGGGACAAAAGGGCATGAGCCATGGGTTTAGTTCTCTCCTAAACCAAAGTGAGAGACCAATTCCACCAAAAATACATATCCAGGCATGTCTCTGTTTCGCCTCAAGAAAATGATACCCTAAACCATGAAAAATAGGACTAATTTCCCCTGGGCAGAAAACATACATGTCTCAAGGGGAAGGTGTCCCTGCACATGGCAGGGGGTTGGAATGAGGGGATCTGTAAAGTCCCCTCCAAGCCCAATCACTCTGTGGTTCTGTGAATACTGGACATGGTCACCTCGGTGACCCTGGCACAGCTCTGCCTTAGGCTGCCTCCTCCCACTCTCTTAGAAGGCTTTATTGTGAGCACTGGGCTACTGAAATCCTTCTGAGTTACTGAACAATCTCCTCATTTGCTATTAGGTCACTAAAAGGAGAGAATCAGACCTCTGGGATATTCCTTACTGTACCTGATATCCATGCAAATGCCTTGGAGACACGTCACTCCGTGGACGGGAGAGACTTCAGGCCACCACAAAGCCAAGTTTGCAGACTGCCTCCTGCACTCCTCCCACCGCCATTTGCCAGCACTCAAGGGCTCAAAGCCCTCCTCACTCGGCCTTTGCTCATGGAACAGAGGCAGAACAGAGGGAATTCCTGGAGCCCAGGCCCGGGGGAGGTGGAAGGCCCCAAGTGCACCTCCCAAGGTTTTGTTTCACACAGGCAGCGACACTGCCGTTATTGGTCTGTAACAGCATTCAGGTTTTTCAACCGAGTGCTGAGCTCTGAATCAAACTCCCTTCTCCAGCCAGGCTGCATGGAGCACAAAGCCTGTGCAAGTGCAGAGGCTGTAGCCCTGGCAGGGCTCAGCAGTGCTGGCTGTGACCCACCAGGCCCTGGTGTGTCACAAGAGTCTGTCTCTGCCCCTGGTGTGTCACAACACCCTGCTCCTCACACCCTACAAGCAGCTTTACAACACCCTGGTGTTACTACTGGACCAGCTGCTCCAGTCTTTCTTGCTTTTCACTTGGGGAACACAGAATCTCTATTTTCATTGAAGGAAATTATTGTTGCACTGTTGAGGACTTGAGCTTGAAAATAACGACGTAAAAAGACACAGGACTTAAACTGATGTTCACTGAGCAGCCAGAACCTGTTAAGCCTCAGCAGTGTTAAGTCGGGAATGGACAAGGACTTCTGACAGCCCTTGTCCTTCATGTAGGGAATGAACACAAGCTGGTTTCTGAGTTAGGCTTTGTGATTGCAGCTGCAGAAGACATTTTCCTGGCCATTCTTTTAAAAAGAGAGAAAGTGAGAATAGGTGTGGTCATTAGAAATGGCTTAAGCCAGTTTAAATTCCTTGCTGCAAAAAAGGCATGTGTCCACTTATCCTGCCCTCAGAGCTGACCCCAGTCAGTAGATTCATCTGCTAATTAATAGAGAAAAACAATTCAATTTGAAATCAGCCTTTACCTGTCTGTCACTGAAATTATCCACTCAGGCAACCAAAACATTTTATATTCTGTACAGCTCTGTTCTACTCGTACTCTATAGCAGGTCTTGGGGCTCTCAGAGACCTCTTAGAGAAGCCCAGATTTCAGAAAAATCCCTAGAAAACAAGTTAACAAGATTTGCCAGCATATTCAGTGGATATTATTTCCAGCCCTGTGAAATCCTTCCACAACTTGGAAAAAAAGCAAGCCAACACAAAACAGGAACAACACAAAATAGGAAGAAACAAAGGAAACCATAACCACACATAAACAGCCCGAACTTCCTCCTCCTTCCTCAGCACAGCCTTTGTTTCTGCCCTCGCAGCTGTTTGGGTGTCAGCAGAGCTTATCAAGGCAGCTCCTCACCTCCTGATTGCTGAGGGGATGGAACTCACTGCTCACCCGTGTTAGGGAGCAGGAAACGCCCTTTTTTCCAAGCTGAGTTTCCCAAACTGCAGAAAACAGCGGCTGAGAGCCTGAAGAGGTCTAGATGTGGTCCTCCCAGGGGCAGCAGTGAACCTCCAACGGGTGTCACTGGAGAAAGGCGGTGTCCCAAATATATTCACACCAGTAATGGTTTGGCTGAGCCAAGGCAGCTGTTCCTCAGCACCAAGGGGGCAGAGCCCAGCCAAGGAAACAGAAATTCTGGGGGGTGAGCAGGAAGGGGAGAAGAGAAAACACAGAAACAATAATTTCAGGTAACAAAGCAGGCAGGGAGAGAGGAGTCCAGTGTGTTCTCTGTGCAGCCATGGGTTTGCAGCACGCAGCCCCCCTGGACTGACACCAGCTCCTACTTTCTCCTTCCCTTCTCCTTTTTCTCTCACCTCTCCTCCCATTCTTCTCCCTCCCTTGTGTTCCCTGTGCTCGCAGTAAATCCAGCTCAGGAGAAGTGAAAGGGAGTGCTATAGGGTATTACAAACCCCTTTACTAGAAGGCAACAACATAAGCAAGAGACACTGCTAAATCTGGAACAAAATCAGCTCTCTGCTGGAAAAGATTCCAAGTGCTGTCACCACTGGCACATGTAACACTTGTCCTTCACTTACTGTAGGGGCAAGACATCCACAAACACCTGTTTGTGGGGAAAATACAGGACAGCAAACGCTCCAGGCTCATGGGAGGCTGGGAATTTGGAGCCTGGGGATGAGCTTTTTGGGCCATGAGTACAAGAGTGCATTTACAGTACAGGAATGTGTCACATCCCCCTCTGTGTGACAGAGGGAAGGAAAGGGTTGGGAATGAGGAGCTGCAGCCTTACCCAACCACAGCAGTGCCTGCAGCATGACCTGAACAAGGGGCTCAGCAGTGAGTTATGGGTCAGTAAGACCTGCTGAAAGAAAAAACAAAGCGAGAAAATGATGCTGCAGATCTCTGGAATATGGGATTTTTATACAGCTGGACACAGCCTTGCTAGTTCATAATACACGAGTACAGAACACAGGGCACTTGCTGAGTCCCAGTACAGGATCTTATCCCGAATTTTTCCATTCACATCAGGTAACCTGTATGAGCCCAGGCTCTGTCCCTGCTGCCAAAGGCTCATCCTCAGCTGTCTTGGCTATGTCTGCAGGACACGAAGCATTTCAAACACCAGTTGCAGTGAAATGGGCAGAAGGAGTTGGCTGGTTCTACAGTCTTGGGGTTTTGTTGCCTGTAGAAGGTCCTATCAATCTAAAAATATTGAGTGGTTCACCTGCTTGCACATGAACACTTCCCGCAGGTCAGTGAATCGGCAGCAGGTGAGGAACAGCTTGATTTCATCACCGTAACCCAAATCACTGAGCTCTTTACCCCAGAACCTGTATGGGTTTAGCTGGGCCTGACACCCAACAGCCAAGGACGGACACACACCTCAGTAATCCCCAAGTGCACGTGTTAGATGGTTCCATCCTTTTTTCAGGATGCACAGGAACCTTTCAATGCATTGTGAACCAATAGTTCTAATTTTGCATCAGGACAATGGGGGGCTGAGTTTGCCTACAGCAAGTGATGATCCCCAGAGATTCCTGTGTGTGCAGAGCCTGTCCTTGCATTGTCCAAACACAGAGAGAAAAGTCTGATGTGATTCCAGCCCCCGCCCCTTTCATCACCAACCTCCAGCCCTTTGTGCAGCCAAAGGAAGAACACACAACGTGCACTCAGCCAGACAGAGCTCAACTGCCTGCAGCCAAAATACAAAAGATTGGATCTCTCTTTTTTTTTTTTTGGTGGTATAATCACTCTGTCATGTATAATGGATGCACAGGCAGAGTTTGGGCTTTTGAAAACCTCGAGCAAAGCTTTACTTTATTCCTGTAAATCTCACGGGCTTCAAATGGAAGCATTCCCTTCTGTCAGCAGCACAGCGCTTAGCAATGAAATTCCTCGGCCCCAGCAGGACTCTGAGGCTTTAATTACACTTGGAAAGCAGAGTGTTATCAATGGCTTTGCTGCTGTGGGGGTATATGAGATACAAAAACCTCAAAACATCGGTAACTCCACAAGGGGTGTGGGAAGGGAGGGACCAAACAACAGATTACCCCCAAATTCTGGTTTCTTCATTGAAGACTAAGGATTTCTGGAGGCCTGAGAGTGGAGGAGGCTAAAGGTGTTGGGGATGTGTGGGGAAGGATCCAAAATACCTGGAGGAGGGTATATGGAATTAATCAGGCAACTCTCATCAGTGTGGTCCAGGTGGAGAAGCAGGGAAGGGATGGAGAGCTGGGGCTTTTGCTTAGCTGTGGAGGCTGGAGAGGGGGGGACACAGCACAGAGGGGACAAGAAGGGACACTGCAGAGCTCCTCCCTACCCAAAGTGAACAGTCAGCTCCAGATAAACTGAGGGCATAGAGAAAAACATGTCATTTAGAAAGGTTTGTTTCTCTGTCTGACAAGACTGAGCCTCGTTGTGCCAGATATCAGATACCTCAAGTACGTTGCCCCATCCCTGGAAGTGTCCAAGGCCAAGCTGGATGGCGCTTGGAGCAACCTGGGATAGTGGAAATGTCCCTGCCCATGGCAGGGGTGGAATGAGCTGGATTTAAGGTCCCTTCGAACCCAAACCATTCTGGGATTCTGTGATTTTTTTTTTGTGGCTTCATTTTCCTCACAGGGTTTCAGAAATGTGGTCAGCCTTGTTTTACAGAGGGAGAGAGCAGATGACGTGCCCAGGGTCAGCCTGTGGCTGAGATGGGCATGGTCAGAGCCCCACCTCTTTCAGGTGGCCCAACTGCAAGATCACAGCTGCCTCCTGAATGGAAATCACACATCCACGGTGATGGGGCTGAGCTGCAGAGTCCCGACTGTGATCAAAGGTTTGGATGCCTGGCCTCGGGAATTCGAAGCATCATAGAATCATAGAATCATAGAATCATTTCAGTGGGATGCATTACAGTGGAAGAGGCCAGAGACTGCACTTGCATCCAGATTGCAAGTTTTTGATGTGGTCAGCACTAAAATGCTGCCTCTGGCAGCCCCTGCCCGGACCTGGTCAGGTGCCCTTTGTGTCCCCATTACCTCTGAGAGATGTAACCCCCCAAAGAAATGATACCCCCCACGTGCTCGTGGCCTCTCAGAGCACACGGGAGCTCAGACCGTCCCAAGGTGCTGTCCTTGCCTGCTCCTCTCTGGGGCAAGCACACTCCAGCCCCAGCACGGAGAATTCCAGCCCCGGGGAGTCTGCCGGCTCACCAGAGCAGGGAGGGAATCCAGCAGCAGAACCACTCCGAGATTATCCAGAAGGGGGAGTGCAGAGCATGCACACACAGAAATCAGGAGCTGCTCTGCTGTGTCTCACTGCAGAACACGGGGGCTCTGCGAAGGTCCTGCACCCCCCAGTGAAACACCTGCACACTCATCCAGCGAATGAGCTCCCCTTTGCTGTGTGTCTGGCTCACATTCTTCTTGGGGTTTTCTTTTTAAATATATTTTTGGTTTTTGATAAGCTTGCTTTACATATCAACTTTCTAGGCAAAATTAATTAACTGAAGTAAATTTGGTTCCAAGTCCTTTGCTCCCTGATTTGATAAGGAACTTGTAAGGAATGTTGCCGAATGCAAATTCGGAGTTAATTGCTCAGACTTAGCCGAGAGGGAAGGTTACAAATTCCCTTTCCAAGTGGAACTGCCAGCCTGTGTGTCTCTGGTTTGTAGCATCAGACCAAGACGGTCCCCGGGCCGTGCTGGAGGTGCCCTTGACAATTCAAATGCAGGACCACACGAGCAGGGCCGCAGGCAACCCCCGTGTGCGGAATGAACCAGTTAGACCTGGATTACAGAAAGGAAGCACGAAATGAGCGGCGGGAGTAGAAAGGAAACAGTGCTGACAATGTTTCCATGGTTTTTAGTTCTCCACTGACACAAGTCCTCTCCCACCCCTTCAGCACACACTGTTCACCACCCCACTGAACTCCTTCTTCTAGACTGCCCTAAAGCTCTGACCTTGGGGTAACTTTTTCCATTGTGCTTATCTTTGTCCTTCACTCTAGTTAAGAAAAACCTCCACGAGACTAAATTCTGAAAGGACTAAAAGGCAATATTAACTTCGTTTAGCTCCAAATAATACTATAAACAGTAACAACACAATTCTTTAATGATTATTACCTGATTTTAGGTGCCTTCCTTACTTAACCTTTCTCTTCTTTTTTTTTTACTGTCTTTTTCAGATTATCAAGAGCCAGTATTCTGTTGACTTCTGTTATTCATTAAAAAAATGTTCAAGGTCAACAGATAAATACGTGTTGTTATTATGGTTTTGTAAGCAAATAACTTCCAGTGCAGTGAGAAAGATTCTGAAAAGAAAAACATGGAAACAAACTTCCTGCCTGTGCTGCATTAGTACACAATTTTATCTAAATGGGTCAAAAAGAAATCCACTGCTGTAAATTAAATTATCAGTGCAATATATTGCTTTATCTTGCTGAACTTGCACCCTCTGTCTGCAGAAGAATCAAAGCAGCAAGTCTGGGTAATAATCTCTGGTTATCTTCAGCAAGGTAAATACCTGAGGCAGGAATTGGTGTAACTTGCAATCTCTTCAAGGTGGTTGAGCTCCGTTATCGAGCCCTGGAAAGGTGAAGGTCCAGGCCCAGCCCAGGCTCAGCTGATCCCTGCCTGTGTGAGGGGCAAAGGCAGCCTGAGACGGGACAGTCTGGACACAGCACAGCCACCTCCTGAGAGGGTCCTCACTGCAGGAGAACAGGCTGGCAGGGCTGGAGCCACCGGGCACAGGGAAGGTGTCCCTGCCCACGGCAGAGGTGGGACTGGGTGGGCTTTAAGGTCCCTCCCAGCCCAGACCATCCTGCGAGAAGAGACAGCGATGGCTTCTCCTCTCCCCTGTCCCAGTGCACTGGGAGGGCTGCAGGAGGCATTGCAATTCCCAGACCAAGCATTCCTGGGCAGAGGGAAGGCAGGTGCCTGCCAGCTGGGAACCTGCAGGTCCCCTGGCTCTGTCCCAGAGGCTGGGCAGGGTCACAGCCAGCACACAGGTGAGCTCCAGTCCACCAGGAGTCACTGAACAGCCCAAGGCAGGAAGCAGCAGGACACCCATGGACACCCCAGGTGTCCATGGTAAGTGCCAGAAAAAGCACTCTGGCCACGTGTCTCTTCCCTCGAGCAGGCCCAAGGCAGGAACACTGAGACCAGACCGTCCCGGGGCTCTTCAGGAGAGACAGTGGGAGGTTCTGGCTGCTGAGACACAGCAACTCTGCCTCCTTTCCACAAAACTCCCAAGGTTTTTCCACCATAAGGATGACTGGGCACACACAACAGCTTGCACCACAATGCTTGGCAAAGACATCACCTTTTTTTTAGGACTAATAAACCACTTAATGGTTTGTATTCAAACACAGAGTGGTCACCGACAGCAGCACTGTTTGGGCTCCGGCACAACCCCTCAGCCCATCACTGCACTCGCTCCGAATGCAGGAAAGTTCAAAGCCCCGCCACCAACAAAGGCTGGAAAAACACTAATCCTCCTCCTCATAAGGAGAGTTACCTGAACAAAAGAAGGGAATGGCAGCAAATGACGCCACGGAACAACTGGGATCGGTAAGAACAGCCATGGAAAGTGGAAAATCGCAGCGAAGCTACAACAGAGTGGCACAGAGTGCTGGATGCTGGTGCAGAGCAGCTCACCTGGCTTTCTTCCAGTGAGGAAGATCCCTGCTCCAAGGATTGGTTGGTTTTGGTTTGCTAATTTTCTGGAAGCTGAAACTGTTTCCAAGATGAAACAGCTGTTATTCTTATTTGAGCTAAGACTGAGCTGGGAAAAACATCCCAAACACAAAACCCACGGTGGAATCCAGTGCAAGCTTTTCTATGGGAGCAGAAAACTGAGGAAAAGCCAAATCCCTACTCGCTGACCAAATTTCTAGACTGAAGAACAGGAGGAAGGAAAATGTGCAGAACATGCTGCTGCAAAGAGCAGCCATCCTGAGCTTAACACAAGAGCTGGGGCTCTCTGTAATCACTGCAGCCTCCCCAGTTACTCAAAGCAGCCACTTCGAGACCTCTCTCCTCGTTCTGAGCCCAAAGGGTGTCTTGCTTCACAGGTCACAGCAATTCCTTCCACAGAGACTTACAAAATAGTTCTTTGGATCTCCTCGGTCTGACCTCCCTCGGTTTCTTTCCCCCTTGAGTTTTAGCAGGGATTTGCACACCCTCATTAAAAGCAGGGCAGTTTACCTGTCTGGCCTGATAAGAAAACTCTAGAGAAGCATTTTGATTTTGATTTTAAATATGATACTGGCAGAGTAACCATCAAAGATAATGAAGTATCCAGAAGTTCTGAGCTCCTGATTTTAACCAGCAAGAGGAAGATGACACACTGACAGTCTGTATTTTCTCTTTTGTTTTCAAAGGAAACTTAATGCTTCTGAAGGGCTTTGCAGCATATTTGATGTCCTACAGGTTGTTTGAAAAGAAAACTAGGAAGGCTTCAATGGACCTTTCTTTCCCTTTCTGGTCTCCACTACACAGAAAGGTTAAACCAAGACAAGGAGGAAAGAAAATCAACAGAAATTCCTGTTTGCACAATTCCCACCTCACGTGTTTGGAAAGACCACAAATATTGGGTCAAATGAAGACAGCAGGAAGCACTGCAAACTCTGGCAGGCTGAAGGTAAAACACAAACCAAAAATAAAACATCCAGGCAGGCCAAACCAAACTTCTGAGGGACAATTTGTAAAAGGCAAAGAGGAGGTTACTGGACAAAGACATAAATGACCCGTGAGCTGACAGCAGGATCACGTTCATCCTCAGACTGGTGGCAGGTCCTGGAGAGTCTCAGGGATCATGCAGAGCACCTGAAGTCTGACAGAACTCGGTGTAAGGCACAAGGTTCCTGTGGTCACACTGCTCCAGGGGGGCTGCCTATGCATTGGAACAGCCACATTTCAGGTGTTTTCCAAAGGCTGCTCTCCCCTGCAACAGTTTTATGTAGTGCAGTCTTCAAGTGCCAAAGGTAAAATCACTCTGACTGGTTTGCTGGTCTCTGAAAAAAGAACAATTTCTTCTTCTCCTGTCACCCATCCTGGCAGTGTTGCAGGTTGATTTTGGTGCCTTCAAGGTGCCCACATACCTGAGCCTCTCTGGAGATTCATGTTTCCCCAGGTACTTCTGAACCTCTTTGTTTGTGGGCTGTCTTCTTTTGTCTTTAAGAATTAAGCTCCTTCAGTACTGACACGTGCATTCCATCTCAGAACATCCTTTAGCACCAGTTCTTCACGCTCTGTTGTGTGTACAACCAAATACCCTTAAAGAACCCAGATATCTCGTACTCACATTCTCCTGCTTGGAGCCTGTTTCCCACAAGTTCTAAGGAAGCCCCAGGCCCCTTTCTCCCAGCCAGAATGACTGTCACAGCCAGAGCCACATCCCCCATCAGCTCACGCTGTTCCCATCTCAGTGTTCCCAGCCCAGCACTAGGCAGCTGCCCACGGGATAAGGAATTCCCGGGAACAAGGCCACTCAAGAGTTATGTCGCACACCTTAACAAGGCTTTCTCTGGCTCCTGATTTAAAATTAATACCAAAACTCGTCCACTTTGTAATTTCCTCTTCCTTATTAGTAGATCTTAGGTATCAATATGAGATCACTCTCATTTGTTCTGTCCCAGCTACACCTGAGTTCTCTTGATTTTATATGGATGAACTGCAATTATTTGGGGGGAGGGGGGAAAGTATAAACGAAGTATAAATAAACTTTTGTTCAACAAAAGATCAGTTTTGCTACATCCAGGATTTTGAGAGCACCTGGGACCTTTTACAGTTGTCTCTGTGACTGTGTGGTTTTATATAATAGTGTTAATAGCTGTTATAATCACACAGAATTAGAACACACCATAAATTTGAATAAATATATACATATTGTTAAATTATATAGGAAATCCATATAAATATGGATTTCACCTGCTATTTTGAACAAAACAGGTGTGGCAACTGAGGAAGTTACTCCTGATATTTGAAAATAAAAAAAAAAAAAAAGAGAGAGCCTAATTAAAGTAAATGTGCAAACCCTTAGTCATGTGAGTAATCCTTTCCCTGCAAATCATTTCCTGACGTCAGGTGACGCTCCCAGTGTGGATTATTTACGTGGCCAAGGGCTTGCAGGAATTAGGGCTGGACATCAGTCCAGAAAAAGTCCTCCGAGGTCTCCACAATTATCTTAATTATTCTGCCATTTGTAAAGCACCCTTTCAACTGAAATGCCACTAATAAATCCAGTGTTTTCTCTGGGCTCTCTGTTCGGTTTGCCTCGGTTTGTAGTTATTTTCTTGCAGTCCCAGGGATTGGAACAGTGACCTGAGGCTCAATTGGGCACCGTAAGGTAATGCTGCTGCACGAACAGCTTGTACTGGACAGGGGTTAACTCAGGTTTCAGGTCACCCCTACGAAGGGTCAGAGTTCATATACTGATATATATCAGTATAACAGATGCTGCTACAGACCCAGTCTCTCAATTCAGGCAATGCCAGTATGTTGCTGTTTCTTTTGAGCTGCTTGATACAAGATTCCAGTGCCAAATGATCTCATCACAAATGCAGGAACCCACCAGGCACAAGGCTTGAAAGCTTGTACTATATAAATGACCAAAAAGTCTCCTTTTCTCATTTCATTTCAATCCTATCCTGAGTCTCTAGTAATAATATCTTATAATACATCCCAGTAATGTCTCCCCATAGCAAAGTCACATTTCAGATTCATCCTTCTGTACTGACTTTGTAGCCTCGCTCCAATCCTGCACTATTTTAGTGAGTTATATAGCAGTATATTATATATATATATCACTACCACAACCTTTGTTCAATAGTGTCTATAATTTTCATTATGCAGCATGAAAAAGGCACAACAGAAGTGGGGTTTGTGTTTACTTGTCCTCCAACCAGATGGGATCCATAGCTTGATGCCATACCTGGTTGTCATTGTGTTGTGATGCTCAGATCCTGATTTTATTTCCTTTTTTTTTTTTCAAAAAGAGCCACTTGCTAAACAGCTTAGACTCTACATCAGAGTTTCACATACCCACAACCTCCCCATTTGTGACTGGTGAGCAGTGAAACAGTGGGTTTAGTAGTAAAATTGAGATGTAGTGTCATAATGAGGGAGATGTACACGAAAATCCAGGGATTTTTAATGGTTTGGGGGGAGGGAAGAAATTCCAGGTGGGTTTTAATGATAAGACCAGAAATCATGACTTATATTTACACAAACCACTGTAAACTCGTAAAATGAACACAGTCCCTTGGGAAATTTCATCAATGCCACAGGAAAAGGCTGCAAAAAAGTGAAAAAGGAGCATTCAGGAGTTTCCCTTCCAATCTACATGGGATTTGATTGCAATTTTAGAGCATCACAGAATTATAGAATTGTTAAGGTGGAAAAAGCCCAGATCAAGCCCAGCCATGACCCCAGCACCACCATCACGGTCGCTACTACACCATGTCCTCAGGTGCCACATCCACATGTCTTCTGAACACTTCCAGGGATGGGGACTCCACCACTCCCTGGGCAGCCTGAGCCAGGGTTTGGGTTTGTTTCTTGAAGTGCTAAAAGCTGTAATTGTGATCCAAACCCCAGCGCCCTGCGTTGGTTCAGGGAGACTCCCATCCATACTGTGAGTCTGCTCGAGCAGTTGGGCAAATATCTGAGCTCCTGCATTTTAACCTGAGCCATTTGTTTGTGGTCATCTTCAGCAGATGGATCAATGACCTTGTGTATCAAAGTCTCTCTGATGATTTGTTTTGGTATTTTCCTAAAATATTCAATTGAACCGTGTATTCCCTTTGCCAGGTAACCTTGTGAATTATTAACATCGCAATCCACAATAAAATAAATCATCAACAGCAAACCAGAAAGGTCTTACTGGGACAAACCCAATTATTTAATGAACCCCCAAGGCTTTAAACATTAAATTATTGCTTTCTAATTTGGGTTGCTTGTATTTCTAGTTAGGAAAATGCAATTCCAAATGAAAAGCTCTCACAGAAGAGATCAGCAGCAGCATCTTTAGAAAACTGCAGGAGGAGGGGAGAGGAGCAGGACAACAAATGTCCCCAGAATCTGTGCTGTTTATATCCTTTCAGCTCAGTGTGGCTGGTGGACAATGGATCACAATGTTCTTTCCCTCCCTCCCTCAGCAGTGGTGTTTAAATTCACCCAACATCAGTTAGGAACTGTTCATAGACTATTTTTCTGGAGTTGTGCTTCAGCTGAAGTAATAATTTCTCCCCAGAACCAGTGTGGCATATCAGCAGAGTAAACCCCAGAGGGACTGCAATGCACTGTTCTAAAAGAAACCATCAGACTCCAGAAATATTTTCCTTCTGGGACCGACACTGTCATTTATATCAATATAACAAAGAAAACATTTGCTGTGAGAAAAAGCCTTTGCCATATTATATGAGTATAATAAATTAGGGCTGGTTGTTTGGAATTTGAGTTTCATTTAGGCCACTAAAATAAACCTGCAAACATTTGTCTGAGCTCTGAGTTTTGTTCTTCCTCTGAGAAGAAATTAATGTGGTCAGATCCAAACCCCCCCCACATCCCTCTGTTTCTTTCCATTTTTTAAAAATAGAAAAGGGTCTGATCAGGGGTGCCCTGTGTTGGCCTTGCTCACTTTATCAAGCTCTTCAGAGACAGATAAAAACCCTAAAAAGTTGAGATAAGGCTCTACGGGGGATTTAAGTCCTTGGGGGGGGGGTCATATTGACTTCAGATCTACATCCAAGTTTATTCCACCCTTTTACTACAAGTGCAGGGTTTTAAACGAGGTGTCTCAGAAAGGGAAACAGTGAAGAAAATCTTTCC
Source organism: Myiotriccus ornatus (assembly GCA_036023395.1). Lineage (NCBI taxonomy): Eukaryota > Metazoa > Chordata > Aves > Passeriformes > Tyrannidae > Myiotriccus > Myiotriccus ornatus. The sequence goes on along the minus strand of JAYRBT010000005.1, from coordinate 24,309,390 downwards.
ACAGGTGATGTTAACATGGATTTACTACCCAGAGTATTTCCATAACAGCTAAAACCAGCACCATGGTAGAGGCTCCCTCTGCAAATTAAGGTATTTCCTCTGTAAGCCTTAGTTTGCTTTATATTTGTACTTAAGTAGTAAAAGGAATGTCTTTATATAACTAATTAAATCTATATTTTTGCAACGGTTCACTTCCCTTCCTGGAAAAAAAAGAAGTTGCTTTCCTTTACCCCAGCAAATATTGCTGTATTTCAGCAGCCTGGAAGCCTCGTGCACTTTGTCTGTCTGCCTTATGTGGCTCCATACAATGTGTCATGCCTTTGACAAAAGTAAATTTTTAATCCACTGCAGTCTTGGTGACCTCCTTTGGAGCATTCAAAGTACAATCTGGGCTTGGTTTACATATTGAAGGTCACTCCAGAGCAGGCCCAGTGAGCCGTGGCAGTGTTTCCATACAAAATATGCTGCCAGTAGTTGGTCAGACTAAAACCCCCCCCGAGCACTCACGGAAGGAGCCTGTTCTGGCTGAGCCTGGCCCAGACCCCTCTGGAGCAGCAGGTCTGGCTGTGCCTCACCTGAGTTTTCTGTCCAGGCTGAATCCAGTCACTGCTTCCCCCAGAGGGCTTTCAGGCATGACTGAACACCGGCCTCTTGTCCAAGAGCTTTCTACAGACAGAGGTACCCACAGTCAACTTCGGCTCCCAAAAAATGGGGACTAGAACACCTCCACTACAGAGTGACAGACCCAAAAATGCTCCTTGGCTCTTCAGGCACCTGGCACCTGATGGAATCTTTGACCCCAGTGGGAATTGCTTTGTCTGTCCTGGTGGATTTACTGATGTGCACGTGATACTCAAAAAATGGTGTGGAAAGGCAGTTTGGCTGCAGGAGGAGGGGAGGGGACAGGAGGGAAGGGAGGCAGAGGACATGCCAGGCAGCAGGGACACACAGAACCATCTCCCAGGCCAGGAGCAGCAGGAGGTTTCCATGACATTTGGAAATTGCTTCTTTTTGGCAGCCTGGCAGCCAGAACCAAGCAGTCTCCACACACCTCAGGGGGAAAGGTTGCCTGGGTTGGCCTGAGATGGTTGTACTCCAGGAAGAAGAAGCCAGGTATACAAAACATGTATAATAAACCCCTTAAAACACCTCCATGTTATAGCAGTGTTACGAAATCAAGTGAATAAGCATAAATAGAGCTACACAAATGCAAGAGAAATATAAGCACAGAATCCTCAGAGTACATCAGAAGTTTGCTCCTGCCACACCTATTATAGATTATCCCAGGTGGAATATTTCTGTCTTGAATGCAGACTATGCAGAAATCTGGTTCCTTTTGTTAATTGGAAGGACTTCCCTTAGCCACTAGCCAGTTAATTTTATTTTATAGAAGCTATTCCACAGCTAGGTAGAGAGGCAGATGGAAATCTTGCATTTCCACATCTTTAGCCAGTTTGTTGTTAGCTACTTTAAAAGTGTCCTGAACATCTGACAAATGGGAAAAATCCAGAGTGCTAAATAAAGCTGGATCTCCTAATTGAACTGTGCTACTACCACCACCTGTTTTGTGTACGGTAGATAAACAGCACAAACAGTCGTGGGGAGTCACTGTGGGAATGGTGCATTCTGGGCCACTCCTCAAGGCTGCACAGACTGTTCCCTCAGCCTCACACTTCACCTACTCCCTCTGCTTGTGTTGATGTCTTTAACCACCTGAAATCAATTTGTTTGAGTGACCCACATCCTGATGTCAAGCTGGCCACAAAATGAGCAAGCTCACAAAAATGTGTGTGGAAAGAGAAGGCAGGAGTTGCAAGGCAGGAGGTCCTGTCCTGCCTGGTGAAGGCCCTGCTGGCAGGTTTCCAGGGAGCAGTGGCTGCATCTTGTTGACACAGAGCTGAGCAGACAACCCCTATGGAGTGGGATACCTGCCCGAGGAAACAAGGCAGGCAGGGACCTGTCCTCTGCAAAGGTCACTTGTTCCACAGTCAGGAGGACAGCTAAACCCTGCCCCTCCTCCCTGGCATTTGTTTTCAGTCTGAAGCAAGATTACACTCTGGAAAGTGCCAGATCCACTCTCAGAACATGTAAACACTCATATTTCCTTTTCAATATTTACAGCAGGACAGAAAGCAGCCCAAGATTTGCTCGCTTTGCCCCAGCAGTGTGTACAGCTACGGCACAGTTCCAACATTCCTGCACTCTTGGACTCACCTCAGTCCCATCCAGGACCTTTCTGAACCATTCCCTTATTTTACAGAGATCACTCCACAGCCTCTCCAATCCAGCCCAATGTGTGTTGTGTCCTTTCAGGGATATGGACTGTTCACCTAAACTTGTAAAGCAGGATTCGATCTGCAGTGTGTTCAGCAAATACACCACTGTCTTTAAAAAGCAAGGTGACAGGAAATGTGGAGTAATGTGCCCCTCAGCCAACCTTTAATCCCTTGAAAACTCATGCACAAACAAATACAGGACAAGAAGGAAAGTTAATTCTAAAAAGGCCGTCCTGAAGGGCCAGATCAAAATCCAAAGTTAGCTTGACAGAATTAAAAGTAGGTCAAAGAGCAAAGGTCAAAACCCAGGACCCTAAAGAGATCTACCCTGTGACCCACAGGGTCAGTTCTGTCACTACAATTGCTTCCAGTTGTTTGTCAAACTTAGTCTTGAAATCCTCTCGTGGTATTGCACGTGCTCCCTGTGTAATTTGGGGTTTTTCCCCCGACACTTAACTACATTTACTGCTAGAAGAGTTTTTCCAAAATCAACCCAAATCTCCTTAACGTCATCAGAGTCTTTTTCTTTCCTGTCTTGTCCACTGTGGACACAGAGGACATAGTGTTTTCCTTTATTTTTTTGCAGCACTTTTTTTAAAGCCTTCAGATTTATGTCCCACCCTCCTTTCTTCAGCTCCTTTTAAGCTGAGAGAATTGGGGCTGTTTCAGTCTTTCCCTACGAGCTCTGTTTCTCACATCTCTGACCACCCTCACTGCTTCCCTCCCAGTGCTCCCCAAGCAGCCCATGTCTTTCCTGAAATGCAGCATCCACAGCTGGTCCAGTTAAGGTCCTACTGATGCTGAGCAGAGCAGATATATCACACTCCTTCAAATAAAGCTCCTTCCATGAGCACTTGGCTGTGATTCCCTCCACGAGGCTCAGTGCCTTCTCTGCAGAACAGGTGCCCTGGAGCACGTGGTCAAACTACACCTCTTGGAATCAAGTTGGATCTCCATGTCTCCATTTGCCCAGGGGAAGGCCAAATGACATGGTTATAAGCCCCACTGGGATGTTTTACAGAACTGGCAAATACTTGTGGGGTTTGGGTGCCAGGAGGCAGAAGGAGTGGCTGTTTTACACACGAGGATTCCTCGTTGTGATGTGGAGCTGATTTGCTAAAATATACAGTGCAGGACCACCCAGATGCACCTCCCAGCACCTTCCTGTGCGTGACATGTGCTTCAAGCACCTGCCTAAACCCACCTCATGCTGATCCTTGCTGAACCAGAGTGACACCTGCTTACCAGGGGCCTCACAACACGTCAGCTCACTGCAGCAACAGCCTTCCCCTGCCCGTCCTTCGGGAGCACTTTGCATGGGTGGAGTCTCCTTTGATCCCTGAGCTCTGGGTTTTGGAAAAGCAGCTGCATCACCGGGTCAGGTGAGGTCATCTGAGCCCTCGGATCTGTTGCCTTGCTGAGGATCAAAGAGCATTGTTTGGGAGGCTCCTTGTCAGGCACGGCACTGCTGGCTGAGGGATTCCCTCCCTCTGCCCAGGCCTCCAGCATGCGAGGGAATGAACAAGGCATTTCTCCCTGCTTTGTCTTCCTTTCCTGTACTTCCATTCCTATTTTTATTCTCTCTCTGGTCTTCTCTTTCATTCTCTTCCCCTCTCTCTCTCTTCCTTCCTATACACAGAATAATAAAATGGCCTGGGTTGGAAGGGACCTTAAAGCTCCTCTCATTCCACGGACACCTTCCACCAGCGCAGGGTGCTCCAAGCCCCGTCCAACCTGGCCTGGGACACTTCCAGGGATCCAGGGGCAGCCCCAGCTTCTCTGGGCACCCTGTGCCAGGGCCTCCCCACCCTCACAGAGGAGAATTTCTTCTTACACACCCTGCCCATATCCACCATCTATCCCAGCTAATTAACAACAACAAGCCCACTACATTAAAAACTCAATTACTCCAACGTTTTCCATGCACCACAACAAGCCAGCATCCCATTTCCCATTTTCACTGATGTCAGAAAGTCAATGCTCTAAAAGCCCCCAGGCACTCTTGGCAAATACCATAATCCCATTACAGATGGGATTTCTATTTAATTAGAAACAAACAAGCAGGCAAAACACCCCCCACCCCCAAGCCAGGCTGTCACCCACCACTATTCCACCTGCAAATCCATATCCATTAGTAAAGACACTTGGCAAGTGCAAGCACGCAAGACTCCAGTCCTGTATTTACCCCTGGCAAGGGGATCTCTATCCCCAATATCATCTCCTCACCGCCCTGTCCCAGGCAGGAGAGCAGGGCAGCCCCTGTCAGCTGCAGGGGACTGACAGTTTCCCAGGGAGAGCACTAGAGGAGCTGGAGAAGGGGGCTGGAATAAGGTCACCGCCCAGTAATCCTGTGAGCTCCCAGGCTGCCCCACTAAGTCACTGCTGACCGAGGAGATGGAAAATCAGGGCTGGGAAGGCAGCCCAGCTGCCAAAGGGGAGGGAGAAGATGTGATGGCAACCCCTGAAGCAGCTTCGGAAGGTTCTGCAGCTGAAAGCCTTCCAACAGAAAAGCAGGACCCCAGGCCTTGCAAAATTCACTATGTTTTGCATAAAATTAGGTTCCTTGCCCTCAAAGATAATGAAAAGTTCAGTTTGCAACTTCTGCACTTCCCTCTCTTTTCCCAAAATGTCCCTCTCCAACTGTCTTTCCAAAGCTGACAGAGTAATAATGTCAAAAGGAAAACATGCAAAGGAAAATATGAGAGGGACCCAAAACATCCCCTTGTGAGCCTCATCCAGAAAAATAAAAGAAAGGAGAGGGAAGCCAAGGAAAAATGGAGGAACACAAGAAAAATAATGTTAACAATGGATTTATGAACATAAGACCATCCAATTCACTTTCAAAGAGCTGTTTTATCATAAAAATCCACACAGGAGAGTAAGAGCTTCCACCAAGAATTCTTCATTCATCCTTGTGCAGAAGAAAACAGATTTGTCAGAGGCATTCAGCCACAAACTGCAATGCCCAAGAAGAGAATACACACAATAAATCCTCTCACCTTACTCCATAAAGCACAATAAAAGTTCAAAATTTTTTCTTTAAAGCTTCCAAATCATAGAAAAAATACTAATCATGACTAACAATACCCTAGGAAAGGTCAAAAACACTCAAACAAGCACAAATCGTGAGATTATCTTAAAATACCGGTCATCAAGACCTTGCCAGTGGGATTTAAGTGGTGAAATGCTTACAGGAGCTCCACTGCCATTAATGGCAACATTTCTAGAAGCTTTTGGTACTTCTACTGACTGACCAGGCTTTGCAAACATATTAGTTTAATACTGTTTAAAAAAATATATATCTATAATATGTAGTTTTTATGCATATATGTGTGTATAAAAACTAAATAAGTAGGACCCTTGGCAGGAACCCTTATTACTGAGGTAAAGATTAAGCAACAACAAAAAGATCCTCTCCTCCAACCTTTTGGTATTTGTTTAAATTAGATCCTAAAATACTGAGAACCTGCCAAAAGACAAACATTTTAGCAGACATTTTAATTGTCTCTGTATAATAAGGATATACTGACCCAGAACTGATGTTCTGCTGAGTGCTGCTAAATTCCCATGAGGACTCAGTCCTTGCTCATAGTAAATATGAGACCTTCCTCTGTGCCAGAATCAAACTACTCAAGGGATGGTTGAGAGGATCCTTGTGGTAAATTGATTCTCTGACTTACTTCAGAGTGACTTTCCCACCCAGGTTTCACTGTGTTCATCCTTCTCTATGTGGGCAGTTATAGTGGGGTTTAAAAGGATGACTGGCAACCCCTTTGCTAGAAATGATTTGATTTGATTGCTGGAATATCTTTTGGATTTTTCCAGGGCAGTTTTCCCCTTGAATGCGACCAGCTCATTTTCTAAGTATGGCAGTTACTCCTTTCCTTATCTGTGTTGCCTTGGAAACATGGGCAAAGATTAATTTCTTAGCCAGGCCATTGATTTGCTCTCCCTTCTCTACTCACACTAATGTTACACTGCAAGAGTTGGGCTCCAGTGAGACTCAGAGCTCCCATTAATGCCATCCAAACTGGTGGGAGCAGTAGGTGCTACTGGTGGGATTCTTCCCTTCCTATGCTTATCCATGCTGGAAACACTAGCACAGAAAGAAGGATCAATAGACACATCCAGATCTTCAGAAATTTCAGGGAGAGAGTGCAGTTGAAGGAAGTGCTTGATCCACCCAGCACTTTCTTTCATTTGCCTTTTTATTTGCCTTTGGCTCAGTCCCCTCCTTCCCCTTAACAGTCTTATGAACACGAAAAATAGGAAAATCCAACATTTAATCCTGAATATTTCCCAAAGATCTCGTCTTTAGTTTTACACGAACAACAGTGAATCACCCAATCCGTTCCTTTGTGTTCCCATTAAAGACCAGGGACTGAAAAGGAAAGGAAGGCACTGGGAAAATCACTGATATTAACCCCTGCTGGGCTACAGAACACAAAACCAAAACACAAACACTTTGCTGCTGATTGAGGGAGAGCAATGTATAGCTGAGCATTTACCTCAGGAGCTGTGTCTGATGAGGATGCTCGGAGGAACTAAGCGAAGCATGGCAAGCAAACAAACCCCACTGCAAATCTGGGCCTACAGTTTTATAAAAGGCAGGTTTAAGCCCATTGGGGAAGCTCAGGAAGGGCCAAGTCTGCTCAGTCTTTCTAACCATCCGACATTAAACAGTGAGAGACAGTATTCCAAGGAAAGGTTTATCTGTGTTGACCATTTCTCAGGTAACCACTGATAATTTAGTAGGAATAAGAGTGATGTGGATACCTATGTGTCCCCTGCACTCCAGTCTTGTATCTTAAAAGCATTTAAGCAGAGACTCTAAGGGAAGAAAGGCAAAGGGCAAGTTGCTTAACCTGTTACTAGGAAATAGTGAGTTATAAATAAATAAAAAATTTAAAACCACTGCAACAGTATTAAATGGAATCAGTGATTCTGTGATTTTTAAAATATAATGTGGGTCTCTTCCACTTGTTTCTGTGGTTATAAAATCCTTGTATTAACGTGACATCCATTTAATTGTAACTGTTGTTTAATTGTAATGGCACAGGGGGAGAAAGTGCTGCATTTTGGTCAAATTAGACTTTAATCATCCAAATGAGCCGTCTGTGCATGATATTATGTACTTTGTGGAACACTGTCACTTAACACAGCCCGTTAGGGCTCATTCCATGCTTTGCAAGAGCCTCCAGTCCAGCTCCTGAGGGAATGGGATCTCCAAGCCCCAGAGCACCCCAGGAAACAGAGGCTCCATGAAACTCCTGAGCAGTGATGAAACCTCGTATTTTGAAAACGTTTCTCCCACCACAGCAGCATTCAGAGGGCAAGGCTGGGCTCAAGAACAGGACTACTGTTTTTAAAGAAAAGGTGGTTCCCTGTTGTAGCAACACAGGCTCAAAGCATGTTGACCTTTTTTCCCTCCAGCCCTGCGCAGAACAGGTTCATTTCAAGCACCAGAAAAGCCTTGGGGCTCCTCTGTTCACATTTACTCTGCCATTCACACAACAAAAAAACATCCACCTTCAAAAGAGGAGTGTGAACCAATGCTCTGGTGTTCTTCTATCAGGAAACCAAGTAAGAAATCAGTGCTTATATTTGCAAAGCCACTTGTTACATCAGACTACAGGCCAGCCTGCTGCATTTATAAATTCCTTCCCCTGGCAGTATTTGGGGAGCAGCAGGATAAAAACCTTCCGCAGGCAAACAAGCTCTGTATAATCAGGAAATTAGTAAAAACTTGTTGTGGAACAACAGCATCAGCTGCGTAAACACTTTTACATTTCATGACTGATAAACAAAAGAGAATTTCTAGATTTCAAAAGGGAACAACTAACAGATCAAAGTGAATGAAAAATGTATTTACTGGCCACACTTGGAAGCTTCCTGCACATGGAGTCACCACCAACCCTCACAGCCAGCCAGGTGCCATTACAGACCAGTCACTGGCAGCACCTCGGAAAACAGAGGCTGTAAATTAAATTCTTATAAGGTTTCACAGGTTCCTTTACTCATAAGGGGACTAAGAGAAGTGAATCAAGCTTAAACCCATCAGCAGCAAGACCTTATTTCTAGTTTAAACATCAGGGAGTGACATCACGGAGGAGAGACTTCACCTGCAATCCGATTGACATTGTCTGATCTGCCCCAGAGACAAACACCCTTAATTCCTGTAGAGGTAACCTCCAAGCAGTTTACCAGGCTGATCACCTTGTCTTTGTAGGCCAGCCCAGCTTTCCCAGCCCCAGGAGCTGTGATACTAACCTTAGCTGGGAATTAGGGTCACTCCTGCTTTGTCTTTGTGATCACACACACTTTGGTTATCCCATAACACCTTTCTCAAAGGAGAGGAGTGGGAAAGGGCAGATGAAAACAGCAGGGAAAAGATCTACCTGCAGAGATCACTCAGTAGTAATGTAGTAGTCTGGCAACAGAACAGGAAAATAGATTTGATGGGATAATATCTTCTTCACGGAATGCATCATTGGTCTTCTTTTTTTGCAAGGGTTGTGTGTTATTGTAGAAAATTTAAAAACTGATTTTTTTTTTTCTGAACTGCAAACACAATATTTTGCCACACTCTTTATTTAAACTAATCAAAACTGTGGCTCACTGTAGCCAGACACCGAGGAAGCACAGCAGTTCCCAGAAGTCTGGGAGAAGATTTGTTTCCTCTGCCTACTCAGACAGTCTTTCCTTTTTAGCCCTGTCATACTGCTCTTTCCACCAGATGGTTTGCTGGTTCCTATTCTAGCTAAGAGGGATTTAACCAGCTTGAATTAATCCTAACAGTTGTCATCGACTAAGTGTTAATGCTCTGGCACTGTTTTAATCCTCCGGGATTTCTTTCCTCTCTGCCCCCACCCTGCCGTGTGGGAAGGGAGGGAGGAGAACGCTCGGGTGTTGAGCTGACGGAACAAACAAGACCAGACCAGTTCAGCAACAAGGTTACAGGTTACCAGGCACTGCTGGATAATCCATCCAGGGACATTCATACAAACGACCAGGAAAGGGCTTTTATTGTCATAGGGAAACTCAACAATCGCAGTGATCGTGTGTGAAGCACATGTAAAATTTGGTTTGTCACTTTTTAGCGTTCTCGGCGTATTTTGTGTCTTTCACACTAGTCAATTTTTTGTATTTTTCACTTTAGCATATTCCCTGTTTTCTGAAAACTAGACTCTGATTTAAAGTAGCTTTAACACTTTTTCTTTCCTTCTAGGGTCCATATTTCCCACTGTACTCCTGAGATCATGAACCCAACCCACGCGCACACCCTCTGTGTGCACTGGAAACATCCCTTGGAATTTGGGTATTTAGCCTATCGCTGATCTCCAGAAACTCATTATTATGCACACGCCCAATTTGCGCCGACCTTTTCACCGCGTCACTCGGAATCCGAGTGCACCACTGACACACTCTTACCTTTCACTTCCCGCTCCCCTCAGGAAGGCGCAGGTTACTGGGTGTTCCCAGGAATCACAAGTACCACCCGGCAGCATTTAACCCTGTCAAAGATGGCAACGTTTGTCACTTGTTTAGCAACAGAAGTAAATATTCAGGGGGAAAAAACAAATTAAATTAGATTTCAGAAAGCTTCTTTGCTACTTATAGAGCCCCTCTGTGGCAAACCCTGCCTCCTGAAAACGTGAGCTCCTTCTGCAGGGCACAGAATTTCCATACAGGCAGCAAACCTGGGAAGCTTCATGAAGAATGTTCCTGCTGTCCCTGTAGGAAAGCTACACATAACACAGAAATTATTTGAACTATTATATCAGAAACCATTTTCCAGAGGAGCGATTTTAAACCATGTAGCATCAGGTCTGTTTAACTGTGACAAAATCTTTATAGCAAAAACAGGCAGTCTGCCACCCCCAGATTTGAAAGCAGCTGCATTTGAATTTTTTTTGCAAATGCCTTGATTGAGAGGCTTATAAATTGTCTCAACAGCAACCAGACAGCCTAGACATGCCACCTTCAGTAAACCAAGCATGAAGTAATTCAGCAGAACTTAGACGGTGATCTCACACCCACTGAACTTAATAACCACTCACAAATATGAAATTAATACTTTTAGATGCTTGCAGGGTGAAGCTTTTAAATAAACATTTCCAGGTACTGAAAGAGCAATTTCAAAAGAAAATATAAGCCTTCTCTGGCTATGATTGGGATCCTGAAACAGTCATTCATAGTTCCAATTTTATCTTTTCTGTCAGCTGGTTTTTTGCTTTTTGCATTAGCATTTTAAGGAGCATAAAAAAAGTGTTTTTACAGTAGAAGTGTATATTTATTTTACTTTCCTGTAATGCTTTCAAGAAGCAGCAAAGGAATTTTTGCTTAGGTTTTCTAACATTAGTCTTCAAGCAGCAACAGGTCATGCAGGACTTCTGCCCAAAAAAGAAGCAGGTGAAAACATGTTGCTATAATGGAAACCTTAGCAAGAGTGCAGCTGGCATGACTAGCTTCCAGTGTTAGGGTTTAGGTTATATTTACATTTCTCTGTGTATATAATTTCCAAAGTGCTCTGCTATCCCTCCACATGTTTACAAACTTTGTGTATTCCTTTTTTTCTGTATACCCTACTGAATGACTTTTCTTCCCCACTGCACACCTGGGCTCCAACCTCTCTTTCCTTCCACAAAAAAGAAGAAGAACAAACACAACTTTTCAACCCACCACTGTGAATTATGGCCCTGGAATTTATATAGCGTAGTTAATTTTAAGCAAACTCTTGAACGGGAATACTGGAAGATGAAAAGATATGTAAAATGCAATTAGAACTGGGTGGAATATTTAGTGTGCTAGGATAGCTTTTATTATCAATTTTCACATTACACAAAAGTTTTTTCTGTACTTTTCACTCAGACTGACTTTTTTTCCCTCCTATTGCTCTATTCCAAATAATCACAGAATCATGGAATGCTTTGCGTGGGGAGGGACCTTAAAGCTCACCCAGTGCCACCCCCTGCCCTGGGCAGGGACACCTCCCACCAGCCCAGGATGCTCCAAACCCCGTCCAACCTGGCCTGGGACACTGCCAGGGATGGGGCAGCCACAGCTTTGTCAGTACCTCACTGTAATATATAATTATATATACTATTAGATATATATTATAAATGTATATGTAAATAGATAGAAAAAGGGTCCCAGCTCAGCAAAGCAGGGCTGATGACTGATGTTCAGTGCCTAAGTAGGCCCAGTTTAAGCTGATTCACACCATTATGGGTTGTCTGCAGTGTCTGCATGAGACATACAAACACAAGTCACCACCACCACCCTTCCTCGCGTCTTACCGATCCCTTTTCCCCCAAAGCTGAAAGTATAAATTGAAACATTAAAAAGAAAATTGGGGTTTCACTCTGCCCTCCAATTTACACACAGACACTCCCCACAGTAAAGGAGACAGGAACTGCAGCACCACCTCTTTTCACTTACTGCCGAAAGAAACGTGGTTTGACTCTAGATGCTGCAGCTCTCATTTAAAACAAACAAATAAACAAACCCCAAACGAACAAAAAACCCCAAACTAAACCACAACCACCCGATGACAAGGATCAATTTAACAAAAATTTAACAACAGGCTGGCTTTGGAAGGGGAGAAGGAGGAGTGGGGGGCGTGGGTAGAGCCAGGGACACCCTCCCTAGCCACACATAGCAACTAAACCCCCTCACTCACCGGTGTCTGGCATTTTTGTACCGCCCGGTGCCAGCTGCGCTGCAGGCTTGCCTCAGCTTTGCCTTGCCTGGGGCACCTGGGCACCGGCTGCCCGGCCATCACCCCCTGCCCCCTCAGGCAGCCGCGCCTGGCCCGGCCGGAGTGCTGAGGGGTGTGAGGGGCTGAGGGGTGTGAGGGGCTGAGGGGTGTGAGGGGCTGAGGGGTGCGAGGGGCTGAGGGGCTGAGGGGTGCGAGGGGCTGAGGGGCACGAGGGGCGGCCCTGGGGCAGCGGGGCTGGGGCAGGAGGGAGCTCTGGCACCGTGCACGGAAAGAAGGGAATGCTTACATTTTCATACTCTGCTGAAAATTCTCTTCCTCAGGTTTATAGAACATTAGTTTGTATTTTTTATTTTACTGATTTTTTTTTTTAATTTTAAACCCATGAGTAATCAAGGACTAGCCTTTGTTTTGCTAGCCCCGATGTTTCTCTGTGCATAGCTTCAAAGTTTCCTTTAATTTTTTTATATTTCTTTAATATTTTGCAATGTTTTTCTCAATATTTACTTTCTCTGTGTTTAGATTTTTTTTTTCAAAGTTCTAGATTTATTGTAGCCCCAGATGTTTTTAGTCAACACTTGGAACCCCAGTGGGATAATTAGGTGTGTTTGAGCAGCGGGTACGGCTTCATCAGGGGGGTAAAATGCCTGAGGGAACACGATCCTGAGCCAGAGAGGGCGGGAGTGACTGATGGTGCCCTGTGGCACCAACCCGAGGCTGCGGCCTGAGGGAGGATGAAGAGAAGCTTTAAGATGGCCCTTTCCAACCCAAATCTGCTCCCAGTGTGAGGAGGAAGATTCCCTTCGGGAGCACTCGCCCGGCGCCCTGGGTGGCCGGCATTGCCCCGTCCCCTCAGGGGCTGCTGGGGCAGAGGGGTCCGTGCTGCCACAGGGGCTCTGCCCCAGCACCCCCGGAGAACAACCTCCTCCACAGAAGAGAATCGTGTCCCTGGCACCAGGGCAAAGGGTTCCCACTCCGGATCAGCTGGAAAACACTGGTGTTTAGCTCGGACAAAAACACTCATCAAGGTGGGAATGTGAGTTTCACAAATACTCACTTTACCTCCTGCCACTGAAATCCCCATCTCCATTAAGTACTGTAAGACTATAAATAAAAATTGAACAGTAGCAAATAATCATATTGCAAATAATCAGAAGAATTGGTGCTACATCAATTATTTCATCATTTCTACCTGAAGCCCTTTATAGAGGCCCTCAGCCAGCCAAAAAACAAAAACAAAAACAAAACAAAACAAAACAAAAGAGATAAATGAAAATGTATGGTTATATCCCACTGCAGAAAGCCAGCTCGAGTCTTTGTGGCAATAGCTATGTCTGATGAAAGTGCTGACCTACTGACTGATGTATGGGGATCTAACATTTAGGATTTCTCCAAGGTGGTGATGGGAATACCATTCGCCTTTAAGAGAATTATCCTTTTCTGGACATGCCCCATCTCCTCAGATTGAGTTCCTAACCCTTGTTCCTCGTTGCTGTGCTCCAGAGGTTACTTTGGTTACATTTACTTGCAAATGCTTTCAAAATTATGGCCATGATTCTTATCCCCTAAGACTGTTAATTAAAAAAATCTATTATTGCAGCATTATTTACATGATGTCAGTGATTATCTCTGCTCTTACTCAGGACATCTTGTGCAGACCTGTGTTCCACAATTAGTAAGATAATACTCCCAGACAAAAAAGAAAGGCAACAATTCTTTTACATCCTTCACTGAATTTAAGCGCTGACACGTACTCCTGCTCATGCTAAATTCCTCTGGTTATTGTCTTTTATTCCAAGTAAATATAAATGTATATTATTATAACCAAACACAAAGGTCTGGCTAGAACATGTAACAACTAAGACTCTTGGTCTTGTTCTAACCTGTAACAAACACCCTACTTTCCAACAGTCTGGTTTAGTGTTTGCTTTGATGAATATTTTCCCTCCTGCTCACTAGTTAAAACAGAACGAGAGTTCACCAGTACTGGTGGTTGCATGTTGCTCTAACACTGCCTTGTCTTCCGTGGTGGGAGGTCAGGACAGGGACAAAGGAACACACACCAGAACTGCACTGGAAAGGAAAAGGTCCCCCCACACATGGAAAAGATACTCCCTTGTGCTGCAGCCTCCCCACTCAGGCTGCATCTGACAGAAGGGAGGAGGAAAGGCTTCCCAGAGCAGTTTTCCTTCCTGCAGAGAGGACAAGGATAGAGCAAAAAGCTGCAGTGGAGCTATTCCTGCTCTGATGGGAGTTAAAGTCTGTTCCTCTCTGCTGTCCCTCAGAGGAGGAAGTTTTGGAGAAGACAAGAGACAGCTGATGTCTCCTCCATGAAAACCACTAGCCTGGTCTTTACATAGTGATTTAATGGACATCAGCAGAAAGGAAACCAAAATTCTGCACTCAGTATCGTAACCCCTCAGCCTAGAAAATCCCTGTGCCTGGAGTAGCTGGCAGAGCTCCAGGGCAGCACAGCACACCATACCCTTCTGTTCAAAAAAATCCAGTGGACTCAGCAAATACTGCCTGATTTAAGCACTGTCCCAGACCCCACTGAGGCTTGGAGTGGTCTCACAGCCTCAGTGGTGAGTCCCGCGTGGCTCTGGACTAACCAGCTCCTCACAGACACCTAAAGCCCTCTTCAGAGGTCCCCAGCCAAAAAAAAATCACAGATCCATTAAATGTATCCCACTGCAGGTACTAATAGGGGGAATTGCAAATTTAATCTGGTAAAATGTGCTGTAATTGAACTGTGCCAGATACCTTGTTTTGTCAGGTTAACGACAGGCTTTTCCATCCATGGCTTTATTACAGGAATAAAGCTCTGCTTTCAAAGGAAATAGCTTTAGGCTGCATCACATGTTCTCCCTCCATATGGTGAACAGTTATAAACCCCTTTTCTTAAACATATCCAGGAAAACACTGAGTTGCTGTCAAGGCTGACATAACAGTCTGCTTTATCTCCTTAGTGGATGAACAGACCAAAATAGCCTTTTCCTCACAGAATGCTAACACAGTTCTGTTTCTATATATAAACCCATGGATTTATTGCAAATCTACTGATAAAACTAGCACTACAATAACTTCTGCAGACTACTCAGGGATTTCTTTCCCCCTTCAGAAAATCTGAATATGCTCCTAATATTTCTCATTTTCAATCCTTTTAAATGTCGCTTTAGGAAAACAACTTTTTTTTCAGTGCATGTCATCATTTGACAAGCACCTCAGAAAGCAGACATGAACCAAACAATGCTAATTCATGTATTTGGGCTGAATTTGGCAGCTTGGAAGGGACCTTAAAGCTCCTCTCATTCCACCCTCCCGCCGTGGGCAGGGACACCTTCCTCTAGACCAGGTGAGATCAAAGTTAAGCAGATGCCTTAACTGCAGGGGAGGCTGCATACCCCTGCCAGCCACAGGCACCCTGCAGGCTCCCCAGCCCCTTCCTGGCCTTTCTGGGTTTGCCCGAAGCACTAGGAATCCTTCCTTGCAGACACATGTTCTGCACGCTGTTAGCAGCTGCTGGTATGCCACCCTCCTTCTCCTCACCTACTTCCCGTTCTCCAAACAAACCTTTAGGCAAGTCTTTTTTACTAACCTGAAAATAACTTCAAGGGCCTTTTCCAACCTAAATGATTCTATGAAAAACGGAGAAAAAAAAAAGAAAGGATTATTTAGGGTAAGCATTCAGCAGGGGTTTTTTCCTACTTAATTTCTTCTTTCACTCTGCTGTAGTCATTGGCATGTTCTAACTACTTGTGGATTCAAGTTCAAGATCTGATGTAATTCAACAACGATAGACCACACCTTTCTAAGATTTCTAAGAAAGGTGTGGTCTAGAAAATTTCTAAGGTGTGGTAACTATTACTGTGTCTTGTGCTCAGAGGGATGGGGAAAGGGGTGAAACAGCTGGATTGGGAAGTGCTATTATATAATGCACCCAGCTTGAGCTCCAATTATTCTTTGTTTTCTTAAAGTTCTTCTGAGTAAGCTTTTTTTTCTGCTGTCAAATCAACATAGGGTTTAAACGTGAGAATTTTCCTTTATCATTTTTCAGCCACTGGTTTTCATTTCCTGGTAATTAGTAAATGCTGGCCTAGATATGCCAGATCTTGATCAGAACAAAGGGGAGAGAACCCTTGGATGGAGCCAGAGGGGAGGGGGACTGTGTCTTGTATTCTATCTCAACAACATGTTTATGGTGCTCCTTTGTTTTGGAGTTTGGAGGTGGGTTTTGGGGCTTACATTATTTTTTTTTTCTTTAATGACTTAATTTTCCTTAAATACAGAAGATCATGCAATGATACCACGTGTGCAGGCCATCACCTGTGCCTGCTCACACCAGATGTAAGTGTGCCCCGAAAGCCCTGGGCTAGCCAGACAGCTGAAGCAGATGGGAATGCAGGAGGCAGAGTGGGTGTTCACTGTCAGATCTGCTACAGTGACACTTGTGTCCTCCTTCATTGCTCACACACTGACTACCTACAAATCATTTGTAATGCAGATAATTATACTGCTGTTCAGCTCTGGTACTTTGCTTTTAATGCTCTGTGTCTTGCTCACCTCCCTCTACTAAGATTACATTGGTTTTTAGGAAGGGCAGTTAAAAAACTGTCACAGAAGCTGAAGCTGAGGTATCCAGGAAAGTGCAAGTTGTTCCCTTCCCTAAACACATGAAGCAGAATAAAAATGAAGAACAGATCTGGCAGCACAGTTTGCACTTCCCATTATTACTTGCACTCTGCATGTTGTGGATTGCAAGGGAAAATAAGCTCCTCTGAAACCTCTTTTCATTGCTCCTGAACAGTCTAGTTGGTCTATGTATCCAAACCTCTTCTTACTCAGCCAGACACTCCTACTATTTTCACCTCCTTGCTTTGTTTATCTGTGATAGCATGACTGAGTGCATTGCTGCCTTACCATGCAAGTAGGTGTTACGATTTATGCTTTGTTTTCTTAAATAGCCTCCTACAACAGACTCCTTCCTCTTCAAAACACAATCCCCTCTGTGCTTCTATTTTTTCCCAGGCACCAGCTGAGGTACCACTCACACTGTCATTGCTCTAACTCCTGAAATCTGATCCCAGCACAAGAAAGATGTGGACTTGTTGGAGTGAGTCCAGAGGAGGCCCCGGAGATGCTCCAAGGGCTGGAGCCCCTCTGCTCTGGAGCCCGGCTGGAAAAGCAGGGGGGGTTCCCCTGGAGAAGGGACCTTAGAGTCCCCTCCAGTGCCCAAAGGGGCTCCAGGAGAGCTGGAGAGGGACTGGGGACAAGGCATGGAGGGACAGGACAAAGAGAATGGCTTCCCACTGCCAGAGGGCAGGGACAGATGGGATATTGGGAAGGAATTGTTCCTTGTGAGGGTGGGGGGGCCCTGGCACAGGTTGCCCAGAGAAGCTGGGACTGCCCCTGGATCCCTGGAAGTGTCCCAGGCCAGGTTGGACGGGGCTTGGAGCAACCTGGGCTGGTGGAAGTGTCCCTGCCCAGGACAGGGGTGGAATAAGATGAGCTTTAAGGCCCCTTCCAACCCAACCAGTGTGGGATTCTGTAAGTAAGGCAGCCTACTGGAATTACTCAGGACTCACTGAGAGCTGTCTGCCAGCCACAGCCTGGATATAACAACCTGATGGAGAGGCCATGGAGAGAGAGTAAGGCTTCAGTCTTTAAGCCTCTTCAGTCCTCATCCTTTTTACTAAAGCACTGGGGAGTAGAAATCCTTGTCCATCTGGAACAGAATGGAAACAACATTTCTACCCGACCAGCCCAAATCGTATGTTTTTTAGCCCATGCCAACCTGAGTGTGAACTGACAACTTTATAGATGAAAATAATAAAATTTCATCCTTCAGACCAATGATTCTTTACCATTGAACTTTACATAGAATTAAATAAAGAATCATTGTGTTCTGCAGTATGCCCATAGCAACTTCAGGGTGTAACTAGTGCTAACCTGTGATTTTGCTGGTTTAAAAGTCAAAACAACAGAAATCTTCATGATACAGTACAAGAATTTCCAAAACAGGTAAAATGATGTGCCTTTACAGATGAAAAACGTATCCCATTACTGTAGAAAAAAAAAATTACTTACTTGCCAGGTAGTGCTGGAATAAAGGAGAGTAAACAGAGGACTGGTGCGCTGTACTTGCCATTGGATACACAATTCTCCATTAGTTCTGCTATTCCCAAACACGTGGATAGTATTTACATTACAGATTAACTATACTTGGAGTGAAAACATTCTGAAAATTTTGTCACTAGGTAAATATCTTTAAGCTGAATGTTCAAGTTGAATTTCAAACCCTTTTGTCCAGTTCATTATGTCCAACTGGGCAATGTTTTTGTGTTAAACATCTTTCTGAATTGGTTTTGCTCTGCCTCATTATTCCTAAACAATCCCTGGAGGAAGTTCACAGGATAAGGGCTTATCATGTCTTTCCAAATACAAATGCCTCTCTTAAACTGTGCTGTCATAACAGTCACGAGGTCAGTTAGTGCATGTGCTCAGAAACAAGAAAAATATTGTACTTATAAGCTTCGGAACTTATAAACATAAGCACAAAGAGTCCGAGCTGATCATGGGCCACCTAAATTCCATTCCCCCAGAGCCTGCCTAGGAAAGGTCTGCTCTGCCACAGGTAAGTGCAGTGGCCTATGTGGGAAGCAAATACAGAGATATTTCTTTTCCCCTTTTATTTGCCTGCCCTTCATCTTCAGATAAAGCCTCTTGACCTTCTTTGTAAGAGGCCAATTTATACTCTTGTGTATTAAATACTTTCAGGTTTACTCAGAGTTTGGTGTTTTCTAACAAAACCTCCTCAAAGCATCCAAGGAATGGAAAGAGAATGTCGTAGTAATAAGGCAGGCTTCTTTTTCTCTGACAGAAAGACCCAGCAAGTTTATGTTGCTTCATCAATATAAGACAAACAAAAATTTGGTTCTACTCAACCAAAACTTTTGTAACCTACATTCATGCTTTTTATTTGTCCTGGAATCTGACCCCTTGAGCCTGTCACAGATCTGTTTTTTCAACATCTAATACCATTAATAATTAGGTATCTCAGTTCTCTGACTGTGAGAACTAAATTAAATGTACCACAGAACATCCTGCTTGCCTCAGAAATCTTTTCATCTCTGTCTTAGTTATCTCCTCATCGCTGTCATTATAAAAATGGATATGGATTTCAAAATGGGTCATGCAAAAAAAACCTTCCAGAAATGATGCCCCAAGACATAATCAGAACCCTTAAATCTCTATATTTCAATGGGTTCAGTGGAGCTGTAGTGACTTAAGTAATTCTTTTTATGGCAGTCAGTGATCAGAAAATACTTCTGCATATTCAGTGATGCTTCATCACTTGTTCTTTACACACTGTAATAGTTTATTTTTCAATTTATACTTATGAGCTTGGTCTCAGTAGGTTAGTGGTATTTTCACATATCCATATAAGCTCTAAGTTTCTTAAATGTAGTGTCATGAATAACTGTCATCCCCCAAGAGGGATGTAAAGCCTACCAAGTTCTTTTCAAAAAAACTGAATAAACCTTATCTCACACCAGGGATTTCTTGGGTTTAAGTGTCTCCAATTAATTACTGCTGCCTTGTAGACTCATAAACTATCCAATATTTCCTGGAGAGACATAGAGGCAGAGTTCTTTCAGACAAGCACCTCCAGAAAACAACCCTTGCTCAGTACAGATAATGCTTCCCACCAACTGTGTTTCTTACATTTTCAACAGCTACAGCCTCAAAAGTATTTGTAATTTTTTTATTTTCCCTTTTTTTCCCCCCCTTTCCCATGGTGTCATATGAGACCTGACTGTGTATCATTAACTTTTTGAAATGTCCTGGATATCATTTGGAGCCAGGCTGTTTTCATGTGAAATCATTTTGAAGGATTTTAAATAAAAAGCTCTTACTCCATCTACTAAATCTGGTTTATGTTACTTCACCTTTCAGAGTGCCCAAACACATGACATCTCCTGAAAATCAACAGTGTATATACTATGAGGCGATACCTAATTTAGTTTATCCTATGAAAGTCTGATCAGTTCCCACAGAAATAAATTAAAAGCACTGTGTTGACCTAATGAAAATTAGATTTGACCCTAAAAGGGTAGGACTCTGCTTACATGAACAGAGAGAACATGGTACTTCTGTCAGTGTTTAAAGTGAGAATGAAAATTCAGAAATCTCATATTACAGAGAAGGAGAGAGATAAGGACATAATTCCAGCTAACTCAGCAGAGATGAACTGATAAGACCGCTTTCAGAATGAATTCTGACAAATGAAGCAAAGCCAGAGTAGCTGTTACAGCCCCAGGTTAAAATCGAGACACAAAATAAAGATGTTTTGCGTGATAGAGACCGTTTATGAACATAAGGACATATATTCAGCTCAGCACTTTCATTTCTTTTCCCTCTTATACTTGCATTTATGATCTCACCTGGGTTTCCTACCTTTGATTTCTTCACAGCCATAAACATGCTGTGCTCTGTGCTTGGGGATTTTGGGAGCTGCTGTGGATTCTGCTTGGACAGTGCATGTGTCAGTGCCCGTGGCACTGCAGCGCTGCTGTCGCCTGGATTTTAAACTCAGATGCTAAGTCTTTTGAAACAGGATTGTATCTAGGATGAAGTTCCCTTGTCCACTTCAGCAGAGGTCCAGAGGTCTTCCTGTGCTCTGCACACAGTCTTCCTGAAGTTTCTGATGTGCTTTTGCTCTCCTGGATCTTCCAGAGGGAAGAACAGCAGCTGAAGAAGTGGAATTATTCTGTGCTGTTACGACTGTGTGTAACTGGGCACTTCAGAGTTCCTGTGACCAGCTCTGAAACCCTTCTTGGAGGCTTCCCCACAGCACAGACCAGGCTGAAGCTGCTACCACCTGGGCAGTGTGAAATGAAGGGAACCCCTTTGTCCCCTCCTCATCCAAAACTCTGCCCCACTGATCTCTAGTAGGACCATTACTGTGCAGCTGCATCAACCCTGGAACAAAGCTGGCCCCTCCAGTCGGAGCAATCATCGCTGTGAGATGATGAAGCAGCATCTACTAAACCTTCAGATTCTTTTATACTTAGAAAAGACAGAGAAAACCTATCCAGAATCTGGACTTTTGCAGAGTCATAGAATCATAGAATCATCACGTGGTTTTGGTTGGAAGGGGCCTTAAAGCTCACCCAGTGCCACGCCTGCCCTGGGCAGGGACACCTCCCACCAGCCCAGGGTGCTCCAAGCCCCGTCCAACCTGGCCTGGGACACTCCCAGGGATCCAGGGGCAGCCACAGCTTCTCTGGGCACCCTGTGCCAGGGCCTGCCCACCCTCCCAGAGGGACAAAGGAAGAGTCAACAGGAAGCATCTGAAACCGTGGTCCCATATTTGTAAATTCTCCACGTATTTTGCTCCATGAAAATGAGTTGTGGAGGGAAAGAGATAACGGGTGTTTATGAAAGTGGCAGTGTTTCTTATCACTGTGAAATAAGAGCAAATCTCAAGAAAAGTAAAATTATCTAAATTATGAGAGAGGTGGTTGAACTCCACAGCGGCGACATTTCAAACTATAAATATTGGAATGAAGCAAACAAGTGAATAATCCCTTTCCGCAAAGCACTGCTCATAACAGCTGACATTTCCAGGCCCTATTTCAGTGCCTTGCTGTATGCTAAATACTACTGCTACATTAAAATATAAATTTCAACTTTGAAATGTTACAGAAATAACTCCTCATTACCTTGAGGAACGATGTGACTGTCAAACAAAACTCACCAGCATAAACCAGCTTGTCTTCTGATATGGATGAACTGCAGAGAAATAAGAAGACATCTGTGCAGAGATAAAGAGAATTGGAGTAGGGTATTATAGTGCCCTTCTGGTGGAATCTGCATGGATTATTATTATTTCATCTTTGTTGTATTGAACCCACTGACTGCTGTGCATCCGGTTTTGGGCAGGGAACATCTGAGTTTGATTAGTAAGAAGTACTTTTAATATTTACTCTGCTACAACCCAAAGCAGTTTTGCATTTCAAAGGGATTCATTGTATTTATTCCCTCCTTAAACAACCTATTTTTCAGCTGAAGACAGGTTTTGTATAGTGAGGTGTAAATACCTAAAACCAGTATCTTCTTCTGTTGAGGATGTTACCTGCTGATTAAAACAGGGATCCAGCTCAACTGGGCAAGTTGCTTCCCATCCCTCCAAGACATCAGCACTCACGAGATGAGATTGATACCTGCCTCCTCTGTGCAAAGATGGGGTGAGCTTTATTAGCTCTTTATGAAGTTTAAATGAAGGATATTGATCCTTTGATGTGAGGAAGATCTTGTTCTTCCTCCCAGCCTAAAGTTCAGGTGTCACAGCCTGAACTGGGGTAGTTGGGCTTTGGCCCATTGACCCCCCGAGTCACGAAGGCAAAATAAGTGGCATGTAGGTGAGCATTTAAACCTCCAAACCTCCACTGGAACGGGTAAGCTGATCCAGGTTAAGCAGCTCCCATGAAGTTTAGCTTCCAGGCTGGAAAATGCACCTCACATGCCGGACAGACCAGTGCAGTCTGGGCTTGGCTGCCACGGAGGACTCTCCTGGGTCTGTCACCAGCCTGAAGGGCAAGGTCCTGCTACTGGACGCTTTTAGGGCTTAACTGAGTGTTCTATTTTTATATTTATTCTCAGGAAGTATTTGCACCAGAGTTTATGAGCACAGGGAGCGACTGGAGTGGCACTCAGTGCTCTGGGCTGGGTGACAAGGTGGGGATCAGGCACAGGGTGGACTCCATGGTCTTGGAGGCCTTGTCCAACCTTACTGACTCTGTGACCCTATTTGTTTTCCATGAAGGAGGTGTGTTTGTTTATTCTCACTCTGCTTTTGGTCTTACACACCTTCTCCAGCTCAACAGTTACATCTGAGTACATTCCTGATCCCAAGCTCAAGCAGAGCATTTAATTGCTAAGAGACTTCATGTACACAGAGCTATTAATTGCAATTAGAGCACAACACATGAGAAGGCTCCATCCACTCACGTGGACTGGGGTTGTAAACTTACTTCCCATCACATGACCTCCCTGTGTATTCCATGGTGGTCACGAAAGACACCAGTTTTAATCTACAAGCCCCATTAAATTTTCATCAGTGTTCCACTTTGGTGGTGATTTCCTGAATGCCCTGTATGTGATGTTCTCTTTCACCCAGGAGTAACTTCCCTTGATAAACACTGATGGAAATGCAGCCAAAGTTAATTGATATCATTTCCCTTTTCCATTCTGAGGGTAGTTACTCACAGTTTTGCTCTGTTTGCAACCTGCCAAGCATCAGTTGTCTCAGAGAAGGACTCGCTCTGCCTGAGTGACTCCAACATCTCCCCACAGGCACTGGTGTGACAGTCCCCTCCAGTCACCCACAAGTCTCTTGCCAGCCACTTTCAGGCTCAAGGGTAGCATCACCCTTGTGATGGAAAACCTTATGAAAATGAAAGCAATCCAGAAACCCTCCTTCCCTTTCACACAACCCTGTGATTTCCCACCAGAGATGCTTCCCAGAAAACAGATACTTCTGTTTTAACCAGAATTATTTTTAAAAAGGTACTTTTTAGAGGTTTAGTTTGTCTTTTAAGAGCAGTGGTGTCAGGAGCATCATCATGAAGTCTGTCAGTGTTCCATGCCTCCTAAACAGAGTTGATAGCACTGCTCTGTCTCTAATCAAAACCCACCCAATACTTAGTGACAAAACCAGCTTAATCTGTTTAAAAATAACACCACCAATTCGTCAAGGTTCTTACAGTACCTGATATAGGAAACAGAAAATTTATATGTATTTTTGTATTGCTTAACTTTGTTTATGATGGCAGTATGCAGGCATGCCTCTGGTTTACATATAATTTCCTTGCTCAAAGCCCTCCAAAGATTAGTGAGTGTGTCAACATGGGTTTGTATAAAAGCAGCCCTCAGGGCCAAAACATGGAAATTCTATGGTAAAAAAGCCTCAAACATATGAGTGTGTCATTTGTTCTTAGTGTAAGTTTAAAAGTATTATCATTATATTAAGGACTTCAAATGTTTTCTGTTCCCTTCTGCTTTACGGGAAAATTCTTGCTGTGCTCCTAAAGATTCAGCAATTTTCAAAAGACAATTTCCCTTTTACTTTTTATTACTGGATTTGTATAGCAATTTAATCCATTCCATATTCTTCCCTGGGAGGCTGGACAGGCCCTGGCACAGAGTGCCCAGAGAAGCTGTGGCTCCCCTGGATCCCTGGAAGTGTCCCTGGCCAGGTTGGATGGGGCTTGGAGCACCCTGGGCTGGTGGAAGGTGTCCCTGCCCAGGGCAGGGGGTGGCACTGGGTGAGTCCCTTCCAACCCAAACCATTCTGGGATTCTATTGATTGGATTTTCAAAGCAATGCCACAATTCTAGCATCCAGAGTTGATTTCTTTACCGTTAAATCCCTAACACCAGGTGTTTGGAAGTATTTAAGCCTCTGGGAAGAGCAAAAGGTTCAGGTGCTTTTGAAAATACAAGCAGGGCTCTGTACTTTTCCCATGGTGGAAAAGGCACGAAGGTCAGTCTCTCTGCCCTCAAATTTCTAGATCGGGAGATGAAAACAGTGGGGTTGCCTGTCTTGTTCCTCCTCTGGGGAGATTTTATGCTACTTTATATGGCTATTGTGATTATGTGTATTGCACTCAAAAAATATAGAGAGATGCCTACAGAGAGATCAGTCCCTAGGGACTAACCCTACAGCCAGGCTGGGAAGTGAGTTAGATGCCTAATGGGATTTTCAAAAGCACCTTAACAGGTTAAGCATCCAGTTACCCTGAGATTTAGGAACCTCATTTTCTTTGCATTAGATTTTCCTTTGACAGTGCAGTGATTGGGGGCCAACTGCATTTCTAAGGATGCAAAGACCTCTGGAAATTGGGGTTTGAGCAATTTTTCAGGCAACACGTGGTGTCAGTGAGCAAATGCAAGAGCTCTGTAGGCTGCTGGCATGGGCTCTCTTTTTGGAGCTCATCCTTGGGCATTAATGACATTTCAGTGCATGAGAATGTCTGGCTGACATGGCCAAAAACACCGGCAAAATAAAGATATCCAAAGTGACTCCTTGGCCTCCTCGGCCTCCTCATTCCACATTAAGTTTTATGAAAGAAATAACACATATTTGTAATTATTACTTGTGGAGGGAAAAAAAGGAAAACTTAAAATCCACTTTAAATTTTGCCTTTAAAAGACTGAATTAAATTATCTTTATCTCATCTGGAGGCCTTATTTATTTCCTATAGTGGCTGAAAACTTCCTGTGCATCATATTTATTACTCTTTCAAACCCCTCCTTTAAAGCTCTGTGTCCTACACTCCCTCTTGTTTATCATGGAAATTTTTACCATGAATTGAAAGGAGCAGACAGGGTTGGGGTAAAGGATACTTTAGGTATGTAGGTCCTCTGCCTGGACCTACATATTTGTTTATGATTTGCAAGGTTCCTGCTTTCATCCAGGCAGAAAATAGTTGCTAAGCAGCAGCTTTGCTTGACAAAAGGCAGAGCCAGGGTCTGATGCTGCCCTGACTTGTGCATGTGGTTACTCCCAGGGCTATCCCGAGGAAGGTAGCTTGGACATACCTCCCACCTAAGGACTGCCACATGGCTCTGTACAACTCACACACTGTCTTGGTTTGAGCTGGCATAGAATTTTCACACACACATATATATAAAAATATAAATTGTATTTGTGTTCTTGTCTGTATTTCTGGGTGTGTCAGCACACATTGACGTAAAATCTAGTGCCTGTCCTCTTAAATGCAGTACTTTACCTGCACTGTGATGGTGGTGTGAAGCCAGTCCACAGATTTTTGCCTTGGAAAAATCCGTCATAGAAACCTCACATCAGGTTTTTGAGTTTCCTGCAAAACCAGAGAGGTTTATATATACCTATATAATATATATACACACATAATATAAACACACACATAATATACACGTGAATATATATATATATACATTATATATATACACACACATAATATACACAAGAACTGTCAAGTCATGTCTCAGCCTTTCTTGCATTGTCATGCCTCTGCCTTTCTTTTTACTAAAAATAACTCTTTTTTTTAAATTTATGCAAGTGGGTGAGATGAATGAAACTGTAAAAATGTTGGAGATGTCACTCATCAACCCTTCCCTGAGTTTTTGACCTTGGACACAGCAGCCAGGAGGATACATGTTGTTCTCTCAGCTCATAAAACAGATCAAAAGCCTTAGAGGTGATGAGTGCAAATATATAAATTTCATATATTTATCATACGAATACAATATGATATGTGAATATTGTATAATTAGTGATGTGACTTCAGCAAATCCAAACTGCTGTAAAGCCACTGCTCCCACGTATTCCTAGAACTCCAAATCATAAATTCATTAAGGTTGGAAAAGCCCCCTAAGGTCATCGACTCCAACTGTTCCCCCAGCACTGCCAAGCCCACCACTAACCCGTGTCCCCAGGTGCCACATCCACATGTTTTTGGGACACTCCCAGGGACAGGGACAGCACCACTGCCCTGGGCAGCCTGTGCCAATGCCTGATCCCCCTTTCCATGAAGAAATTTTTCCTAAACTGGTGTGCATTCACCTTCAGAGTGCTTTATGCAAGTTACCTGATTCCCAGTGCTGCTCTTGAGAAAGGACTTGAGTACCTGTGTGCTGGAGCCTGTCCTCAAAGTTCTGCAGTGCCTTCTTTAAACCTGCCAGAGGGAGTTGGATTGAGGAGAGGTGTCATAAAGTCCTCACTTCATGAGCCTGACAGTAAATAGGCCAGACTTCACCCCATAAAACTAACCCAAGAAGTTCCCCAGGCATGGCACAGACTGCCAGGGCACTTGGGGCAACTCCCACGGTTTCTCCACATCTCGGTATCTTTCCGTGTTTAATGAAGATGTCTGGCTCGGCGCAGCAGGCACCTGGGAGATGCTGGAGCATGAACTGCTCCATCTTGGGATCATGGCAGGGACCC
Source organism: Myiotriccus ornatus (assembly GCA_036023395.1). Lineage (NCBI taxonomy): Eukaryota > Metazoa > Chordata > Aves > Passeriformes > Tyrannidae > Myiotriccus > Myiotriccus ornatus. Next base: position 24,282,405 of record JAYRBT010000005.1, on the reverse strand, counting down.
AGGACAGGAATGACATGATGTTACTCCAGAAGAGCACAAAGACTTCCCTTTGGAGGCACATCCAGGCCAGGTTAGACCCCTGGCACAAAGTTGGAGCAAAACAAAACAAGGTTCAAAAACAAGTACACGAAGTTCAGGTTGTTACAGCTCTGAAACACCACAGGAAGAGGCCAAGGAAAAGCTGCTCTTAATCATCAGTGGTTGTTTTGCTAATCTAGATGGGATTACACAAGATACTTCAATGAGAATTTCACTCTCACCCTGTACCTGTATTTATTATTTTTTCCAGCAGACCCACTTTCATAGTCTTTAATGTTTAATTAACTATAAATGAACACATTCCCAAAAAAGTGCCAGGGTAGCCTGACATTCTCAATTTTCCCCATTTGCTGACATTAATTTGTTTCACTATATCTTAAATAAGACAATTCCAGTACCTCTAACCTGAATTTTAGATGTAATCATATATATATGTTCCATATTCTATAACATCATGTCAGTATCTGAGTTTAACACAACTTCTCAGCACAAACTTAATGTTTGGCCCAAATCTCCAGTTCTTGGGAAAACTTACTGCCATTTCTCTTTTAGTGTTGAAAAGCAGAACCGATTTAAAGTGTTTTTTTAAACAGCCAGTGGGAAGTTAAAAAGAGAAGTCACATGCATGACTCATGGTCCTGGAAACAGCTGTGCTGCTTTTGGTGACAAAGGGCTGGTTTAGGCCTTATGTAACTCCAGGGAAATCAGTATGCAGCAAATGTACCGACCCAGAAAGGAATCTGAGCCCAAATTAAAAAAAATTACACAAACTGTCTCATCTCAGATCTTTAACTCCAGCCTCCAGAGACCTCTGCAAGTCCAAACCTGCTTATTTCCATGCCTCCAAGGTACTCAGGAAACCAAAGCAGCAATGCTGGTTGGCTCTTTCAGGCCCAAGTTCTGTTGGATACCAAAAATGTTGGACCACGAAGGAGTAACCTCTTCCTCAGTACATATTTGAAGTGGTTATTTTTGTGCCTGGCTGTAGCTGATTTCCCAATACCCCTGAGAGTTTTATCTGCTGTTTATGGACACTGTATTCTGCTCACAGATTACTGGGTACTGTAGTACTCAAAACTAAAGCAAATCCAAGTATCTGAGATACATATTTAGCAACCCCAGGGCTATTTATAGGCCCTCAGGCCAATGGTCCATCTCACAGACACCTGGGAGCAGAAAATGCTGCTTCAGGAGAGCCCATGAGCCACTTCCTGTGGTCCCTCCTGAGGCAGGGATATTAGAGGATACAGCTCTGACTATTCCTGTACCTGGCATCCATGAATTTGTGTAATCCCATTTCAAATCAGCCTCCATCACCTCCTCGGGACACAAATTCCACAAGTTCATTACATGTCATTTAAACAAGTGCTTTCTTCAATTGAAGTTTCAAGTCTACCTCTTACCTGTTTCAACCTATGTTCCCTATTACTGAGGGATTTAGGGAACAGCAATTTGTCATGCACCCATCACCTTCACCCAGGGCCAGGCTGGATGGGGCTTGCAGCAGCCTGGGATAGGGGAAGGTGTCTCTGCGCATGGCAGGGGGTGGGATGCACATATAATGTCTGTCATATTTCTGTTTTCATAGAAGGACATCAGGATCATCCCGAAAAAATTCTCTCCTTTCTTTGTTATGAATGGAATTCCAAGTGACTGTAGAATAGTCAGCCCAAGTAATGCAACAGGCTATGCAATAAGCTGTTGTAGATCATCTCTGCTTTGCTTGTACAGCGGCAAGAAAGGGATCCCCTTCTTGCGACAGCTGTTGTCATCCCTTCCCCTTCTCCCGAAGGGAATGCTAGTCCAGCTGCAGCTCGTGCCTCTTCCCCATTAGCTCATTTTCTGGATTTCAGCCTTTTCAATCACGTGTCCACCACCAAATCCCAATGCCCTGAGAGTGCAGCACAACACCCAGCCAAAGGCACACTGCAGTGCCATCCCTGTCCCTGGAATCTGCAGGCACCTCATTCGCAGCCAGTGCCCAGTCCCTCGGCACAAAGAAGAGGCAGCAGGTGAATGATCCAAGGTTATTCTGCAGAACTGACGTGCTTCAACCACCCAGACTTAGGGCATGTGTTTCCCATGTCCAGGAATAGGTTTCCCATCTCCTGTTCCTCTGGATGCAGCAGCAGCTGCAGGTACAGTGCAGGTGGTCTGAGACAGCAGAGCCAGTCTCTCAGCATCTGTCAGGGCAGGAATGACATCCAGCTGCTCCCTGGGCTCCGCTCGGAGGGACGGACAGAGCAGCCTGGAAGCAGGCAGAGAGAGTTCCCAAGGAACCAGCGTTGAGAGGCGTGGTGGGCAAGGATGGGTTTTCAGGCAGAGGAACCAGAGGTGGGCCTGGGAATGTGAATGCAGACTGGGAAAATGGCCGTGGATAATAAGGAGCCAAGCAAGTCCTAAAGTGAGGAGGAGTCAGGACTGGCAAAGTCAAGTTTGTCAAGAGAGTTAGTTTGTGGATAAAGATGGACTGAGTGGAGAAGGCTAGGGGAAGACTGGGGGAGGGTTACTGCTGACAGGAATGATATCACAAGGTGTCAAATGATATCTCCTTCATTCTGCCTGTTTGGTTGGGTTGAGTTTGGAGTTTTTAATTCTGAAATTGAGAAGTTCTGGAAAGCTTGAGATTGTTTCCTTGTTCTATCTCCTCCACCAGACTTTTCACTCTGACCATGCCATTAGCCACTCTTTCCCCAAATATGCAGTCTGCAGTCCCAACATTTAATTTTTCAGGGAGGTAGCTAGGAAGGATGGGAAGATACTACAGCAATACCTGCAGCCAGCCAGTTATTTTGGCCATCAGCCTTCACCGATGACTTAAAAAACCTCAAGTGTTTTATCTTATGCAAACAATATTACATCTTTCTGGATATTTCCTCCCAAAAATCATCCTAGGTTATCCATATTTATAAGGTGGTCCTGTTCTAAATAGTTATATAAAAAAGACACATATGTGCATGAGTCATATTGCTCTTTGCATCACACCAGAACGATGGCGTTAGGGTGAAAGTGTTGATACAGAACCTGGGTGTTCCAAATTTAACTCAGTTTTGCTCCATTCTTTCTTTGTGACTCAAACCAATGACTTGGCCTTTTTGAGCTGCAGCTTCTTAAGCTGCAAAATGAGGTCTATAAATCTCTCAGCTGCTCTGAGACTGCAGTCATTCATTTTTGTCATGGGATCAGAGATTATGGTGGGGAAAACTTCAAGAAAAGTAAGTATAGTAGAATTCCAAATAAATTCACTCGTAACAAGGGAGTGACTACTCCAAAACCAAGAGGGACCCAGCTTTCACTTACAGATTTCAAACTGGACTTTATAAGTGGTAATGCCACTTCCCCTTTCCCATCAAACACATCTTGTTCATTTAGAAGTGAAAGGAAAAGATAAGGCACCCCATAAAATGCCACAAGGTCGAGCCACTGGGGATTGTTCTTTCTAATGAAGAGGCAGTAATTTATCACCTTGGCGTTTGCCAAGTGTCATAAAAGCAGGCAATGAAAATTACTGAAGAAAGGACAATCAGAAGACAGACCATAAATGAACAAGAGGCAAAAATTAAGAGATGAAGATAGATTATCAGTTCTGGGGAAAAGCAAGACAACATCCTCAGTTTCTTTCTAAACTTCAGGCCTCAGGACTGATATAAAATGAACATCTGCTTTGTTTGCTCCAGTACCTCCTAGAATTCACAAAAGCTGAATACACACTCTGGTTTTTTGAGTCTGAACACAGCTTGTAGAAAATCACTAATGCCTTTTCTTCTTGTCCCTAAATACCTATGATTCCTAATGCTGGAGACTTGGGTGGTAATTAAGGATGTAAAACTGTAAGTAAACCCTGCTGCAATTACCTGAGTAATTTGGTTCAAATCAACTCACAGGGCTGAGGAAAGTGTTACTACAGTCAGTTATTTCCCACAATTACACACGGGCCCATTTCTCATTCCCACTGACTTCAAAGGTAAACAGGCTTTTAACTGACAGGAGCAGGAACTTGCTGTTGGTGGCAGGGATAGCTGCAGAGCTTTGGAGCTGGAACAAAACACACACAGCAATTATCTTGGCACCACAGACAGCATGTTACAAACTCTTCATCTCACATACGACAATAAGTGAGCCCTTAACACCAGGGTCAAAAGACAAAAATACCAAATTTCATCTTAATAAAAATGAAGTTTGTTGTTTAACTGCCTCTCCTGAGTGTGCTGGTAGGTTAACAGCCAGCCTGGATGGCACTCTGGCATACACATACACATATATATTTAAAGAACTAAGCTGGGCATTCCACCCAGCACTACTAATGCTCCCAGGTAACACGAGGCAGCCTGGAGCAGTTATCACCCCCTGTGCTAAAAGGATGGGGCCAAAGAGTGACATGCATGACCTTCTGATGGAATCTGCAGTGCTCAGGAGAGCAGATGTACGTGGCACTGAGTGTATGGTACATACTCTCGGTGCATCTAGTTCATCCCCACGGGCAGAGTGCTGGAATTTTAAATCTCTCCAGCCTTTCTGTCCCCTCTCAAGGCTGTGTGGTAATTCAGACTCTGGAGGGGAGACACTGGTGATGCAGGAGAAGTATTTCTTGCTCCAGATGTGCTCCTTGCACTTTTCCCCGTGCTGCTCTGACTTACCATAACATGACACTGATGAAATCAAAGAGAATCCATGTCTCAGGAGGTTATTTTTTCAGACACTGTCCGTACAAAGTGAGGACACAGTTACACCAAATTTCCTTGTTCTTTGGAGTAAATGGTGGGGTTTAAGATTAATTCATTCTTCTTGATCAAGAAACAGTGTAGCTCACCTTTGGCTTGTTCCTGTGCACATGGGAAAAACAATCCTGAGGAGGGGTTCTCATTAACCTCCTGCCTCCCTGCCAGCAGGGATATACAGCAGGAATAGCTTTCCTTTCACAGGACATAAAGGTTTTTGCTATATTTTTTTTCCCCTAATTAAGTTAGTCATAGCATTATTGTGGCTGAAACATATAAGCAGAGGTAAAGTAACTTCAGAAATCTACTCTTCTGCTTGTCCAGAGGTTACAAATGCACAGTCCAGCTCCTAAATCAGTTTTGTTCTCATGGCTTTATGCTAGCATTAATTAAAAAAAAAAAATTGAGGGACACTGAGCTCTTCTGTAAAAGCTGAAAAAAGACCTTTGCTTGTAAAAGAGATTTCACAGTGTTACTTTCCTTAATATTTGAAGAAACACTCATAATTGAAAATTTCTAACTCATTTTAGTCACATTCTGATTTTCCATTAGTAATGATGTAGCTTCAGATGGAGAAAAATATAAAGAAGGAGGAGCAAATTGGGAGCTCCCAGGCTGCAGTACAGGCAGCAAACACATTTAGTAAGTGCAACCCCAAGGACAAATAGTACAAAGCTCTTACTTGCAGGCACAGTCAGAAGCTGGCAGAAAGCTGAGGGGTCAGGAAGGCAAACAATTCAAGTGCAAAGTGTTTTATTGTAACCCTCTGAACAGGATGTTTCAGCCACAGAAACTATTGTCCTTATGGAAGCACAAAAGACCTACAGGTGTATGGAAAGAATCAGCATTTTTATAATGTACAAGTAGAACATATTTGCAAATACCACTGCCCAGCAACCATAACTTAATGCAGCTGGAAAGCATTTAATTTTAACTGCTCCTAAATAAACAATAACCACATTTCAAGTTCTACAGGAAAGCCATAAACTAGAAATTTGTTAACAGCTCATGCCTGATCAGACGCTCTTGAACATGTATAGTCCAAAGGATCAGACTTTAGTCCAGCCTCCTTAAAATCACAGAATCTCTGACTGGTTTGGGTTGGAAGGGACCTCAAAGCTCATCTTGTTCCACCCCCTGCCCTGGGCAGCAACACTTCCACTGGACCAGGTTGCTCCAGTCTGGCTTCGGACACTTCCAGGGATGGGGCAGCCACAAATGTGTCACTACATTTGCTGGGGATCAAATCTGAATATCAGCTTTTGATTTGTCTGCTCCAAGAATGATGACAGGACAGGTACTGGTTTGAACACACCCACACTTGTGAACTGATGTAACATCTGGGTTACTGTCCCAGGCCAAGGGAAAATACCTTGTAACAGAAAGAAAGATAGGATCTCCATGCCCAGAATGGGTCTGCTGACAGTTGCTTGGAGAGCACTGTCTTGAAAGAGTTATAAAAGCTGTAATTTTTCAAGAACTGTAGCAGTTTTCTCTGTGCAATATATATCTGCAGCTGGGAGCTCACATGAGTCTTCATCCCAAAAGCTGTTGTCTTTGAGATGGCAGGATTGATCCTTCAACAACAGGTAGTCAGAAGAAGGGGTTTTTTTAAGACTTTAACTAGCAGCTCTCTCAAAATCCTCTGTACATTTTCCGTGGACTTAATCCAATGGAATTAATTAGAGACTTCTGTTTGCTTAATGGAAATGAGACAAGACATAATTTATAGCCCTGTTGTGGCAGACAGGCTCTGGCTTTCTGTCCAGCACAAATCAAGGAAGGTGACTCTGGTGGAAGAATGGGAATGAAGAAGGGAAAGATGTTTACACTGTTCAAGAAAGATGAACAGAGACTTGATAGAGAACCTGCCTTCAAAATGTAAGGCCATGGCTATTAAACCTGGGTCTTTTAATACTCCTTCACAGCGCCTATAAATTTCCTACAATCTTTGCTCCCAAGTAAAGAATTTATCCAAGATCATCATTGCTTTGCCACAGGGGAAGGAAAGGGGATGAAGTGCCCTGCTCCAGAGGAGCTGTCATCAGCCAGCCAGATGGCAAACAAGGTGCCAGAGTTTACAGGAAAGAGTCCAGTGTGCACCATTAATGCCAACACAGCCCAAACACCATTAAAATGTCATTGCTAAGGACTCTGAGAGCCAAGGCACAGACAAAGTGCTCTACACAAGGACTTCTGCAACCAGAATGAATTATGGAAAACCCTTCCAAAATGCAGCAAGGAAAAGCTATGGAATGAGTAGATTGGTGTGAGAATTACAGAGAACAAAAGGAACCTTCAATTGCAATACATATCTATATATAATTTAAATATATACACAATAAATGGCGATTCACTACATTGTATTGGGGTTATTTTACTCATAGAAAGAATTTTCTATTAAAAACCAAACAAGGGCTCAGATCCTTGGCTGGTGGGGTCCCTGGCTCAGGTGCTGTCCTGCACTGAGCTGTGCTAGTCTGGCCACAGAGGAACACTGGGTGATGATGGATTTAAAGACATATTGTGGAATGATTTGTCTTTATGTGAAGAAAAGGTCTTGTTCTTACTTCTAGGACTAACCTATTATTTCCACATTTCCTCCATTTTTGGTGCAGCAATCCAAGCTCCATATTTTGCCCCCACCAAATCTAATATTTTCCCCTCTCAGGTGGTTTTCACAACACAGCTTTATCAGAAGCAGAGTTTGACATTATGACATCAAGGCTTTGCAATATCCAGAATTAACAAATGCAGCCTTTCCTTTAGCCATTAGATCTTTAGATGAGACATGTGGAGTCCCTTACAATGGGGCAGGGATCAGCAGAAGAGCCACGTCAGGGGCAGGGACACCTACAAACCACCTGACTTTGGAGGAACACACCACCTGGATGAAAAGCAAGAGGGCTTTCCAGGAGAGGGCTTTCCATGCATTAATTGGGAATGCTGTATTTTAGAGGGCTTTCCATGCATTAATTGGGAATGCTGTATTTTCTGCAGTGGGAGACAACAGGTATGCAGAACATCCAGAGCTCCCCAAGCATAACTTTATTCATTTTTTAAAAAATAAGGTGTTGTTAGAGAAGTGCTTTGTCAAAGAAATGTTCTGGACATCTTACAAACACTGTTATGGGGGAAGGACAGTTGTCAAACCAGGAGATCTAAGATCCCAAAGAACTTCAGATGCTGCCCATGTGCCAATGCTTCTGGTTCAGCTCCCAGTAACTCAGTCACCTGCCATCAACTTAGTCCCACTGGCCCCTTTCAATAATGTGTTCTTCAGAAATCAGTTAAGATTTAGCATAAGTTTCATTGGGAAGGATTGCAATGTTTCTAGCAATCTGAAATTAAAGTATTTCAATGTCATACAAGTCTTTTCCACCATCACAGGAAATACAGTTGTCCAGAACAATGGTGTTTTAATGATGTAAAATAATTTCATGTTGATTACTAAGCAAGAAGCACAGGAAAAAACACCTTTTTTTTCCCGAAGGAGTGAGTTTGGGTCATCAGAATGCAACCAGCCCAAAGGAGACGCTGCCTGAGCTCCTGGCCTAGACATGCTTCCCAAAATCCCAAATGTGTTCCCCTGTCTACATGAAGAGAACTAGGAACACTCATCTGCTATCTGTGCTGGGAGGAAGATGCTACTCTTGCTCTCTGACGTCTCGTGGGTAGCTGATAATGAAAACTGATGGTGATTCATAAAGACATCTTTCCTGAGAAAACTGGAACTGCAGCTTGCGTAATCCTGAGATTTACTTAATTAAGGAACATCCCAGCTATCTGATCATGGTTCCTGTCTCTTGTCTTCACCTCCTGCTCCCTCCCAGCTTTGCCTTTGATTACAGTGGCTCTGATAAGAAACTTCATTCACAAAAAAAGCAGGGAGTAGGAAGGCAGCACTGAGGTGTGGCTGGTGATTTAAAAACTGAAAGGAGGCAGTGGGAATGCCTCAGGGAAGTCGGGATTGTCCTGTTTGCTGCAGGCAAAGTGAGAAGTTGGGGAGGGCTCAGCTGCAGTGTGGGCACTGTGTATGTCAGAGATGTGTGTAGGTGAGGAATATACCTAGATCTTTAATGCCTCTGCCTGCTTCCGATGAGATAGGACCATTATTTTCAGTATTTTGAAGCACTTTCTGCTTGAAATCTCAGAATGACCCAACTTCAGTGTTTTGAAACAAAGATTCTTGAAAAATGATAGAGAAATGGGTAAATATTATATGACGATATATCACAGACATTTGACTGGCAGGACAGTGAAGCTGCATCTAACATAATCTACAGGTTTCCTATTTCCTGACCAAGACGGCCTCTGAATCCGGAGGAAGCACACAGGGAAATTGCACAGGGAAGTGTATCGCTGCCTTCCAGGTGACCTTGGCACTTTAAATCAGGAAGCAAACATGGAGCCTCAGCCTTCACCCGGTCTGTGGATTATTTATGATGACCTTGCAGCAGCTCTCAGGCCCAGCCATGAATCAGGAACTCGCTGCGCTACCTCACAAACAAACACATAACAAACAGGGCTTCAAATACCCCTCATTTATCAGCAGAGATGTTTTAAAATTACTTTCCCTGGCAAGATAGGATTTATCGTGAAGAGCGTGTGGATATTACTCATCCAGCTGGGAAAATGCCATTCCCAGGGGGTTCTGAGGTGCTGGAACAGGTGGGATGGAGCTAGTGTTGCCTCACACACAGGGCAGGCTGCCAGGGAGAGTTCCCAGCACTAAGCATGGCATTTTTTGGTCAACCAGATATGACCCATTGAACTACAGCCCAGAGCAATGAAGGGGAGTCATGGCTGAGGGGGTGCCGTGGCTGAGGGAGAGTTGTGGCTGAGGGGGTGCCGTGGCTGAGGGAGAGTTGTGGCTGAGGGGGTGCCGTGGCTGAGGGGTGATA
>JAYRBT010000005.1:24255005-24272644 GCA_036023395.1 Myiotriccus ornatus | reverse complement strand
TGGCTGAGGGGTGACATGGCTGAGGGGTGACATGGCTGAGGGGTGACATGGCTGAGGGGTGACATGGCTGAGGGGTGCCGCGGCTGAGGAGTGACATGGCTGAGGGGTGACACGGCTGAGGGGTGACGTGGCTGAGGGGGTGCCGTGGCTGAGGGGTGCCATGGCTGAAGAACACAGGCAGCACCAGGTTTGAAAAACAAAGGTGACTGAGCCAGTTGCGCTCGAGGCTCAGCGCTGCGAGCATCGCCCGCGGCGGCGCCGGGTACCGGCAGAAACGGGCACGGCGGGTCCGTCCCTCCCTCCTCCTCGTCAGCCCTCACGGGCCCGGCCGTTACCCCGCCGCCCCGAGGCGGACCCGCGGCGGCCGCAGGGCCCTGGGCCGCGGAGGGAGGAGCGGCCAGACTCGTTTCCCGGCCGAGCGGGGCCAATCGCCGCCCCAGCGCCGCCTCCTTCCCTCCCTCCCTCCCTCCCTCGTTCCCTCCCTCCCTCCCTCCCTCGTTCCCTCCCGCCCCGCGCAGGCGAACGGTCCGAGGCGCAACCTCTGCGTGTTCCCTCAGCTCCGTGGCCGCGCTTCCCGCTCCGCTCCCGCCGCCTTCGTCCTCCTCCTCCTCCTCCTCCCCCGGCAGCGCCGCGCCCTCCGCGCCCTCCGCTCCCTGTTCCCGGCGGGCCGGGGCTGCCCCTACGAACCGGCTTCTCCCGCAGTCCGGAGGCTCCCAATATGATCAGCGCCGTCTGCGCTCAGAGGCAGCAGGTAGGGCGGGCGGCGGGGCCGTGCGGCCGCTCTTTGTTCGCCGCCGGCGGCGGGCGGGGCGGCGGCCCGGGCGGGCGCCCCGCGCTGAGGGAGCCGGAGGCGCTGCGGGAGCCGGAGGCGCTGCGGCCCCGCCGCTCTTTGTTGGGTGCTCGGGCCCGGTTCCTCGGGCCGCCGAGGTGCCGCGTAGGCACGGCCTGCAGGCCGCCCGGTCCCCGCGGGGCAGCGGGGCTGGCGGCGCTGCCCCGGCCCCTCCCGGGCACGGGGCCGTGGTGTGACCCCGGCCGGGACTCGCCAGCGCCGCGGCAGTAACGGGGGGCGAGGGTCGCGGAAGTCCCGGGTTTGCAGGAAATAGGGGTGAGGAACGTGTGCTGACAGCGGCTTGCCGGCGTCACGACCCTTCCTGTCATCTCTACAGCGATAATGCAGCGAAATGTGGGTGTCAGCCCACGTTAGTGCTTCTGGGGAAAGCGGGTGAGGATGAACGACCGGGGGGTTTGTTGGGTTTTTGTTTGTTTAGGGGGGTGGGTGGAAGAAGTACAGTATTTTCTGCCCGTGTGCACCAATTTACAGCAGCTCTGTGGAATTTTTCAGAGGCTCTACAAGGTAGAAAATACCTTTGCATTGGCACTCTCACTGTTCCCTCACCCGGGATTCCCACGGACAATGAAACCTGGATTGGTTATGATTTTTGTAGAGGATAGAAGAATGTTGACAAAGTGAGAGGCAGAGTTACTCCTAAGGAGATGAGTGGTGGTGGAGTAATGGAAACACAGCCTCATGTCACTCTATTTATGTGGTTTGTGAAGGGAGGATTTTTTTTTTTCTTGTTTCCAGTGATGGGTGTGTAGACACCATATTTATTCTCTTCTGTCAGGGAGCTGCAAAATAAGAAGCCAAGCAGGATGTGGTGCTTTGATGGCGAGAGTGGATTAATTTTAGAAAGCAGATTTTCTAGCCACAGGCCTGACTCCTGAGCACAGGGAATACTTTCCAGTTAGGAGACTGCAGTAAATACATCTGATTTTGTTTTCCTGAGCTCGAGTTCTTAAGGAGCAGGAGATGCTAAGAAAGGCAAAAACTACCCAGAATGGGGGTGTGGGAGACCAGGAGGACACACAGACAAACCCCACTAATTTGGTTGTGTGACAGATGTTTGGAGAACTGTGGGAAGTGTCTGTTAGTGGGAAGAAGAAACCCATGAGGAGGGAGGGAGGAGGAAACAGCTCAGATTTTAGTAGAGTGGATGTGAGGCAGAAGGTGAAAAAAGAGATGTAGATAAAGACTATGACAACAATAAACTTATAACGTGGGAAAGGAGAGGAAAGGCAGGAGCAGTGTGGAAAGGGGACTAATGAGCAGTGCTGGGACTCGGAGGCGTGGGAGGCCAGTCCTGGAAGCGAGTGCTAAATGGACAGCTGAGGTGTCAGAGCTGAGGGTTGTCGCTGGAACAGCAGTAACATTCAAGCAGAAAGCCTGCTGCTTATAAATTTTTAAAGTCTACATGCATAATGTGTGTTCGGAAGAGCTCTCTAGGCTTGCTCTCTATAGAGGACAGTCCAAGTATTGCGTCCTCTGGGGTTGCATGTCAGAGATTTTGGAAAATGTCCACAGTACTCCATCCTTCCCCTTCAGTTCTTACTCAGGGATAGCAAGTATTCCCTCCCTTCTCCTCACTGCTGGGGTGGGAGCACAACTGAGGTTGATTTGCAGTGAAATAGAACAATTCTGTCTAGAAGTCATAATTATCAGTGAGACTAAATCTTCCGTGGAAAACAACTGAGAAGTGAATAAGCAAAACAAATTGTTGTAAATTCTGAGTCTTACTTTAAATCACTGCTGTAAAGAAGTTGAGCTGTTTAGTGGTGTTAAATATGTTGATACATGTCTTGGTGACGTGGACCAGTACAAACTCAGAGATGAAAAGATTGTGTGTTTTTATCATAAATAAATGCTAATTTCTGAAAGAAATGTTTTGAGGACGTCTGGTTTTATCTTCTGATACAGGTAGTGGACTGTTGTATACAGTTGAAGGTGTGACCTACATTTCTTCTGAGCTGGGCTATGACAAGCCAGAAAGCACCCACGGGGGTGTTACATTCCATTTTTGTTTCATTGTCCCAACACGTGTCAGTTGAGTGTCCATCATTATTTCAACAAGTATTGACTTTTAGTCAACAGATGAACAAGTATCTCCCACAAGGTAGTGCTTCACCTGTGAGTTGAAGAGGTAATACCTTAATCTGACAAAGAAGTTTGTGCAAAATTGGCGCAGAGCAAGGGCTTTGTTTACCTTTTTAGGGCATGGTAAGGGGTTTGAGATGCTCCAGTAATAATCTTGGGGAGGGTTTTTTAAACGCTGGGATGTTTTCTGCAGTGAACAACTGTTTAAATAAAACATTGTGTTGTGCAGATTCCAAATTCTGAACCCAATTAAGAATTTAGAGTGTATTCATTATTACATTTATTTGCTCTTGTAAGCGAGCTAATCATATTCCAGCAGCATTTGCAAGACATATAAGAGGATAGTGAAGGAAGAGGAGACTTCCTATCGTTGTTATTTAGGTGAGTCTTCGTAAAGGCACCTTTAAATACACATACAGGGAAATGGACAGATGAATTGAAAAGGAGGAAGTTTCTCCTCTGGCAGTCAGTGTGTGCAGCCAGTTTATCTCCCAGTGCGTTATGAGCCGTGACTCTTTCATGGTCCAGTGGTACACACATGTAGCAAAGGAAAATGTCAGTCTGTGCCCCACGTGAAGTGTTCAGGAAACACAGTTATTACAGCACAGTTGTGTCACGTGCAGCAGCTCGGCAGACGTTTGAGTCCTGGCATTCCTGTGCTTGGAACAGCCGTGACGTCGGAACACACCACGTGAGCAATGGCCAGCACAGCGTGATCGACTCTTGATCGATGGATAGTGTCACCACTGTCCATCCTCAGCATTAACTAGAACAGAAATCCAGAGCTCACACATCACTCTCATTTCTTTTTTTTTGCTTCATTTAAAAAGTAAGTGCAGGGAGCTCTCAAGTAAGAGTTTTCTCAAGTGGAATGTGTTGTCCCCATTCCGGGATGCCAATTTTGTAGCTTTAAAGAGTTTAAAGAAGTGCATTTGGGTGGAGCTTGAAAAGTCATCGTGAAAAGTCATCAGAGGCACCAGGCTTTCCCTGGCTGGCAGTGATCTGGGAACATCACACTTGGCTTCAAACAAATTCAAAATCCTGGAAAATTGTGACAAAATGCCACACACAGTTCTTGCTGTGGTGAGCTAGAAGGGAGTATAAGCAAGGAGGCAGGGGAGGTAATGACAAAGTGATTAGATTTTTAAAATAATTGTAAGGAAGAAGTTTGTTTGCAGTACCTGTCTATAACCTTTAATGCAGAAAATGCAGCACTCTTGGCCTTTTAGTGAATTTTGGCATCAGCCAAAATTTGGCTTTTGTTCTAGCAGTAGAGCACCAAAAAGAATGTGGAAAGTGATGAATCTGCTCATGCTCTTTAATGCTATTTTGAGTAATAATATTAGCCATGACACACAAACCAGCACTGAAACTCTGTGACAGTAATTAAGACATTTGCAGATATTCAAATTGGACAATACTTTGAGGTGCACCGATGTGTGTGTGTGGGTTTGACGTCACACACAGAGGACTGTGAGAGACAAATCTTCCATTTCAATCCAGAATTATTTGGGATGATCTTTTTAGGTCTTCAGGGTCACAAGAACAGAGGTGTAACACTTGAAATAAAGTTGATATGCTACAGCAGAATGTGACAAAACACGCCCAGAGATGTAAACTGAGTGAGGCTGGTGCTGGGATTGGGTTGGAATTGTTTGGCTGTCCTGTAACTGGAAATGTTTTGGTTGAGGTGACTCTCGGGGGAGTCAGGCTGTTGGGCTCTGTTCTGAGAAGCTCTGAAACCTGCAGTGATTATGCCAGTTGTACCCACATGAGAAGTGTTGAATGTCAAATGCTTAATTAAATAATATTTGGTAAATAGAGCTTGGTTTCAATTTCAGACCTTGCGTGTAGGATTATAAAAAGAATATACCTTTAATCTTTGAGATTTCTTTTCCTAGAAAAGCAGGCTGACATTAAAGTAGAAGGTTATAGTCCCAGGGTCCTCCCGGCGTTCTGGGGTTCTCCATTCCAGCTGGATGGAGCTCTGGAGCAGGTGTTCCTTCCTTGGAGCGGGGGGTGTGCCTGTTCCAGCAGCCAGACGTCCTGAACGTTAATTCTTCCTGTACGAGGTGTCTGCAGGGCTGCAGGGCTGGGAGCAGTTTCCCCTGGAGCTGGGATATGGTGGGATAATGCCCCCTGCCGCTCCCGGGAACCTGCCTCCCGCTGGAGCTGCTGCTCTGCCCAGGGAGCAGGGAGGTCCAGCTCCTGCCAAGGGACACGCGTGCGCAGCACCAGCCTCACAGGCTTCTCTTCCCTGCAGTGAGGCGACTTTTCGTAGGAAACCCGATTCCCACTGTGGCATTTATTCTGGAGTTACAAGTAGAGTTTTGGAGCTGGAGTGCAAGAGGTTTTCCTGAGGTGGCATCAGGGTCATGGAAAGTTCCAGAGTGGGTGTTTGTTGCCTGTTCCCTCCCCGCTGCTGCTCCTCCTCCTCTTGTGCCCTCCCCAAAATTCCCAGCATAAAGAGCCCACAGAAGGTGGAATCCCAGCGCAGAGCTCGACCAGAACCCGACTAATTCTGTTCACAGACTTTTCACCAGGGAAAGTTGTCATCCAGATAGTGGTTTCTGACTTTATAAATCCTTCTGGAAGTACCAGAGACTGGAGACATGCCCAGTCATTTCAGACATGTCCTTAATCCATCGTCAGACAATTTTAGGCATTCGGTAGAAGAAGGCTATAAGTAGATGAGCACAGGAGAAGCCAAAGGTAGGAGGCTTGTGGATCGGGGTCTTTTATAAAGTTATATTTTAAAAAAGTATTTTTGTTGTGTTAGTTGCCAGTTACTTACTCGTGCAAGCCATAGTGGTCTGGGATAGGATGTGCTGAAGGGCAGAGCTGGTAAGGAATTGTCTGAAAAAGGGATTCAGATCTTCTCGCTTTTTCTCTAAGCACTAATTTAGCCCTTTTCTGGTCTTTGGGGCTTTAACAAGTGGTGTGGCTGATCTCTCATTAGGCATGAGAATGTGTTGGTGTCACTGTGGAATTTTTCAGGCTGTTTGCTTTTTGTGAGGAACAACTTGTTTGTGAACCAGAACTTGTTTGTTTGGGTCAGGAACTTGTCTCAAAGTACAAGACAGCATGAAAGTTTTATCTGAAATACGGGGTAGCACTATCTATTGTCCTTACTTGATAACTTCTCCTTTATTGCAGGTTATGATGAATGATTATCACAGAAGAAATTCATGTCTATAGCTCATAAGGACTTCATTACATCATCTTCAAGCCTGATAGTTTTGGAATCCATATTGCAGCTGCTTCTGCATTTCAACAAACATCTCCCCAGAGCACGGACACTCGAGTGCTCTGTTCTGACACAGTGATACCATTGGACTACTTTAAATTTACAGTCATATATTTGTTGGGTGAGTTGATACCACTAACTGTGTCTACAGTAGTTATTAATTTAGCTGAAATTCTGCAAATATAAACCCTTGCTGTCCTTTTTTTAATAAAACACAATAAATGGATAATGATCTTTGTAATTAAGAATATCGTTGCCAGTTTAGGGTCAAATGCTTGCAGTGGTAAGTGAAAATAAATGGATTAATACCAGAATTATTTTGGGAGGGGGGCTTTGCTATTTCTGCTCTGATTTTTGCTCTCCACTGTTTCTGGTTTGGGGTTTTCTTGTTTACTCTGATCTTCAGAATTTTCTTAAACCTTAGGTGGCAATAGGAATTGTTGCTGGTAACATTGGTAGTATCCCACA
The DNA here is from genome assembly GCA_036023395.1 of Myiotriccus ornatus. Classification (NCBI taxonomy): domain Eukaryota; kingdom Metazoa; phylum Chordata; class Aves; order Passeriformes; family Tyrannidae; genus Myiotriccus; species Myiotriccus ornatus. Next base: position 24,265,997 of record JAYRBT010000005.1, on the reverse strand, counting down.
TATACTTTCCTCTGCAATTCTTGAGGAACCTATACTTTTGTGTATGTTAGCTGCTCAAACTTACAAATTCGATTTTTGTTTGTAATATTTTAGTATTCTTAATTAGCTTCCTATTTGGAAAGTGGACTTTCCCTTAAAGTGCCTAACTAAAAGAGAATCAATTGAAGGAGCTACAAAATAGCTTCCAGATTAAAAAGTTAGTTTCCTGAAGTTATTTTTCCTGCCTTGGACCAGTTCCCCTGAGGCAGTGTGTTTATATATGGGTAAGATCTTCAGGGACAGTTGTTTTAGCTTCAAGATGACTTGAAATCCACCGTCATTGTTTTGTTGGTCATAACGTTGTTTCATGATTTCCAGATGTTCTAAAATACCGAGTCATTACTCATAAAATTAAACCAAAAATATTTCTACTCTACTTCACCAGTTACTTTCTTATTTTTCAATGTGGCTGTGCAAAAAATGCAGCTGACCAGTGTGATAGTGAATGGAAAATGGTGATGAATAATGAGAGCTGGTGCTGAATCTCCCAAATAAGATCTTTATAGAGGGGAATGAAGCTTCTTGTCATCCAGGGGCTTCCATCTTGCTCCCATGGGGCTGGCAGAGGTTCAGGGTGTAGTTCTGAACCTGGCACCTCCCATGATGTGAATTAAGAATGGTGGCCTTGGTCTCTGGAAATCATGAACCCGTTAATCTCCCTGAAGGTTTGTTTGCAAACAGGGTGTTAATAGTCCTCCTGCACTGAAGCTTAACATTGTGGCCATAACCTTTATGTCTTCTCCTTGCAGCCAAACCATCACCAAAATGATTCCCAATGGATATTTGATGTTTGAAGATGAGAACTTCATCGAATCCTCCGTTGCCAAACTCAATGCCTTACGGAAGAGCGGCCAGTTCTGCGACGTCCGCCTCCAGGTACCCGTGTCCTGTCCCCTGGAGGGCTCTGTGTGCCTCACTGCCTGGGAGAGGGGGCATCTCAGAGTCCAGTTTTCCTGAAAAATGTGTACTTTAAAAAAAATAGATACACTTTGAGAGAAGTGATGCTGACATTGTTTTCCAGCTGGAGACTATTGATTTGAAAAACCGATTTGATCTGTGGCATCCACTTGAGCTGTGGCTTTCCCTTTATACTATTAAAATACAGATGTAATTCCAAAAATTCCTTACCAGCATGCGGGCTTTCTGTTTGTGTTCTGACTGCAGGTGTGTGGCCATGAGATGCTGGCACACCGAGCTGTGCTGGCCTGCTGCAGCCCCTACCTGTTTGAAATCTTCAACACTGACAGTGACTGCCACGGAGTCTCCCATGTGAAATTCGATGATCTCAATCCAGAGGCTGTGGAAGTTCTGCTGAATTATGCCTACACTGCTCAGTAAGTAGTGTACACAGAAACCAGAGAGGGTAAGCTTTGGTTTGGAAAATGAAAATGATAACTTTCTGTCTTTCAATAGGTTGAAAGCTGACAAAGAGCTGGTGAAAGATGTATACTCTGCAGCAAAGAGGCTGAAGATGGAGAGGGTTAAGCAGGTACAGTTCTCAGCTCCTGTGGAAGTCCTTCCTGCCTTCCCAGGCTGACAGCACTGTGCTTTTTGGTGTTAGTGAGGCAGAAAATGATGACTGTGTGTCAATGGAAAGCTCCTGTAGAGGTCCCCTGGCACTGCGTTGATTTGGGTGCCAGCAGTGAGTGCTGCAGTGTCACATCAGCAACTTCCAAAAGTATCTGACTTTTTCATTTAATATTTGCATGTTTCTATGGAAGGCAACGTGTCCTTTCCAGCTCTGGCACAGGGATGACAGCAGACAGTCACTGTCCTACAGGCAGAAAACAGCTGGGGCTGTATGTTGGGGTGGATAATTTAAATGCAGAAAACTTTTGTGTACTTGTGAACTAAGATGCAGCTTTTCCCTTCCCAGGTCTGTGGTGACTATTTGCTGTCCAAGATGGATGTGCAGAGCTGCATCTCCTACCGGAACTTTGCCAGTTCCATGGGAGACTCCCGTTTGTTGAACAAGATCGACGGCTACATACAGGAACACCTCGTGCAGATCTCAGAACAGGAGGAATTTCTCAAACTCCCACGGCTAAAGGTTGGTTTGGCTTTGTAGAATTCCTTCTGGGATGGGATTTCTGAAGAGCAACCAGCAAGTGTGGCTTCTTTTTTGGGGGAAGGAAAATGTTGTACTGACTTCTGCCAGTTACGGATCTGTGTAATGTTCAAATGCTCTGAACCCTAAGTGTGGAGGGGACACACTGTCATCCTTAAGTGTGGAGGGGACACACTGTCATCTTTCCAAGTGCAGAAGGGAGCTGTGCTCGGGCCTAAACACTCAGCTTAGTTCCAGAGCCTGAAGGCTCCTCGGAGGTAAAGTGAGAGTAGTGCTGACTGTGTGAAGTACAGCACGCTACAAATACCAGGGTAATTCCTAGGGAATAATCATGCTTTTCTCTTCTCCTTCAAGCTTGAAATAATGCTGGAAGACAATGTTGGCCTACCCAGCAATGGCAAATTGTACACAAAGGTAATCAACTGGGTACAGCGCAGCATCTGGGAGAACGGAGACAGCCTGGAAGATCTCATGGAAGAGGTTAGTCTTCAAGAAAATGGGATTAAACTTTTATTTTTTTTATTAAACAAAAAAGCTATTATGAAGGATGATCCCTCTTTAATTTTTTAATTTTTTTTTTTCACTTTTTGAACTATGACCCTAAAGAATTTAAATTTTACTGTAGGTACCCCTAAGCTGAGAAACTGGGGGGGTGTTCAGGTGAGCTGAATGAACTGTTCAGTCTGGTCTTCTGCTTTCCCTTTTTGCTCCCTGTTGCTGTATAGTGCCCTCAGAGTGGTGTGTATCTTGCTGTAGGTTTGGGGAGGTGGTAACTGAGGACTTGCCGTAGATTCTTGATGTTTTCCTTTTGCAGGTTTTGCTTGTAAATGCACAGTAGGTAAAAGCTTCTAATGGTTGTTCCTCCCCGTTGGTTTATCTCCCCATAGGTTTATTAACAAAACTAGGATACCAAGGCTGAAGAACCAAGAAGAACCCTCCAGTGTATTGACACGTACAGAAGCAGCAGTCCTGCCCCAGTGCTTCTAAGAAAATCCGCTGTGGGCAGAGAACGATGATGATGATTTAATGGTGTTTATTACTCCTTTTACAGGATACATTCTTTTGAAAGTTGTGTGTTGTTAAATGGCTTTACTCATGAATACTGATAGTAGATGTAGTGTTTAATGGAAAAATTAGCGGGGAGGCAACATTTTTAATTGGCTACAGGCTTTGCCAAGTCTCATGGAACGTCAAAATTTTCCAAGTTTGTTATTTACAAGCATGAAGGGTCGTCAGAAACGCTTGTATAAGCAAAGATGAATGTTGATACTGTCGTATATTCTCAAGTGTGTATTTCCTCGTGGAGCAACTCATTTTGAAAGCTTTGATCATGTTGAAACTCAGATGCATTTCATTGAAACAGCTGCATCTGCTGTTCAGTGGTGGACAACAGTTCCCTCCAGAGCTTAAATTTGTGTTGTCTTCCCTCATTCCCATATCTTTCTTTTAGAGTCCACTGTTGGCTTCTCTTGACATTTTTTGATGGAGATAAATATGTGTATTTTTCAAGCAAGAAAACTTGTGTGCAGGGATAAGGAAAAATGCTTTGCATGAGACTGTGAATTTGTGTAACTCTGCAAATTAATGTGTCTTTTGCTTGTCTAATGTTTCTGTGCTGGAAAAAAAAAAAAAGCAGCAGAAGCCGGTGGAAAGGAAGATGTCTCTCTCAAGCTGAGCAAGTGTGGACCCTCCACCCCTGTTTGAAGATTGCCACCATGACATCTGCTTCCTTTTAGTTGTGCCCCTGGGCGAGCTCGAGCCGAGCCGAGGAGCAGGGTGTGCCTGGGGTGATGTGCCTGTAGCTGAGGAGCACTGACAGCAGCCACATGGGTGTTCTGTTGTTGTCTTTGCAGGTGCAAACGCTGTACTACTCAGCTGATCACAAGCTGCTTGATGGAAATCTGCTAGATGGACAGGCTGAGGTGTATGGCAGTGAGGATGACCACATTCAGTTTGTGCAGGTACAAATTGCAGACAGCCTCAGGTAACCCCAGGTAGGCTGGAGCAGTTTACAGCACACCTGAAGTCTTGTGTTGTGCCAGCAGAGGAGCAGCAGTAGCTGTCGTGGAGAAGACAGCACGAGCAGGTATCTCTTTCAGAGCTGCTGGAGGCAGCGGTACAGTCTCAGCCTCTGGTTTTTTGGCAGACTGAGCCTTCGCAAAACCCAGTGCTCTGGGTTTGACTTCAAAATCAGTCTTGGCTGTTAGAAGAAAGAAGAGGCAGACAAGCACTCAGCTGCAGGAAGTCAGCTGAGGCTTTGCAGAGTTATCCAGAGAGCGTAAAGATTCTCGGGCTGCTTGGCTTGCAGTGGGGAATGCTACTGGGAAATTCTGGCCCAGGGAGAGATTCCAGATCCAAGTTCTAATCCTTCAGCTGCCAGCGTCCGTTCCCTTTGTGCAGCTGCACTGCTGGTGTAGCTGCCAGATCTCTCTGATCTAGACGTGTTTCGACTGGGTGTAAATCGGTCCTGTGCTTTTTGAAAGGATTTCTTTTACTATGCTCATTTTCTTTCTATTTCTAACCAGATATAATCCTTCTCAACTCCTGAAAACCTCACAGCTTAGCAAAACGGAGGCTGTCTAAGTACAAAGAATAAAAAGGGACTAAGAGGTGTAAATTATCAGTTGTTTTACACACCTGAAGTTTGTTTAAATTCACTGAATTTGAAGCAAATGTACTGTAGTATTTTATAACATGCTGATACAAAAAGTTTACTTCTTGAAACTTTTAGCTAATGTGTGTGCAAAACACCGTCCATCCCAGAACATGGATTTTAGAAATGAAAAGAGAGCAAAATGAAAAGCCAGCTAATTTTCCCGTCTCAACTGTTTTTAATAAGCCTTCGCAGTCTTCTCCACCTTTGGTCCTTGTAATGCTTAGGAGTGGGGAGGTGAAGGTTCAGAACGGTCATTTTCAGAAATAAGACCAGGAGGGAGTCCTCAACTTTTTTCTAAATCCTTTCTGATAAGAAGAATCACCAACTTTAGATATTGTAGGCAGTTTACAGATAAGAGCACAAGGGGTTAACTGGATGCAGATTCAGCAGTACCAAAAACGCTGCCCACCAATGAGCTGATGTTCACGGGCGCTGACTTTAGCAAGGCAGTTCCTCTGTGAGGGGTTATCTGCGCTAGGTGATGTGTTTCAGAAGTCCTGTGACAGTTTCCATGGAGATCAGGCTCCAGGGAACTCTGCAAGCATCACAAACTTGGGTGTGGTCACAAACTTTGCTGCTGAGCAGAACAGACAGCACAGCAACTTCTGGGCTGCAGAAAAAGCCTGAACCACCCCAGCCAACTGTGCTGAAATGGGAAATTTGGAGGGTTTTCTTAATGGAGCAAAGTAATATAAGCTACAGTATAAACTTAATTGAAGATGAAAAGAAAGCAGAATCTCCTGTTACTGGGAAGTATCAAGGGAGTAAAATCCAAGAAACAGCTAATCTGAGCATAGAGGGGAACTGAGGCGAAATTAATTTGTCTTCAGGGAATGAAGAGAATAGTTAATTCACTTCCAAACAGCATTATATAATGAACTGCGGTTCCAGGAGCAGAGCTGTGAGAGGCTGCTCGGTGGTAGCTCTGTGGTGTCCCACTGCATGCAGCTCTTCCCTTGCGTCTGTAAATCCTGTCGGTGAGGTGAGCTCTCGCAGGCATTGGAAATGGTTCCTGCTCCGCCACCAGCAGTGTAGAGCCGCAGTCCCGGGATGAGAGGGGTCCCAGGAGAAAGGTGCAGGGTGGTGTTTGGCTGTTGCTGGGTAGATGCTGTGCAGGAGGTGTGCTATAAATGCCGCTCTGCGGGGCTGGCGCTCAGATGTTCTCCGGAGTAGTGACGGAGTAGCTCAGGGAAGCAGAGGTAGCAGGAGGTGAGTCTGGGTAGGTTTCTGTAGCTGCCTTTTGATTTTGCAGAAGAAGCCACCACGTGAGAATGATCACAAGCAGATCAGTAGCAGCTCCTCTGGAAGTCTTTCTCCAAATGCTACTGTTCAGAGTCCTAAACACGAGTGGAAAATCATTGCTTCAGAGAAGACTTCGAGTGAGTAACGGGCAGGGCTTGTCTGACAGATGTGTCTGGTATCGTGTACCCACCACCTCCTCCTCCCTGGGGGTTTCCTTCAGCGTCCCTGAGGAATGCAGAAGTGCTTTTCCTTACAAGTAATTGGTGGGATGTTTCTAATGTAACTGGGATCACATCTCAATTCCTTGTCTACAGGGCCATCCCAAATGCTGTGGTGTGCAGCAGTTACCCAGAAAATCCTAAGGAGATAGGCAGTCCCTAATTAATCAGCAGAGTGCTTTGCTCTGGGTGTGTGAGGAGACCTTACCAGCACATACTTAGGTTGCTGTCTTACGTTCTTAGAGTACTATTTTAGTACCTAAAACTCATATTTTTCAGTAACTAACACTTTTTCTAACACTTGGAAAACCAGTAACCAGAAAAAACCCCAAGGAGATAAGGGGAGAAGCAGAACCTAAAGGCCCTCGTTGGCTTTCACTTTGGGTGACGCACGACTTTACTTACCTTGGTGGTCTCTCCTTCTCTCCCGGTGCCAGGTAACACGTACCTGTGTCTGGCTGTTTTGGACGGTGTGCTGTGTGTGATCTTCCTGCATGGCCGGAACAGCCCCCAGAGCTCCCCCTCGAGCACCCCCCGGCTGCTGAAGAGCCTCAGCTTTGAGCTGCAGCCCAGCAACGTGGTGGAGAAGCCCATGTCCCCCATGCAGTACGCGCGCTCGGGGCTGGGCACGGCCGAGCTCCACGGCAAACTCATCGCTGCAGGTCAGGGCGTGGGCAGGGGGGCTGGGGCATCCTCACCACCGCCCTGTGCAGCTCTTCAGCATCACAGCACCCGGTCTGGGGGACAGCGGTGCCACGTGAGCCTTTGCTTCCAGGTGGTTACAACCGGGAGGAGTGCCTGCGCACGGTGGAGTGCTACGACCCGCAGACCGACACCTGGACCTTCCTCGCGCCCATGAGGACGCCCAGGGCTCGGTTCCAGATGGCAGTGCTGATGGTGGGTGCACGCACAGGGCAGCACACTGACCACCACGAGGCGTTCCTCTGGTTCCACGGGCACTCCAGTGCTGAAGGGGGGTGTGTTTGTTCCACTCAGGGGCAGCTCTACGTTGTGGGGGGGTCCAATGGCCACTCGGATGACCTGAGCTGTGGAGAGATGTACGAGCCAGAAATCGACGACTGGACTCCTGTCCCAGAGCTGAGGACCAACCGCTGCAATGCAGGTGAGGCTTCTGCAGCACAGGGGGCCGCGGGTGTTTTACATTCTTTACATTCTTCTTGCCTTACGTTCTGTCCCTTGTGAACAGGAGTGTGTGCCCTCAATGGAAAGCTGTACATCGTGGGTGGTTCTGATCCTTATGGCCAAAAGGGACTGAAGAACTGTGAGGTGTTTGATCCTGTAACAAAGTCCTGGACAAGCTGCGCTCCCCTGAACATCCGTAAGTTTATTGTGTAGTCAGGAGGGAGGGGGAGAAAAGGGCGACCACAAAAGTGCCCCAAAGCAAAACCCAGCCCAAAGCTTTCCTTTGAGCTGCTGTGGGATGTCGGTGCATGGCCGTGCTGGTGTTTGGTTGCAGGGAGACACCAGTCGGCCGTGTGTGAGCTGGGGGGGTTCCTGTACATCATTGGGGGCGCCGAGTCGTGGAACTGCCTCAACAGCGTGGAGCGTTACAACCCCGAGAACAACACCTGGACCCTCATAGCGCCCATGAACGTGGCGCGGCGCGGCGCCGGCGTGGCCGTGCGGGAAGGTGCGGAGCTGCAGGGGCTCTCTGGGAGGGGGCTGTCTCTGAGGGGGCTCTCTTGGGAGGGGCTGCTGCTGCAGGGCCTGAGCAGCCTCTGGTGCTTGCTGAATGTTGCCTGTTAAGCTGTGATGTGAGTAGAATACAAAGCTGTGTTCCTTCTCGGGGAGGACACGGTACAGTAAGAACCTGGCCAAACCTTGTTTGGATTAAGGAAAAGTAATCGGAGAGTTTTGGGGCATTCACCCCCTGCCCGCTCTTCCCAAAGCACTTCAGAGCTGCACCTGTTTGTTTGCATTCGGACTTGGCCCTTGCTCTGATCCAGCCTGCCCTCAGCTGCCACGCTCAGGAGACCCAAAGCAGGTCGACCCTCGACCGAGGCCTCGGCCAGACCCGCCGCAGTTCCTCCTCTGGGCTGGGTCTGCGTTCCCAGGAGGAGGCTGGGACACAGCGCCCATCCCTGCCCCTTCCTTTGCCAGGCAAGCTGTTCGTGGGCGGCGGCTTCGACGGCACGCACGCCGTGAACTGCGTGGAGATGTACGACCCCGCCCGCAACGAGTGGAGGATGATGGGCAGCATGACCACGGCCCGCAGCAACGCCGGCATCACCACCGTGGGCAACACCATCTACGCCGTGGGGGGCTTCGACGGCAACGACTTCCTCAACACGCTCGAAGTCTACAACCCCGAGGCCAACGAGTGGAGCCCCTACACGAAGGTCTACAAGTTCTGAGTGAATTAAATCCCCTTTTCAAACTAACAGGCTTAGTGATGTAATTGCGTGTCAGTAGAGGTACACCTGTGAATAGGGGTGGGAGGGCATAGACGTTGCCAACAGCAACACAGAGCTTTTGCATATTGCATATTAATGTGCTGTACATATTTTGTTTTGGAAAGAATATTGAGATGAAGGGGGTTTTTGTGTATTTTAGAACTTTTGTTTTGGTTTTGTTTTAAAGATTCTGAAGATAAAGCAGGAGCAACTAGACTGGGCATATCATTTCAGGAGCTTACCCCAGTGTTTGTTCTGTCACTTTGCACATGAAATGGCTTCCTGTAGGTGTGTTCTCGGGGCAGGAAGGGTAAGGTTTGGGGGGGGATAGTTGTTTTTTCTTTCTCATCAGGCCTTGGTTTCCTTTAGTAACTGGAACAATCTGTAACAAGAAGCCTTATTTAAATAGATATAATGGCTATTTTTTTTATTAAAAAAAAGCTGACGTCTCTGCTAATACCTTATCTTTTACAATTGCCTTTTTATAACAGTTTTTATATACTCAGCAGAGTATTTTGTCTGTTGAAGTGCACATGGCAGTCAATGGTTATTGGAACAAAGAGACAACCTTGGAGTTCACAGAGACTGAGCAGGACAGTGGACTCACCCCGTGTGGGAGCTTTTCCTCTGCTGCCATAGTGTAAGTTAGTCTGCACCACCTTCCTTAGAGCTGCACAGGCTTTCTGAGACACCACAGCTCAGACCTCCTGGGGGGAGAATTCCTTTGGCTCCAGGTGTTTTGAGGATGCAGAGCGCTTTCTGTACAGCCATTTGTTACTCTGGGGGAGCTGATCTTTGTATCACAACTCGGGGAGGGGGGTTCTCATGGGTTTTAAACTCTTGCCAGCTGGCAATGAAAATGTGTTGTAGTAACTGTCTTAAATTTATTTTTCTAATATTCCAAGCTGGAAGTGTAATAGAACACGAATAACTTGATTTCCTCTGTGCTCATAGTCCTGCTTTAGTTCACTCTCTCTGTTCCTCTGGATCAGCTGGGTTGGGATGACTCAGTGTCTAATGTGTAGTGCTGCACATCTAACTCTGGGTGCCAAACTAGCACTGACTGCTTTCTGCTGCTGCAAACACATTAAAGGTACCTTTTGGGAAACCCTCGCACCACAGGCGTGCCCTGAGCTCTCTACGTGTCCTTTTCTTTGCAAACAGAACTGGGGGGCTACTAAACAAGACCCTTTGGATGGGTGCAGGGGGTGTTTAACTGACAGGCCTGGGGTAGAATGGAGGGGGTGAAGTGTCCCTCGAGCTGCTGGAGGGCACAGGGCTGAGCAACATCCCTTGAGTGGGACTGGGAGATTTCCCTGCTTCCAAGGCAGAGCCACTCAAGAATCAACCACTGTTTAATGTAACAATAAATTACATCTGTACAATCAAGGTTTTACAAATACATCCAAAAGTTAGTATCAAAATAGACCCTTTAGAACTTTGCCAGTCATCTCTTGTCTCAGTACAAATGCACACACAGAGGTAGCATTAGAAAGGCCTTGGAAAATGGCTCTTGGAAAGTTTCACGGGCTTTAAGCAGTTCTGGAAAGCAACCAGCAGCACAGTGAGAGATGTCACCTGCAGGGCAGGGATGACCAGCCCCACCTTGGCGGGAGGAGGGGGCAAGAGAAGGATGATGAATTTCCCAAAGAGCACTGCCAGCAGGTTTCCACTGTATGAAGATTAAGCAGGCATTTTAACAAAGGAAAAACATCCCTTTCCTCTGAAAAGGGGTCCAGGACAAACACACCTGCAGGAGGGGGTGGTGGTGGAAGTCTGCTTTGTTTTTAAAAACAATTGAGCATCCATCTGTCTCCATAGCCCCTCCTCAGTCCTTCATTCCCAGCCTTGTCCTCGGCCCCTTTCCATCCTCCAGAGCCCCCCGTGGGACATAACAGACTGTTACCTCACCTGTCACTTCTAAAGTACCAGCAAAACAAACACCAGGGTCTTCCTATGGGCCCATCAACAGCACTCAGAGCAGCCCAGCCCCCTTCTGCATCCCAACCCAGCCGTGGTTTTCCTGGGTATCCATGGATATCCTCCCTCGAGACAGAGCATTCTACTGGCGGGTGGTTTGCAGCAGAAATTCGACATTTAATGTCCACAGGTAACCAGGGTTTTTCCTTCAAGTCCAATGCAAACCAGCACCGTTGACAACACAGAAGACAGGTGTTCTGGCTCCTCCAGTGCTTCCCTCCTCCCCTGGGGAGTCAGTTCACCTGGGCGAGGCCAAGGCAGGGCTGAGCCCCCCAGCTCCAGGTCACAGCCCAGGAGGGTCACAGCCCGGGGGTGTCACAGCCCGGGGGTGTCACAGCCCGGGGGTGTCACAGCCCGGGGGTGTCACAGCCCGGG
>JAYRBT010000005.1:24229570-24249084 GCA_036023395.1 Myiotriccus ornatus | reverse complement strand
CTCCCTGCTCCCTGTTCCAGCTCCCTGCTCCCTGTTCCTGCTCCCAGCTCCCTGTTCCTGCTCCCAGCTCCCTGTTCCTGCTCCCTGTTCCTGCTCCCAGCTCCCTGTTCCTGCTCCCAGCTCCCTGTTCCTGCTCCCTGCTCCAGCTCTGCCTGACTTTCTCTCTGGCACAAATCACCGCCCTGGCAGCCTGAGGGAAGGACGACAATTCCCTCACTAGACACCAAGAGGAAGAAATCTCAGTTCCTTTGATAAAAACAGTTTCTCTACATCTGTAGAACGGTATAAATTAAGTGTAGAACCAGTTTTAAGGATTTAATCCCAACATTCAGTGATCAGTCCTGACACAGGAACATCCCCCCCCTGCACTGCTGAGATTGTAAAAAATTACACTTCTGATTTATGGAGCCCTTGTCTAAACCAGTGTTTTCCAAGTCACTGGCAGTATGAGAGAAATTCCATTTAGATAAAATATTAGAAAGCAGAATTCAGGTTCCTTACTGCAGCGAGCAGGGCAAATATTTTTACAGCTGATACTATATTAGTATAAACATTTATGAGGGTTGTATCTAAGAGGACGTGCTGTAAGTTGTGAGAGGTTTTAAAGTTGGCATGGGAACAAAACAATTATTTCTTAGCCAACAGATGAAAAAAAAATCCAACTAGAAATAACTCTATCAATTCACCAAAGGCTGAATTTTCTTTCTTTTCTAAGAACAAGGATTTCTTATCTCAAAGGAACACGGCAGGAAACATGAAGGCATGTAAAATTTCTCCCTAAACCTTGGAATCAGATCTAATCAGCCAAGGGAAAATGTGAACCATTTTAAAGATTTAAGAGGTCTTAAATTAGGTCCCTTAATTAATAATTCCAAATAATACCCTACTCAAACACAAACACTCAGAAATACTATTTAAAAATGTGTCATGGTCTCACAATTTTACCTGACTTAAATTCCAGAAGTTTAATAACCTTTCTTCATGATTAGTAATGACACAGAGTTGCTAACCATAGCAATTATTGCCTCAGTTTTAGAGCTGAAGTACTGTCAGACATTTCTGGCATGCAGAATTCTGCAATTTAAACCCCATTCTACTCCCAGTGCTGTCAGAGGAAGAAGCCAAGATAAAATTAAAAATCCTCAAGTTACAAGAAAAGGGGAAGATGCAAAAAGCTGTTAATGTGACATCTTCCACCAAACAGCCTTTTTTGTTTGGTGTTTGGTTTTTTTCTTTTTAATATCTGTATTTGTCATTAACACGTTCTGGTCACCAAGCCTGAACAGCTGCAGTAGTGCCACTCGTGGAGTCTTTTTTTATGACTAAGGGCATCTGACACACATTTATCTCAACAAGTGTCATCGCGCTTTTCTCCTTGTTTTGAACAGTCTGAAAACCTAAATTTTAATGCAGCTGAAATTTCAGTCTAATTTGTGAGGCTTTCAAACTTTCACAAGGTGTTTTCCTCTCTTTGTTCTGGGCAGCAAGGACCTGAAGGGAACATGGAATTCATTTGCATTTTAGCACTAAAAGCTCCAAATATTCAACCTAGAGCTTTTTCACTACCTTTTCTGCAATCATGTAATTTAACTACAAGTCACTGAAAGGCATTTTTTCAGAAACCAAGGACAATAAATACACTCCAAGGTCAGTTTTAGAGCAAAATGGAAATGGGAAGGTTCTCACTTTCCAGTGGAAGGTGTGGGGTGGGACAAGAGGAGCTTTAAGGTCCCTTTCCACCCAAACCACTCTGGGATTCTATGAAAACTCCACATGTTTTGCCTTAATTCCTATATAAACCTACAATGAGTCATAATCTGGTTTCTGACTCTTTGAAGACCCACTCAGCAGTCTCCAAGGACCTTAATTCCCTGCACTCCACCCCATACCACCCCAGCTCTTCCTGCAGACTGTCCCCATTTCTTGCTCCACAATGCCACCTACTGCAGAGCTGCACAGCAGGGCAGGCACTTCCAAAGGGAAACCTCCAGGACACTGTCCATTCCAAGCATCATCCTGTGTGCTTCAGGTTTTCTTTTTACACAGCTCTCCCATAAGGGGAACTGTGGGAGCTGAGGAGCTGCCACTGAAGTGCAACATTTTGTAATGAAACACCATAATCCCATTAAATCTCATCCACCACGTCTATAAACTGATACCACAGGATTTCTTGCAAAAACTTTGGGACTGGAATGAAAAAGGCAAAGTTTAGCAGTAACTTGCTGAATTAAAACAATTTTCTTAGAAAAAGAAACCCACCAGCAATAAAATGAACCTGTTAGTATAAAGTTGCTCCATCTCATGTTTCTACCCATATTTTCTGTTTCTACTTTCATAGTATTTAGATCATTTATCTTTGAGAGACAATTCTTTGAATGGATTTATACTGCACTGCTGTAAAAAAAAAGATTAAGTCAAGACTACACGGGCAATTCATTATTCCTCCCGAAACTTCCATTTTATTGTTCTGCACTCTTTGAAAAAGGGGGGAGGAATGGTCTCCCACTGACAGAGTAGTTTTAGATCGGATATTGGGAAGCAATTGTTCCCTGGGAGGGTGGGGTGGCCCTGGCACAGGGTGCCCAGAGGAGCTGTGGCTGCCCCTGGATCCCTGGGAGTGTCCCAGGCCAGGTTGGACGGGGCTTGGAGCAACCTGGGCTGGTGGGAGGTGTCCCTGCCCAGGGCAGGGGTGGAACTGGATGGGTTTTAAGGTCCCTTCCCGCTCAAACCATCCTGGAATTGTGTGATGCCATGAAGGCAGAAGGAATATGATCCTTCCTAAATGGAGAGTGCAGCTGCTGCTCCTTGTTAGGGCTGATCCTTGTGACACGGGTTTTGACTCCTGAAGAACACTCTGGAATTGGGAACAGCAAAGCCCCAAAACTTCGTGTCCTTCACTACACTGGAGATTTGCCCCCATTCCATGGGGCCTCTCATTTGGAAAGCCAATAACCCTGAATTATTCAAAGTTGCTCTCATGAGAGCTGATGTATTAATCATGTCCCAGCTCCAGTTACACTGAGCAGAACTCGCTCAGCGTGAAACACGGAAAAACAAACCCCAGGACTCTCTTCCCATGGAAGAGAAAATCCACTGCAAGAGATCTCAATGTCTGCAACAGTTTCATGTTCTTTTGCTACCAAGAAATGGTTCTGTGCAGCCTCAACGCAAGATTTCTACTGGGAATCACGTAACCAAGCACACAGAACTCAAGTGTGGTTTGGTATTGAAATATTTCAGTGACTTTTAGGACTTCAGGTGACTGCTACTCACTTTTCTGCCCCAGCTGAAATGCTCACCTACTAATTCCTTCCTGGATATCCTTCACAGCTGCCAACAGCTTTTGCAGGCCCAAAAAAGCTTCCTCAAACGAAGACTTTGCAGCCATAGTCACTGCACTGGGGTCCAACTTCTGGAATATTTCAATACTAAAATTAAAAAGAAACAAAGAAGAGACAGAGGAAAGTAGTTAATAAGAAGCCTCAGAGTTCAGAGAAACTCAGTATCTGTTGTGTGCATTGTATTTTGTCTATTAAAAAACTTGGTCAAATATAAATTTATACTAAACCCATGTTGTCTAAAACAGTCTCAGAAGAAATGGCAGTGCAGACATGGAGTTACCACTGCTGATGAGGTAAGTCCTTAACAGACCGCCAGAAATGGAGCTCTTTGGGCTGGGCTGACTCAGAGGCCCTCCTTGGAAAAGGCAACAAATCCGGACTGTATCCAAAAATATGGCATCCCAACGAGTGTGCAGCAGATTTTTCCAAAATAACCACAATAAAAGCAATGGTAAAACACCCAGATGGAAAAGGGGTTAATTTCCTGCAATTCTGACTTTACATGAGAAAGGAAATTCGTCACTAGACTCTGCAGTTGGATTTTATACAGTGAAGGATTTTGCTTAAGAAGAAAATGTTTTCTATTTCATTGATTAAAGGCTAAAAATAAGGTAAAGACTTTTGTACAACTCCACTGGATTTGGAAGGAAATACCCACAAGACATCTTGGATCTTGAATGCCTCTTCTTACGGATAAATATGAGATTTCCATGAATGTCTCACATTTGTGGGGTTTTCAGCAACATTTTCCAAGGCAATTTATTTCAGCTGCTGCCCACAAAAAGATCAGCAGAAGGACATAACAATTTGCATGCTCCCAACTTCTTTGTGTGACAGGTTGTGTGATTTTTCTGTGGGTTTTTTGGGGTTGATTTTGATTAATTATCAATAGGTTTTTTTCTAAAATAGTGGGGGAAAGAAGCTCAATTTTTAAGTGTGCTTGTTTGAAAATTATTTAAGGTTCTGTAGACATTCTGAGCTCCCTTAGCTTTACCTGAACAGGTTCATTGTGTTCCAAACACCCTCAAGGACGGACCAGATTTCCTGGTGCCTGCTTTCCCGAGCCACACGAAAGCTTGGATGTAACTCTTTTTCTTCAGAGTTTGGCAGATTGGGTGTCGTGGCTTCCATTTTTTCAGCATTTTCTGAAAGAACCATGATGTCTTCTGATAAATCCTGCTCACTGTCTGCCCTCACCTTATAAAACAGTTCAGCAAACAAATAATGAATGTATTTGGTTCCTAACTTAAGAAAACTAGAACACTTCTACAGGGTTTCTTTAAAGCAGTGCTCAAAAAGCAAGGCTGAATTCTGCTAGACACATTGATTACAGTCTCTGCATCCAAAACATCTCTCAACGGGTTGGGTTGGGATGGACCTCAAAGCCCACCCAGTGCCACCCCCTGCCCTGGGCAGGGACACCTTCCACCAGCCCAGGGTGCTCCAAGCCCCGTCCAACCTGGCCTGGGACACTTCCAGGGATCCAGGGGAGCCACAGCTTCTCTGGGCACCCTGTGCCAGGGCCTGCCCACCATCACAAGGAGGAATTTCTTCCCAAGGTTTTCAGGCAGAGGCTGTTTCTCATGGCACAGATTGCAGGGTATGGGCTGACTGCAGCACATGCTGAAGTCACAGCACAGATCATTCTTCTCCTTGACCTTCCTCTCCCTTTCAGCTCTCTCCAAAGCCACAGAGAACTCTTTACAGCTATTCTGACCTGTATTCTTCCCCACACATAGAAATATTTCACGTCATCAGTGCTCACTACTCCAGTTTTTAGGACACTACATACACAACTAACAGTAACCACAAACCAGGACACTGAAATTTCTTCCCCAGCAGCTCAGAGACAAGCTGGGTGTGAAGACAAACTTGTCAGTGCCAGGACAACCCCCAGTAACCACCACAAACCACAGGGGACTCCTTCCTTCATGTGTAGCACCAGGGAAAGCTGAAATGACACGACTAAGAGCAGTAGTGTGGGACTCATAGTGTGGAATTCCTTCTTCAGAAGGAGAAACAGCAATTTTAATCTTTAAGGCCCATCGGCTACAAATGCAACAGAAAACTAAGACAAAAAAAAGTTTTTCAGTCACCCTCCCAATACTAACACAAATACTGGGGGGAAAAAGGAGTCTCCCAAACATCTACACACTGGCAGATATTCACCACATGAAAATCAAAGTAAAGTTGGGGGCTGTTCACTCTAAAAGGCACCAGCAACAACATTTCCTGCAAAACTTAGGGGAAATTATGGGAATAATTAAGAAATCTAAGCCAGGTTTGAATTATGATCATGGAACAACCTGAAGATGAGGTGAACAAGCACTGGAGCTCCTCTTACCTCTCCCAGCCTGTCCCACAGTTTAGTCACTGCAGCATAAGCCTGGGGCAGGACACCGCTGTAGTCTGACCTTGAGCTGAAAGCATGGAGGAGTTTCTTGGATTCCTGGAGCAAGACACGCACTGCTGAGGAGTCCAACGGTTTATCTGATATGTAGACATCAATATAAGAGGAAAAAAACCCAATTGTTAGGAGTCATCAGTCTTGGCAGGCAAATTTAATACTAAAATATCCCACGAGAGGCAGAACCATGGAATCCCAGAAGATTCTGAGCTGGAAGGGACCCACAGGACCATCCAGTCCAGCCCCTGGCCCTGCACAGACACCCCAACAATCCCCCCTGTCCCTCAGAGCGTTGTCCAAACCCTCCTGGAGCTCTGGCAGCCTTGGGGCTGTGCCCACTGCCCTGGTCAGTGCCAACCACCCCCTGGGTGAATTTAACAGGTGTATCTGTTAAAATCAAATCTTAAAGACATCTTTAAACAAGTCAAAGGTTTGTGGGTTTTTTTTGCTGGCCTTTTTTGAAAACAAACCTCCCTGTCCTCATCTACCACATCAAGTGTCCTTTGCTCCTCTGTAATTTCTTTGGCAAATGTAGAGCATTTGTAGATTATTTGCCCACATAACATGGGGGCAAAGGAGGGAGAAGGATTATTTGCCTTTTCAAAATAATTCAAAGACTTTGGTGACCAATAATACACCAGATCAGCGAGGCTTTTTACAAGTTTACAGTTAACATTCTCAGGGATTTTTACCTGTACAAAGGTGCTTAGAGAGACACTCAACAGTTGAAAGTAAACTCCTTGGCACCACATAACCAAAAACAGACATCCAGTGTTTTTTATAACACTTCAGCAGGTTTACTAATGTCCACGGTGGCTTCAGATACAGGATCTGAAAGAGAGTATGTTACAAATTCAAAGGCTGGGTTTTATTTATACCTATTGCCGTGCATTCCACAACTGCTCCGTTCTCTCTGTTCTCCAATAACAAATGATTTGTGATTGCTGAAGTGGAATTTCAGTGATTCCTCAAAAATAAGGTTTTATTCACATGTAACAAGTTTACCTATTAAATAAAGATTTGATTCAGCAGCATGGGTTGAACAGTGATGCTCATGTGCAATGTACAATCACTCCCACGATCTTTGGTTCCTCTTTCCTCAAAAACCAAAATCCAAACACTCCTGGGTTATCTCAAAGTGATTTAAATGTGTTACTTGTGCACAAAAGCCAGAACAACAGTAAATATGCCCTTGATTTTCTAGTATTGCTAAAAAATAGAAATAAACATTGTTGACTATATACAAATGAAGTAACATGTGTATTGCAAAAAAATGTATTCGTATCAAGTGAAACCAGAGTTTGAAGAGATGTCAACAGCAATTAACTAAGTTAAACAGAAGTGACCAAAAGCTTAACTGTCACCCCGTGAATTTTTGGGGATTTTTTAAAGCCACAGAGGCTTATCTGCCTGAAATTTAAACTTCTAACTCACCCCCATCAGCTATGAAACGGAATCTAAACCAAAGCAGGGACAATTTAAAGTGCCTTGTTCTTGTGCATGTTTTCTGTTTGAAATACTTTCGAAAGAGCATTTGCAGGTTCTCATGAACACCCCTGTAATTCTGTATCTGCCCTGTAACAATTTAGCTGTGAACATTTTAGCCACAAGGTATCTAAAAACCTCTGTTCCAGTGGGAAGAGCCCCAGTATCTCACAGAATGTGATGGAAGGGCTTCTTGCAGGACATAACTACAATGCAGTGATTTACCCAGACTCGAAAATCGGAAATAAACAGAATTTTAATGCAACTAATAAAAAGAATTCTAAAAATTCACACTGAGCAGCCAGCATCTCTGCCACTGCATTATTAAAATTCTGTTAAAATACTGAACAGTCATTACTGGTCAACTAGAATAACCTTGCTATAAAATGAAATATTAGAAATGAACCCTGAGTTGTCCACTGTCAGTGAACTGGATGACTGAGGTGTTTGGCTTAGCACAGGTATTAATATCATTAAAATATCAAGGACATTCAAGCCTCTTAATTCTTGAAATATCAAGGAAGATGATTTAAAAACCCACCTCCATCCACAGGTTTCCGAATGCAAGTTTCATCTCAGTCTCCAAGATACATGACAAAGCTTCTCCTAAGTTCTTCTCAAGGTGTGGAAGCACGTTTGGGAACTGTGCAGTAAAACCAGCATCACCTCCCTGTGTCTTCTCAAATTCTGTATCTGCCAAACCAATGATACATAAGGTGTTTATTGCAGCTGTTTCTATATCTCATTTGTATTGATAATACACAGAGAACTCATCCCTATAAATAAAGACAAATTGCTTTTTATATTTATATATATGTAATAAATTTTATATTTATTTATATGTGTTTATAAAGCAGCTACACCTGAACAGGCTTCAAGTATTTCTAGTTATATCCACTTGTACTGTGGGCATTTTTAATTACGAGCTACTAATCAAAAAGATTAATTTCCCCGGGGCATTGCTCACTTGTGATATTACTCCACATTTCTTTTTTCCTTAAATAACTTAGATTATGTACAGCCAGTGGGGTTATCACCAAGTTTAAGATGATCACTCCTTAATATTGCAAACTTTGAAAAAATGAAAAACCTCTTTCAGTCCTGAACGGTTCAGGGCAATTTTTAAATGACTCTAAACACAGGAAATTGTTGCTGTGTTTTTTTTCGTATGAAGCAAAAATACATCACACTTGAATTTCCTAGAACTCTGAGACAGATGCTTTAAAAAAGGTCTCAAATATTCAGAAAACCATGCACCTTTTAAAACAACAGATCTGCCCCAAACAAAAAGCATTCCTATGGATCCAAAGGATAGGAAAACTGCGGTCAACGTAGGAAGCGTTCCAGCCAAACTCACCCCGTTCGGGCCGCTGTTCCCCACAGCTCTGCTGCCTGTTCACATGCACGTTCTGCAGAGCAGAGACCAAATCAGCTTTGCAGAATGCCTTGACCTCACTCACAATGGCTTTATTACACAAATTTTTATCATCCCTAGGAGAGGAGAGAATTAACTGCTGACATAAAAGCAATGAAAGCAACACACGGAGCAAAAAGTGCAGCTGGAAAACTGGTTTTGTGAACTTCATTATGTATGATTTTTTTTTCCTCAAGCAATTAGGAGCAGATCAGAAAATTAAACTAGAATATTAAGTAAAGCATCTATTCTGAAAAGAAATTAGAAACATACTGAAAAGTGTTTCAGGCTCCAGGTTTAAGAAAACAACAGCTCTAAATACTGCAGCAATGATGCCTGGTTTCAGTGATCTTAGAAAGCAAACAAGGCAACAAGACAGTAATCTTACTTGATTGCTACAATTAATTCTCATTTTTGAGACCCTTTTTTACTGTTCTGCGATCCAAATCACTATCCCAGGTGCTGCCCTGAGGTTCTGCTCCAGCAGAACTACTACAAAGATGCAGGACAAAGTTGGATGTTAGTGCTTTCCCAAAAATTCCCATTGCTTACACTGAGAGGATAAAGGGATTTTTGGAGGAAAAGCACTTCTGAAGCCACTTCTTGTTCTTTGCTCAAAGGAACCTAAAATCACCACCAATACTGTGACTGAAATGGTATTTTCAGCAGCCACTCCTGCCAATTTAAACAAACTAACTGGTGCCCAGTGTGTTAACCCCGCTTACTGGAACTCGGCAGGAACTGCTTCTAGCAGACACCAGAGCAAGTTGTTACAGTACAGCCAAGGAACATTAGCCCTCAAAAACCAGCTTCACCCGTTCCTATCAAACTAAAATCAATACTCAGAAGTCAGCTGTTATCTTCACAAAACAGGAACAGCAGCAAATCCATGTCCAGCTTCCCTCTAAGATTAACCCCTTGTTTGCTTCTGCCCACCTGGCTGGGAACAGTGATAAAGTACCTTAATCATTAATACTGATATTTTTTCTGTTTTGTAACTTCAGTAATATATATGAGGCTAAAATCTGAGAAAGCTATACTTTAACAAGTTTTAAAATTGAATATGGAGTAAACTTAATTCTGCTTCAGGCCTGCCATGAAGGTGATTCCATCTACAATCTTCATGGTTTATGACATCCCTCTATTCTCAGCTTTTCAGGGGGTGATTGTCCTTCAAAGAGCTCTACTGCAGAACAGCTCTTCATTTTGCCAACAGTGCAGCTGGCACGAGACCTAAGCCCACACAGGGACTCACGTGCAGAGGATGACAAGAGCCTGAGGGAAGAGGTTCTGGTACTGCAGGCAGCACTGCAGCACACGGTCGTCATTGTTCTCATCGCTCAGCCCATCTGCAAAGCCAGGGTAAGAATAGTTCAGTGCAGCCACGGGATTGTTTGTAAATCTAATACCCCCCAAACCAGGACAGAGAAGTGCAAAGTGACACTGAGAAAGAACTGCCCGAAGAACACTGAACACAGCACTAACACTAATGAGGGATCTGCACAGGACAGCCCTGGTTGTGCTCTGAAGGCTGCTGTCACCTATTAGCTAACTGGAATTAGCAAACTGCGGAGTGAAGACTCCATCAGACACGAACTGTAGAGCCAAGGGTCCCATTGGGTGAACTCCGAGGATTAAGTACCAAACCCCAATCGATTGCACATATATTACATATTTTTTGGGAAGCCAGCTGCATGGACTGTCCCCACAGCTTGGAATCCTGGTTTTTGAGACACTTGTAGATGAACTGGACTGCAGGGATTGCTTTGTCCCGGACATGCTGCAACATCTTCCCTTTCTTCAAATTGTCCAGCTCTTGTAGGACGACCCAGGGAATTATTAAAGCAAGTCTGTCAACACCTGGAAGGAAAAAAACAAACCACAACCAAGAGATGATATTTTGAAGAGCCACACAAACTACTACAGAGAACTTTTCATTCAAACATCGTAGTTATGCAAGTTCACACTTTTTGCCAGCAGCTTTCATAATCCTTGCTCAAGAGAATCTGGCATTTAAAAAAGAACTGAAAAGGCCACGTTCCCTCTTTCTAAGCTAACCTCAAACTGGCACTACACTGATTACACGGAAAAATGACAAGATTAGGCAAACAAAAGGAAGACACAATTTTAATCAACAGAACACTCTGACACCAGTGTGTGGCAACATTATAAAATATATTTGCAGCAATTACCTCGTCACACACTTGCTGTAAGGTGACACAGCAGCTGAAATAACAGGCTGCAAACACCTGGATGACCACAACAGTCACTGAGCCAAAACAAGCATCCCAACAAGGAGCCATGGCTTGCTCCAGTTGCCAACCAGCCTTCCTAAGCCAGGAATAGGAGTATGGATATGGCACTGGGGGTTTATTTGTGTGTAAGTATGGCCTGAACTCGGTCCACTCACAACAAACACTTCAACTGTTTTTTTTTCTTTTTCACATTATGAGATGCAATTTTGAAAAAATACGTTAATAACCACCTGCTTTGTAATAAATAGGTCAGGAATCTGTGACCTTCTCAACGTGGTGGTCCTGGTGCAGGACCAGAAACTGGGAGCCGCAATGTTCTAAAAAGGCATCCCAGTGTACAAGGCAACACCACTGCCAAAATGGAAAGTGAAATACAGTCTGACACTCTCCTGAAAGCTACTCAGGAGTAAAGTTATGACTAAAGCCACTTTCCAGGTTGCTGGAATGAGTGTATTCATGAGCTGAATCAAAGCACCCTCTGGATTCCAAATATACCTGCCAAGACCTGACATGCACAACCCCAACCCTCCTAACATTAAATTACCAAAAGCTTCCCAATATATTAGAGTCAAATGTTAAAGGCAGGATCTGCATCCTGGATTCCTGAGAAACTGCTCAATTCTGTGACCTTTACCAAACAGCAACACAGCACTGACTCGCTGCTTACAAGATTTGAAATGTTCTTAGATTTCTAGAAAAAGAAATGGTAAAAGGAGAGTAGAAAACACAATTATCACTGGTAATGGATTAAATGCTTAAATTATGTTCTTAGATAGGGTAAGACTTATTTAGCTCCAAGAATTCAAGCACATTCCTGGGAATGTCTGCCGTGACTCTCCGCAGGTAGGGAAGGATAAGCACAGTAGGTTCTGCTTCCATAGCTGGAGGTCCCCTGAGAGGCAGCTTGTTTGGGCTCACAGAACCAGCCTTCTGCCGCTGCATGAAACCTGCTGCCCTTCTAGGGAGCACACTTTGGTTTTTCCGGGCAGCTCCAAGTTCTTACAACATCTGTTTTTCCTTACAATGGATTCACATACCTGGTATATCCTCAGACTTCAGGGATCTGACAAACTCAAGGTGACTAATCATGATGTTTGTGTCAATCACCACCAGTATGTTCAGACCAGAAGTAAAAGCCTCTGGGGGAAAAGAAGAGAAAAAAGAGAAAACAAAGCAGCAGTGAAATAATCAGTTGTGTACTGCCTACTCAGACCATCAGCCAACTGTAACTACTAGCTGCAAGTAGAGAGCAAAGACCACCACGACATACCAGCAGAAATATTTAAATCCTGCTCTGGAAGATCAATGTCCATGCTTGTAAGTTCTCCACAAGCCTGTACTACAGACAGTGCCATCCTCTTCTCCACACGGGCAACGTGCAAGTCTTCAACTATCTGCATCTACAGGGAAAAAATGGGCTTGGATGCAATCCACTGGAAGGAAGCACTTCATAATTGTCCCCCAAAAAGATCCTTTTGCATTAATGCTGTTAAAACTGGCTCAAAATGATGTATGAAAAACATTAAGTTGTTACAAGAGATGTAAAGCCATGAGAACTTCTGCACATGCTCCGCTGGAGGCATCGAAAATATGTCCTGGAAAGAAGATTTATGACCTTTCTAGCTGGTACCCAAAAACTTTGTTCCATTTTTTGCTACATAAACTGCAAGTTTCCTCACAGGCACTTATTAAAAACAGTCCTTCTCCCAGCTAAAAAGTTAGAGGATGGAAAACGAGACAGCTGGAATATGTGAGCAACTATGAGGGCCCCTTGCAGATAACAGAAAGACAACCTTTATCTCAGAAAGTTCCTGATTAGCAGCACTTCAGCAAGTTTGTTTAGCATTTGAAATAAATACTCCAGATTTTTGAAAGGCAAATCATAAGCCAACAATGCCAAAAACTAGGAAAGGTCATGGGATTGTCCAGCTACACAACCTCAGTGCCTTTGCTTTTTAATACAACTCAGAAGTGTCAAACGAAAGCATTACCAACCTCTTGGTCCGTTTCTGGGTTCCGAGTGTCTTGACGGGCTGCAAAGTCTTCAAAGTTCTGCAGGAAGGATTAAAAAGACCCTCACAACACCACAAAACATCAAGGAAGACTGAGGAGCAAGTGATCCCCGTGTCAGGAGTTCCAGGATAGAGCTGTGCAGTGTTAAACAAGTCCATCACTCACCTTTTGGACAGGCACAGGCTTTCGGACCTCACCTTCCTGGTAGGACTCAGACGTGCACGGCCCCCCCCAGTCCTAGAAACAAGCAGGAATAAAAGTAGAACAAGTATCAGACTTTTACAGTCCTTTTTAAAGGACACTGAATATTCCCAAGTGAATTGAAAAGGGAACATAAATCCTGTTTTTTAGCATCTACAGTATCATTTCAGTGGAACTCTCTTTTGAATAAATAACAGTGGATTACAAAGCAACTTCCACCTGAACATTAAACCCCCACTTTTTGGGGGTTGAAGGTGCTCGAACAGGCTGCCCAGAGAGGTCGTGGAGTCTCCATCCTTTGTCCTGCACACCCTGCTCTGGCTGATCCTGCCTGAGCACGGGGCTGGACTCGATGATCTCCAGAGGGGCCCTCCAACTTCAGTGATTCCAGGATTTTGCAGGTAATTACTACCTCTGCATACACACAAAAGGCCCACGCTACCATAGCATTAACTGAAATCCCCCAAAATTCTCGGCATGTTACACATGAACAACAACAAAGAGAGTCACCCCATGCTCAAGATCTAGCTTGTGTTTGGCTCTGCACCTCGCCCTGAACTCACAAACGAACCCCTCACAGCCAAATGGGAAGTTCTGCAGCAAAAGTACCAATTTAAGCCAAGATCCACTCCAAGCTCTCCTGGCATCACTCTGCCAGCAAGTCTGACAGCAAGTTTTCATTGCTTCAAGTCCATTCACTTAAAAAATGATGCAACCATGTCAACTCAGAGAAAAACTCTTGTTGATTTATACCTAAATGGAAGTATTCCACACCCTCAGCAGCAGAGCAAAGCTGTGAAAGCATCTGCAGACACAGCCAAAATATGCAAGACCTTTACTCTTCTGCTCTGTTTAACCGTTTAGCAGAGGAACATGTTATCAAGGTTTACACTGGGATCACAAAAATCCACCTAGTTAGGCCATGAAACCTGGCTGAATTCTGTAGGGAGCCAGTCTGATTATGTAAAGCTCTGCCACTCAGGAACCAGGAAACATCTACCTGCAGAATACAAAGAACTGGGTTCTCGTTACCTGCTTAAAACATACTTGTGTGGCTTCAAAGTCCCTCTCTTCAGTCCCTGAACATCCAGAAGGTTCAGGAGGAGAAGCAGCAACGTGCTTTTTCCACTTACGGGAGTCCCATCGTGGAGGTGTCTCGGCTGAAGAGTCTGTTGATCTGTGTTTACTCATGTGTCTCTTTTTCACAGGAAACTCCTTATATTCTTCTTCCTCCTCTTCTTCCCAAAGGCCAGACAGTACATCTGACTCCTTAGTGACGGGTCTGCCACCGCACGCAGTCCCCACAGAGGTGCCGGGTGGCTTCTTTGGAATTCTGCCATCCTCACTCCGCTTTTTGGAGCTGTCTGCCTTTTTATGTGGCACATCGGACACCGACGACTTCAACTTCTCTATCATGGCTTGTTCTGCTTTTAACTTGAGCTTGCAGAGTTCAGCTTTCTCTCTCTTCTTCTTCAGGGCCTTCTCCCTCTGAAGTTCAAAGGTGTACCAGAGCCTTTTTTCTGTTCCCTCGGAGCGACTTCGTTCCTTGCTCGCAGTCACTGCGTCAGGAGTGCGGCTGATTTTTCCGTGTTTAATTTCTTTGGGTTTAAATTGGATAACTATTTTCTTTTGCTTTTCAGGTTGAAGTGAAGAATTGTCTGGAATTTTGCTCCTATTTGGAGATTTTCCTTGGGATCTTTTGTCAGCATCATGAGAAACAGTAGAACTTTGGTGTCGCTTCTTCTTCTCTTGCCCATCTTTCTCTGGTTTGGATCTACAGAAACATCACAACAAAAGCAACGTAATTTAGCTCAATTAACGCAAAAGAGCAACAAAAAAGGCACCTACATTTGATTTAGGCAGTTAGAGCTAAGTATTTATGACCACCAGTCTGGTCTGCTCTTAAATATGAACTTGCAGCGTCATCTGTCCTTTCAAATAGTTTGACGCAGCATTTTTTGGATTTACATGTCTCCACTGTAAAGTTATTTCAGCTTCCAAAAATCGAAGAAAAAGCTTTTTCTGCATTTGGCATCTGTCAGTTTGAGACACCCTACCAAGTTGAGTTTCTTCTGATCACACAGGTAAGTTTTAACAGCAGTTTAATGATAAAGGAGGTGTGTCACCCTGAAAGGTCAGCTTGGTCACAGCGTCAAAACCCACACAGCTTTCAAACTGTTTGTCCTGCACTGACTGGAGAACTTAGAAAAGGAACAAGTGATGGGAATATAGTAACATTCTACAGAAATCATGAATGATAGAAGAAGGTTTCCTAGTCAGTTCTCCTAAGAGCAGAGAAAATACTCAGTAATTATTATTTACTTTACACTAGATTTAAAATATCCAAAGACCAGTTAAAAGACTGTGTTTTATTTAATGAAAGGTTGAAAAATTCTTCAATTCAGCATTAAAAAAGTCTGTGATTGTTACATTTTTAAGTAGTTCCATTTAATGGAACAGGAACATGGAGGCAAGAATTTACCTCTGGAGTTCTGTCTCTCCTTTCATAGTGTGCTTATAAGATCTTGTGTCTTCAGTAGTCTGAAAGAAAAAAAATTCATGGGCTTATAGAGGGAACTGCAGTTAAAATAAAACACACTTTCATAAGATGGTGCCACGATTGAGTGGTTTGGCTGCTTAAGGAAACTCTGTCAAAGGGTGCAAAGGATGTGGATGCAAAGATAAGGGTGCAAAAGGGTTTAGCAGCACTTAAGCATTGAGTACTTTAACATTTACCAAGTGATTAATAGGGTTCAGTACAACTATACTGACACTATATTTGAGACAACACCATTCATCCCACGATCAATTCTCAGGTAAGACAATGTGTCGCACACCTACTGCCACATGTATGAGGGTACCTGTCCAAAATTCCAAAGTTCAGTGACGTTCATCAAATCCTTTTGTGTTTCCCAACTGCCAAGGGCCACACCTCGCAGAGTGTGGAGATGTGGGGGGGTATCAGCCCCCACCTCCTCATCAGTGAGGGTCCCTGAGGGCTCAGGGACTCCGACAGACATCCCGCTCTGAGGGAGGTGCTGCTGCAGCCGCTGCGGCTCAAAGGGCCTCACTCAGGACCACTGTTTGCAGGGTCACATGGCTGCTGACTTTGGCCATATCCAAAGTCCATAACTCCTGGGCTCTTTCCCAAAGCACAGTAACAATGGGACTGTTCCACCCGGGCTACAATCCCCAGTGGTGCCGTTGCTCATCCTTTGTTCCCCACTTTGGCTGGGATGTTCCTGGTTGTTCCCACCTGTACCACCCAAGAGCTCCTGGCAGGATCAAGGAGCACCTCCTGGTCCAGCTGGTGCAGTCAGGGGACACTTCACCGCTCAGTGTGTCCGTCAAGGCTTATCAGGAGCTTCCGAGATGCTTCCAGCAGGGCCAGTGATGTGGAGATGCACCACCACAGAGGAACAGCATGAAAATGTGGTCACATGGGCCTGGTTAAGGGTACAGACAGTCCCCAAACAAAGAACTTGGGCACTCCTTGTCTAGGAAGCAGTGGTATCACTGCTTGCTGTATCCGTGTTGCAGAATAACGGGAAGGCAGCTCTGAGCAGGGCAGAACAGCAGCTCTGGGAGAGAAGGGAGAGCAGCAGAAGCACAGACTCTGGATGAACTCTGCCCCACAAGGCACGTAGTTTTATATACCTTTGGGTTATATGACTCAGTTTTCCCCAAACTACAGCAGAGTGCAGGAAGTTACAACAGAGAATGGTAACATATGGATTACTTGGGATAAGGAAGCTCCAGACAGTACATCCTTTTACAAATAATTCACTCCTTCAGCACTTGGGGTGTGCTGACTCAGTGAGGCCATTAGGTCACTGCTGCAGAGGTTTCTCCTACCTAAACAGGCCTCAGCTGGTTTACTTCCACAATAGAAAGCGCTCCATTCAAAAATCAAAGGCTTGCAGAAAGCAGTGGAGTCCTAAATTAAGGCAATTTTGGGAACTTCTGCCTTGGTTGGTTGGTTGGCTCTGGAGCTGTAGGATCAGCGTCAGCAATGCAACAGAAAAAAGAGAATGACAGAGCAAAGCCTGCTCAGGTCACGTCCACATCCCCAAGGTATGTCCCCCACGGGCTGGAAGGCAGGGAAGGGTCTCCCTCAGGGCAGCTGCAGCTCATGATGCTGGTGGGACAACTCCTGGTGATATCCAACCCACTTTGCCAGCTGCTCAGGTACTAATTTCCCTCTTCAAGGCCTATTCCCTGAGAACCACCAGATTTTATGGCATTTTTAGTATTTCTTTTCAACCCATCTCTTCCTTTTCTCAAAAGTCTCTTGCTAATTCCCCGATTCTCACTTAATTCGGTTATCACAAGCAAGTTTTCTTCCTGTTCCTTTCCTCAGTTTGGGGTGTAAGACACCTCTAATCCATCCTGTGATCACACTGGAGAACTCCTGCGCTATTAGAGCTTTCTCATCCTTTTGCTGTTAAATAGTTTGGCTTCTCACTGTTGCTTGTGCTGGTCAATGTTGCCATAAAGCAATATTTATGATTTACTATTTAATGCTGCCTTTAACTGAAATCAGGCAACACTTAGAACTGTATTCTTCCAATTGGTAGAGGCATCAGCAATGCCAATAAGCTACAGGAGGAGGTTTTAAGCCAAGTGTTTACCCTTTGTATTACAGAAGTAAAAAAAAACCAACAAAACACCTTAGAATAAGTTAATGTTAAAAACCAAATTGGATAATCACAAGGAATTCAGGAGAAAAAAAAGAAACCCAGGTACAAGTATTTGGCTTTCAACAACATTTTCTATAAGATTAAAACATTTCTAATATGAATAACTGAGTTTATAAGGTCATAACACCATGCTCATTTATTAACACTTCCAAAAAAATGTTGATAAGACAGTTAAAAGCTCTCTATTTCAAATATTCCCTGCAAAATCCAAGGGGAAAAAAGAACATTGCAAGAAATGACCAGAAAGATGATCACCCCTGCAGCACCTGCATTTTATGAGTGATTCAGTGAAAGCTCACTCACTAGGTACAAGTAGATACCAGATTATGCTGAGAATTTTGGTCATTAATTTATGTGTCAGTGCTTAGAAGGAAATACTTGAGAGTCACTCATCAAAATGCTGCAAAAAGTACAACTTGTGGTTCATCAGAAAATAAAAGCGTATGATCCAAGATACAGAACAACCCCAGCAATGTTTTTGGTAACAGTTCTAAGCTCAGCTTTCCTCAGCCAGGAGGATACACTAAAATAAAAAAGCCTCTTGTTTTCTGATAACTACACTACTCACAGACCTGATGAAAAACATAAGCTACATAAACATAAGTTATATACATAAACACAAATATAAGTTATCTGACCAACTCAACCCTCCTGCTGCTCTTTATGACCCTGTATTTAAATTGGATTCATTCTTCTATCATAAGGCTACTAAACAATTCATGTTTTCCCCTTGAACACAGGGGATCAAATTAAGATAATAACAGTAATAATATTTTGGCTCCTACATTGTCATCCTGGCCATCCAAACATTCTTCCTTTCCAGTTAATTTCTTCAGTTTCTTTCTAGACATCTTCAAAACCTAAGAAAAGAGAGTGCTGCCATTATTATTTGTGTCAAGCTCTCAGTTCCAGCTAATATAAAAATAAATGTTAACTGCACAGAGAAAAAAATACTCAAATACCCGTCTTTTGTTTTCTCATTACAGAGCCACAGCAGAAGGCGACAGGGTTAATCATTCACATCTAAGGAACTTCAGAGCAGCAAAGGATGGTAATTAACTCTCCAGCTGCTCCAGACACCCCTTTTGTACCAGCAAACAAACAAACAAACAAACATCGTTTAACCTTTAGTCGTATAACCAAGTTTCGAGCCCCCCAGCCATCGGCAGGGCTGCGCCCAGGGGCTGCAGTCACCGAGCCCGGAGGCGTGCAGGGAACCGGCCGTGGCGCTCAGCCCTCTGACAAGGTGGGGATCGGGCACAGGGTGGACTCCATGGTCTCAGGGGTCTCTTCCAACCCAACCGATTCTGCGAGGCAGTTCCAGTCGTGTAACTCTCACAACTCTCGCCTTCTTTCCCTCCCCCGGGGCGGAGGTGCTGTCGCGACACCTCACGACAGCCACGCCACTCTCTACACAAACCAGCGCACTCGAACCAGGGGTTCCCGAGGGCTGTAAAAAGGCGATTCCCAGCCCCCAGAGCCCGGCAGGGAGCCCCGGGAGCGGGCCGGCCCTGAGGGGCGGCAGGCACAGGGCTGTGAGGGAGCCGGTCCGGGGGGCTCGGGGGCGGCAGGCACAGGGCTGTGAGGGAGCCGGTCCGGGGGGCTGAAGGGCGGCAGGCACAGGGCTCTGAGGGAGCCGCTCCGGGGGGCTGAAGGGCGGCAGGCACAGGGCTCTGAGGCAGCCGGTCCGGGGGGCTC
>JAYRBT010000005.1:24197481-24229470 GCA_036023395.1 Myiotriccus ornatus | reverse complement strand
CCGGTCCGGGGGGCTCGGGGGGGCAGGCACAGGGCTCTGAGGGAGCCGGTCCGGGGGGCTGAAAGGCGGCAGGTACAGGGCTCTGAGGGAGCCGGTCCGGGGGGCTCAGGGGGGCAGTTCCAGCCTCGCTCCCCGCGTGGGGCTGAGCCCGGGGGCACTCACGGCACCTCAGGCACTGACAGCACACCCTCCCTTCCCGTCTCCCGTCCCTTCCTATTTCTCGTCCCTTCCTATTTCTCGTCCCTTTCCCATTTCCTTCCCCGTCCCTCCCCACAGGACACCCGTACGGCGCCGCCTCACCCGGCTCTGACGCTCCTCCCGCGGCGGCCCCGTGTGGCCGGTGGGGTGGAAACTGCGCCGGCTCGGGCCCGTCCCTGCCCCAACCCCCGCCGTCCTGCCCGGCGCGGGTCCCCCCGAGCTCCGCCGCGGCTCCTCCTCCCGCCGCGGTGCGCGCCGGGCCGGCCCCGGAGCGTGTCTGGGAAGCGTAGGCGGAGCGGGGCCGGACGTGCTGCCGGGCAGGGCCGCTCCGCCCCGGCTGCGAGCGCCGAACATGGCAGCGGCTGAGGCGGCCGAGGCCGCGCTGCAGCGGCGGCAGGAGGACGAGGAGGAGAAGGAGAAGAACGAGAACCATAACGAGAACCATAACCATGGAGGCAGCGGCGACACAGCGGCGCTCAGTGAGGGCCGGGAGGGGGCTGAGGGAGGGCGGGGGGAGCCGGGCCCGCCGGCCGGGGGCTGAGGGCGGGCGGGCGCCATGAGGAGCCGTGGGCGCGTTTGAATTTCCACCCCGGGCGCGTTTGAATTTCCACCCCGGGCGCGTTTGAATTTCCACCCCGGGGCCGCCTCCCGGCCCCCTCCGCCCTCGCTGTGGAGCGCTGGGAGCTGGAGGCTCCCGGCTTTCCCGAGCTGTTCCCGCCGGGCCTCGGGCCGCTCTGAGCCCGCGACGCCGCGCTCGGGTCCCTCCTTTCCCCCCTGAACCCAGCGGTGTTTTGCTCCTGATGGTCATTCGGTGTTCTCTGAGGGCCCGTGGGCAGCCCGGGGTGAGGGGGGCTCAGCCCCGCACCTTTTCCCCGCAGGATTGTAAGCCCAAACGAGCGTGTGCCATGTGCTCTGGGACGACCCTGCTGGAGCAGGGGGTGGAACTGCGGTCCCTTCCGACCTGGCCCCTTCGGGGTGCTGTGAACCGGCTGTGCCGGGTTGCCAGTCCCTGCCTGCTGTAGCCTTACGGTTCGAGTGAACCGACTCCTCTAATTTTTTTGCGGTCTAAGTGTAATTTAGTCTCTTTGAAGCGTTATTCTGTTTGTGCGTAATCAGTGATTCCTCATAAGCACTTAAAAAAAAATCCTGCAGTCTTGCTTCGGTAGCAGCCTGCTTTTCTTCAGCATTCGGTGTGAAAGTTTGCCTCTCTCCATGTGCATTGACACACTAATTACATTTATATATATACACGTACTCCTTTTCATTTATTTTAACCTCTGCACGTGCTCTGAAGATGCAGACACTCCAGATGCGGTGGACTTTTGTCACTGCTGTGCTCTTATTCTGCATTTTTGTAACTCTTGCAAATTTTCTTAGAGCACACATAGTCATAATGGATAACTGTTACCGATTTCTTACCAAAAATCCTTTTACTTACTCATTTTCTTTCTGCCTTTCTATTAATAAATTGCGTAGAAACCATCACCAGGAACGTACAACTTTTAATAGAGCACTAGGCAGGTAATACAATTCTGTCTTAGGTGAGTTGTCAGTTTAAAAACTGGTCTGTGAGGAACACAGCAATGCTCTCTTGAGTAGCAGTGCGGTCCTGATACATTCCAAGATAGGTAGAATAATTTTTCTTTTGCTTCTGTCTTTTAAAACAATTCCTGGAGCCCCTGCCTTGAGGTATCCCATTTCCTCTTTTTGCTTTGTTTTCGTGATAACAGATGTTTGTACCCAACTGCAGTGTTTAAAAGAAAACAAACAGAAGCCCCCTAAGGGAATTTGAAGAACTGCCGTGAGATCCTTCCAGCCAGCAGAAGATGGCTGGGGAAGTGGAATCCTGGAACGGTTTGGGTTGGAAGGGACCTTAAGGATCCTCCAGTCTCCCACCCCCTTCCATGGGCAGGGACACCTTCCACTAGACGAGGTTGCTCCAAGCCCCATCCAGAGCACAACCAACCATGGATCCTCAGGGAATAACCTCAAACGCAAAGCAGTTTGTAACTCCGTGTGGTGCATCCCAGCCTTTGTGCTGGCAGAGGCAGCCAGTGGTTGACTCCCTGCTCTCTCTGCATCCCGCCATCTTACAGACCTCTGTCCCCCCCGGCTGAGGAGCCTTAGCCTGTTCTGTTGCTCCTCAGTGGCTGCAAAGCCATGCCATGGCCTTGTTTCTTGTTGGAAACTTTCCTAGTCCCACGTGTCCCTCGGAAGCTTGTGGGATCCTTCGACATGAGTGGCTTTCTGAATCCTTCCGTGGTGCCTCCTGATGCCCCTTGGTGGGGAGTGAGACCCACAGCTTCTGAGGATTTCTGCCTCTTCCTTCAGTTATTTCCCCCAAGTTTGACTCGGGGACTTGGCTGGGTTTTGTCATTTTATTGTCCCATCACTCAGCCCCTTCAGTCCTTGAAATTCCTCATCAGGCCCATGGGCTGCCCCAGGAGGTCATTCATTTGCCAGTGCTGATGGCATCAGCACTTAACCCCCATAATAGCAAATTCCTTCCTTACTCCCTTCTTTTTTCTGTGATTGTTTGAATCACAAACAAGTCTGGTAACAGTAGTTTAGAATTGTTTGTGATTCAAACAGTTACCAAACTTTCCCAGATGGTTATATATTGTCAGGAGAATTTGGACCTCCTCCTTGCTTGCTTTCCTTTGCTATCTTTCAGAAAAAATGTAAATATTATTTTGTTCACCTTAAACATCTGATAATACAGATGGTGAGTTGAATAGTTTCAGGCTGTCCAGGATGGCATTATTCCACTGGGGTTTCAAGGATAATTGGAGTGATAATTAATCTCATTCCCCAACATACTGTTTGGTAATGTTTTTTCCTCCTTCACACTTAGTCAGCATCAGATTATAGGAAACAGATGAGCAGGTTTGTATAGTTCAGTTACACTGACACTTCCACGGGGTGTTTTTGATTTTAAGATGGTGTGGTTGACTCTGACAAAGTGAAAAGCAACGAGTCAGAATTGGAAACCGAAGGAAAAGGAACGGAGGAAGAACCTACAAGGGAGTCAGATGGCAACATTTTGGATGTATCATCTGATTATCCACGAGGTTTGCTCTTAAACTCTTCCTAATTGTGTTGTGTGCTTGAGGTGGAGAAACAGGGAGAAAGGTGAAGGGAGCGTGTGAAATCTCATCTTGGAACTTCAAAACTCACCTGTGTATCCTGAGCACATGCAGCAATTACTTTGTCTCTCCTAAGAAAACCTGAAGATTGATCTTGTAAATAACACTGTGACGGTTAAAGGGACTATAAAATCAGTGTCACTCTGAAGTGGGATGGTCTGTGTGCTGGAACCAATAAAGCAGATTTATTGGATAAGCTAATTCTTTTTAACAAATTCTTCACTGTTCCCCTAGACTGGTAAGTTGGAAAATCAGGTGGTAGATGTAAAGGTTGAACAGTTTCCTAAGAGAAAGGAAAAAAAAGTGATAGAATTTAATGTATTCTGGCTCTGCAGTGAATAATTTTTGTTAAAATCGGTCCACTTTTGATTGGTATTTTAATTTTGCCAGACAGTTCATAGGATGTTTTTGTACTGCTTTGGGCATGATTTGCATTAAAACCAGCAGTAACTGGAATTTGACTTGATCTTTTTATCTTGTTTTTTTTCACATTTCCAATTTTAAAAGTTTGGGGTGTGTCAGTATTAAAAAAAAGAAATATATGAAAATATACAGATCTTATTAAATAGGCTTTCTGGGGATTAATTTTTGCAGTCATTCCTGCTGCCATGGAAGGTAAAGGATACAAATAAGGATTCCAGTTGGTACTACAGTCATTTTCTAACAGTGTTAGGTTTGAAATGATGCACAGAAAAGTAGCAGTAAACTGAAAATAATTTTTAAACCAAGAGTGTTTAACTTCTAAATATTTCTGCTTTTTAGACAAACATATTTCAATTCAAAGACAGCTGGCTGATCTGGAGAAACTGGCTGACCTGAGAGAAGGTGAGTTCACCAAGGCAGTGTCCTAGAACACACATCTTCCTGTTACAGGGCCTTCCATTTCCCCTTAGTCTTTACTTTTAACACACTACATGTATTTATAACGCTTGAAGACCAGGGGTTTTGTAAAAAAAGAGCTTTATGATTTATTCCCTTGCCTTTCTGCTAAATTCTGCCGGCAGGATTTCCAAGGAAAAATGATATTATATAGTGTACGTTATCTTTTTTTTGCAGCTCAAAAAGATGGCAGGTGCTTGCTTTCTCCAACAGATTCAGGAGCTGGAAAGACGGAGTCTTGTTTTAACCTCCCAATTTGTTTGGGGTTCTTTTTTGAAACATTTCAAGTCTCTGCATGTCATCCATAAAATTCTGTTGTTTCTCAGTACTCTGCAGAAGTTGCATTAAACCTCACGTAGCTGGAGTGACAAATACTAGAAAACAAAAGCTAAAGGTCATAGAAGTTAATTATCTTTAAGGGGACAGTGGTTCTTGCCTGTATTCGATGGAGACTAAATCCCTGGATTTGAACTTTCTGTGGGCCTGAAATAGAATGTCCCCTGGGGAATTCATCTTTAACTCCCACTGATATCACCTTCGTGCTTTTCTCTCTTGGCCTGCATCTTAGTTAATGTGAGTGATACCTAAAGTTTGTGTTTCTCCTGTTGTCTTTATTGTGTTTGCAGACGAAAAGAAGCCTTGTCCGCTGTGCCCTGAGGAGAAATTCAAAGCTTGTTATAGTCATAAACTCCACCGTCACCTTCAGAACTTGCACTGGAAAATTTCTGTTGAGTTCAAAGGTAAAGGGAATCAGATTTGAATAGCAAATACCTGAGCAAATTGTGGGCATGGTCTTTGTTTCATCTTTTAAAATTCCCCTTCCTTAAGCATTTTGTTCCCAGTTCTGAATCAGAGTGGCACAATGAACTTTGAGCTGGGATGTAAAATGTAAATGTGAAATAACTCTGTATTTTTCTACATGCCAAAATAGTTACAGTTCTGCATTTTCTCTTCAAAGAAAACCAGTAGCTTGGCATGTCATAGAAGTTACTATAAGATCTAAAACGTGTATAATGAAAACTACTTTAGTCAAAGTTTTATTTATATTGAAATAATCAGACACACGTGTCATTTTTCTCTCATCATAAAGTTTATCCATGGTTTCAGATAAACAATCTTAAGTATTAGTAGTATTTAGTATGTTATGTAGTATTTAGTAGCCTTAATTGTTTTCTAACAAACTCTGTGATCTGCTTGTAAGATGCATTAAAATGCCTACAAGAAGTTCAGGAAAGATAAAAAGGGAACAGTGTGTGTTTGTTAAAGAACCAGGTATATGGGCTTGTGGGAAATAAAATTATTAAATTAAACTAAAGATTATCTGACTGGAGTGTCAGGTGTCTTATTTTTTTTTCCAACCGTGGGACATTTATTTTATGGGAGTCCACACAAGTCCTTTAGCCAGTAACAATATTTTTGTAAAAGACTCACAAGTACTTTTGAACTGGAGACCTGACATAGCTTCATAGGATGCTGGAGAATTATTAAAACAATTCGCTTTATGTAGATTTTGTGCTTTTTAAAATTTAAAATGTAGGAATAGCCGATTAATTTCCCGGTGCAGAGGGTGAACGTACCAGGTAATTGGTGATGTTCTCTGTGTGTTTGGGAGCCATAAATGTGGTGGAGGACACAGACATGGGGTTTATTTGCTGTGCTGTGTGTGGATTTGTTTTCCAGGGTACAGAATGTGCATCTGTCACTTACCTTGTCACCCAGTAAAACCCAACTTCGTTGGAGACCAGGTACAAATGCTGAAGAGAAATGCTTGTTACTGTACAACCTGGGGGAAATGGGGGATTTAGGGGAACCTTGGAGGTCTAATGAGTTGCAAAGTACATCTTGCTCTCCCGTGTGTGGGCTGAGTTGTTGGTGCAGAGTGCAAGTATTTGGCAGAACCCCTGGGTAGCTGGATGTAGTTACACCTCTCATTGTGAGGGGCAGCTGCCTACAGCATCTCTGGCTGGAGATCACAAATATTCTGAATGCCCTACGGGTAACAGATGACTTTTAACCAGATTTCTGTGTTCTGGAACTACATAAAATACCATATTTTACAGACATTGTCAAAGATGGGAGCCCATTACCACTGTATCATCTGCTCAGCAACTATCACCCGAAGGACTGACATGATAGGTCACATTAACAGGCATGTGAACAAAGGAGAGACCGAGTCAAGGTTTATTACAGGTGGGTTCTGAGCTACAGCAAACATTCAGTCCTTTTATAGCACATAGCACCTCCAGTAACTGTGATATGGGGGTGAGACACGAGAAAACCTCCAAAACAGATTTAGTTTTACTAATGAAAAATCTGCCCTTCGTGTTTCAGAGCTTCTGTTTTCCTCAGAAATGTTGCAGTGTTGGGGTTTAGTCTCTGCATTGGCAGGTTACTCTGTTCTTACTGGTCACTAATATTCCCTTCACACTTAGTTTAATGTTGTAAGTACAAGCTTCTATGTCTCCAAAAGAGTGAGGGACATGGCACCCACAAAACAGTATAAAATTCCTTCACTTTTTATCCAAACTGCACCAGTCTGGCTTCCCAAACCAAGGTGATGTTTTTTTTAGTCCCAGAGAGTTACAGTAGGGGTGCCAGTAGTTCTTTGGCGAATTACAATCCTGACTTTCTCCAGGATGGGACTTTTGTTTCTGAACTTGAATAAACTAGATGAAAAGCATTTTAAAATAATTGGAATGCTAGTACTTTAATGCCTGGGCGTTAGTTTGCATGTCTGAGAAGCTGTAGTGGCATCCATACCTTAAGTTTAAACAGAGTTTGTTCTGTGCAATACATTAATCTCTGTGGGCTTCCCTTCAGAGCTCTAAGTAAAGAATGGCCCCTTCGTAATTTTTTAACAAAAAAAGAACTTCAGAGTTTGGGTGTTTCTGTGCTTTGTAGGGGCTTTGGCAACTTTTGGGGCCTCTGAAGGTGGAGCAGATAAACCACCTGTGTCTTTGAAAGGCCTGAGAGAGAGGCAGGCTGAGCTCTGGAGTGTATCTAGTTGGTATAAGTTTGTCCTGGTCATTCCTAGGGAAGTTTTAGGCTGGGGATGAATTGCTCAGGAGAATGACAGCCACAGACTGTTTACACAGAGCTCAAGTGCTGGAATTGTCCCTGTGCTAAGCACGTTTCATGGAGCTGTTTGATAATTTAGAGAGATTAGATCCAGGATTCTGAGGGATTTTTGCAGTTCATTGATACACATTGAGGACTATGTTAATAGGGTTTTAATGAATGAGCAGTGTATTATGTCTGAACATGGAAACCAGACGTGCTAAGCCTCACACTCAGGGGCTGGCTTTCTTAAATGGGAGTGGATACACAGGAGCCCAACCAAGGAACAAATCTGAGCTGGTATGAGAAGAAAATTGTGGTGGAGTGTGGTCCTTATCTGCCACTCTTGGGATTAGAAGACTAATTGTTGCCTGTTCCCTCCTTTTGCTTGTCAGCTGATCCATGTGCTGGTTGGGTTACAGCATAACCAGAACTTCTGGCTATGTGGGAGCAGTTTGTCAATGTGATTTGTCGAGTGTGCTGATGTTCACTGCAGTTCTCACTGATTCTTTCCTTCCCCCTCAATTACTTTCTCTCAGTTCGTGCTCCCACAAATGAAGTGATAAAAGAGTCAGCCACGGATGTGCAGGTTCTTCCCAACCACTCCACGCCCCAGAAAACAGATTCCTATTTTAATCCTAAAATGAAACTCAACAGGTAAGAAAACAGGGAGTGGGAGGATGCACCAGAGAGGGGGTGAGTTGGTGGCGAAAAACACATTTTAAAAAGCAAGCCCTGTGAAATTTTTGTTCAGAGGGTAGGAGAAAGGAGTTTTCCATCAGAAAACTCTTCCTGACAAATAATATTTAAACCCAAGAACACTGTATGGGAAGCAATTAAGTATCTTTCTGCAATTAGTAGATTTAAGAATGTCCTGCTGTAGAATTGCAGCTTTTAAGCGGAGCTGAGGTTTTTGATTTACAGTTCTTCCATGTAAAAGGTAGAGTTTAGCTTAAATGTTCCAGTGTTCAAGGGAGATAAATAAGGAAAAGGAGGGAAAAATACTTAATCTACTTACTGTGCCCATTGTTTTTTCTTTTGAAGGCAGTTGATTTTCTGTGCACTGGCTGTGCTGGCTGAGGAGCGTAAACCCATTGAGTGTTTGGATGCTTTTGGGGCCACTGGTAAAGCTCTTTTTTTAAATGTTTTGCTTAATACCCAGTAGTAAGAAGCTGCAGAAATCAAAACTGACGTCAGAAAGTCAAAAATAGCGTGAGGAACACAGTAATTTCTTCCTTAGGCAGGCAGTCATTAGCTTCCGTACAAAACCCCAGCCATCCAGAGCCTTTTGAAAAGGCTTTAAATAATACTAAATCAAAGTTTATGGTCTTCTTAAAATCAGTCCCTGGAATGGTGTCCTGAGCTTGTGTCAAGTCACAGTTCTCTTGGGCTCCATGGATGCGGAATTTGGCTGTGAAGTGAACCTGTGGTTTAAAAATGGGGTTGAACCCAGAGTTCTCTATCACAGTCATCTCTTAATTGATTCCAAAAGTGCTGACCGTGAGCGTAGAGCAGTTATATCAGTGGGTGTTAAGCAGGTCTGAGGAGATGGTGGATTTTACAGTCTTAGAACTGTGTCTGCTGCACTGGAGTGTTCAACAAGCCAAGGGGCTGTCCTGGAGAGTGTGGGTCCAGCTTTCTTAAATTCTGCAAAATCACGGCTCTTTGGGTCTGTAACCCTGATTATCATGTCAGAAAGTGATAGACTGTCCCTTTCCATACCCCATTGTCACCCTGCTGAGGCAGAAGTCACCAACACAGTTCTGCAGGAACATGACAAAGTTTGCATCACACACACACAGTTCTGTAGGATAAGAATTGAAAAACGTGGATTTTTCTTGTCAAGTTCAGCAGTGCAGAAACCAATTCCTTCTTCTGTGCAATTCTGTTTTTCCTCAGGTATAATGGGACTGCAGTGGGCAAAGCACCTCGGGAGGTCTGTGAAAGTTACAATTAATGATTGCAACGAAAATTCTGTGAAAATCATTAAGGAAAACTGTCATTTAAACAAAATGAAGGTGAAACTGGACATGAAGGAAGGAGACAGTGATGGAACTGTGGGAGAGGGAGAAGAAAATACTGACACCATTGAGGTGACCAAAATGGATGCCAATGTTATCATGCATTTGAGATCATTTGATTTTATGTAAGTGTTGAATCTGTCAGAATTTTCTTGTTTGATAATGACACATCCCGCCCCTACATCCCAGTGTGTGATTATTTGGAGAAGTTGGAATTATGAAAGAGTCAGCCAACAGTCACTTGGTATTTTAAATATAATTCTGTTGTTCCAGACGTGATGTGGGGATGGAACTGTAATCTTAAATATTTTAGATATTGCTGTAAGAAATATTAGCCCTTCCAGAATGGACTTTAAATATACATGAAAATTTTAAGGCAAACGAGAGTTTTCTCTTCACCGTTTGATGAAGAGAAATGCCAAATCAGTCTTTTTTTTTTTTTTCCTTAAAACTTCTACTGGTTTAAAATTCATACCTTTCCATGTTGTTGTGTAGGAGACTTCATTGCATCTCTTTTTTTTTTTTTTCAGCATATTAATTTTCAATTAAAGTAGGCTAATTCTTCCAGATTGGGTTTAGAGATGCATACATTCAAGACCTATATAGACATCAAAATAAGTGATGGGATTTTTTTATATTACTATTGAAAGTTTGAGTCCCGTTGCCTCTTTTTGTTTTAAATAAGTGGACAGTTATAAAACAGTGTTTTCCTCAGTGCAAAGCTAAACTCTGGAGCGTTTATAGACACTCAGTGGTGTTTCCTTTGTTTTCAGCCACTTGGACCCCTTTGGAACCTGTGTGACTTACCTGGATTCTGCCTTCAGGAACGTGAGAAACCTTGGGATTGTGTCCTTGACGTCCACGGACACCAGCTCTCTGTACTCAAAGGCTCAGCACGTGGCCCTGCGCCACTACGGGTGCAACATTGTCAGGACAGAGTACTACAAGGAGCTGGCAGCCAGGATTGTCATTGCTGCTGTCACCAGGTACTGCTGAACCACCTGCAGTGACGGTAGAACGCCAGTAGGTGATTATTAGAAAAATTAGTGAGCGGGCAGGGTGCAAATGCATCAGGAGGGTAGGGGGGTGGGATGGTAATAGGAAATACACACCCAGCTTTGCAGACTTCTGTTCCTGGGTCAATTTTGTCATTTAGAGCTGCACAGGTCTTTATAAACGCTAATTAAACTGCTTGGATGGCTTCTAGCTAAGTTAGACTGCTTCGGGGGAACCTGATGTTCACTGCAGATCCTCATGCTTGAGGATCAGGAGATAGGTGTGATTACTGACTGGTGAAATTAGTCATTGGCACATAGGTACTCATTAAATTCGGTTAAAATAAATGAGGGCATAAAACCTAATTGGGAAAAAGAAAAGATACGGGCAAGAGGATGGGACAACTGCTTGGATAAGATGGGAGGGAAATGAAGTGCCCAGAGGTTTTGGGAGTGCCAGAGCACAAATGCTGACATGAACATAGTTAGATTTCACGTGTCCATCTCCCTGCACGTGTGATGATGCAGGTGGAAGACCAGTATTTCTAGATGTGATAAAAAGAAGTAAAACAAGATTTGCTTGGCCTGGCAGGAGGGACCCAAGTCAAGGCACTTCAGAAACAACACTTTCTCCATCTCAGACCTTGAGTCCCTCTCTCCAGAAGGTGGATGAGTTCCAGCACTTTGCAGCAGGTCCAGATGTCCGTGGCAGTGTTTAAATTTGATAGTCTGGTTTTCTTTCCCTTCCCAGAGCTGCAGCTCGCTGTAACAAAGGCATTGAGGTGTTGCTGGCAGTGGCTCTGGAACACTCTGTCCTGGTGGTGGTCAGAGTTCTGAGGGGCCCATCCACTGCAGACAACTCCGCAAAGAAAATCCGGTACCTCATCCACTGCCAGTGGTGTGAAGAGAGGATTTTTCAGAAAGAGGGCGATATGGTAGAAGGTAAATGGCTTTTTTTTTGCACTTCTAGAAGGTCTGATTTCCGTCTCTCCATTTTGTGCCTTGTTTATATTTACATCCCATTAGCAACAGATCCCTTGGATGTAACCATGGGTGTTTTGTATGAGGGGGAGGGGGCACTGTGCTTTGTGCTCATGGATTAGATTAGTTGTGTGCATGGATTTTGCTGTAAATGTGCTGGATTTGTGGAACAGGGTGCCCAGAGGAGCTGTGGCTGCCCCATCCCTGGAAGTGTCCCAGGCCAGGTTGGACGGGCTTGGAGCACCCTGGGCTGGTGGAAGGTGTCCCTGCCCAGGGCAGGGGGTGGAGTGACATGAGCTTTAAGGTCTCTTCCCACCCAAACCATTCTGGGATTTGTCTCTGGACAGAACATCCTACCAAGTAGCTGCAGATGCTGAAGCTGCCAGGATGCCTGGTGTGTCCATGGAGCTGCCATTTCAGGAAAGGCCAGAAGAGTGGGGCAGCCTTGGCTACCACTGGGTTCCTACAGACAGCAGCTGCTTGACAGGTTTTGATGTCAGGTTGCTTTTCTGCTGCTCATTTCAGTTCCTTAAAATGTAGTGGACTGAACAGTCTCACTTTCCCATCCTGTTGTTCATAGGCTGTCTCAATACAGAGGTCAGCAGAGGGAGGAGACAAAAATTACACTAGAGATGGTGCTTTGAATGAATATAAAAGCTAAAACCTTGTTTCAAAGTCTAGGGCTCTTGGATATCTCACTCCTAACTGGTCCTGCCCTGCTCCAGGTCAGGTGCATGAGCTTGGTATTAAAAAGTTTTTTTAAAAAATCAGATACAGTTCTAAGGATGGGAATGAGTAACTGATAAGTACAGCGTTATGGCAGAGATCTTAATTAGTAAGGGAATTGTTTACTTAATGTCTTAGTTGCACAGAGCTTAGAAAACCTGTAGGTGTTTTGTAGGTGGAGTTGGCTATGTCTGAAATGTTTTTGGTTGTATTCACTATTAACCTGGACAATTTGTACATAAGTGTAGGAAGGCAAATAATTTCTCTGTTACTTGAAAAAAAAATAGGAAGTTATGTGGCTTTTTTTTTTGCTTCAGTGTTTTAACACTGTTTAAAGATCAAGTCATCAGTCATGAATTCTTTGCCTGAGCTGCTTGGCAGAAGTGAGACCAGTGTCCCACTCCTGCTGCTGCCCTTGCAATCTGTCCCCCGGAGGGGGCTCTGGCTGTCTCTGTTCTGCAGTAAGAAGGGCATTGCTGGCTGTTGCCCACAACTTCAATGCTGGTTTTGTGTTGCAGAGAACCCTTACCAGCAGCTGCCCTGTGACTGCCACGGCAGCATGCCCGGGAGGACAGCGGTGGTCCTGGGGCCTCTCTGGTAAGTGCATATCACACACTTGGGGAGCCATTTTGGTTGGAGGAGCTCTGAGGGTCAGTTTTCAGTCCTGTCACAAAAATGCCAGTCTGCTGGGAATGTTAGCTCAACAAAAGGAGTTGCATCAATCAGGAGGAACTGAGGAAACACATCGTGGATGTCAGTTTAGTCAGTTGCTCAGTTTTTGCTTTTGTTCAAACCACTTGATAAATAATAACAAACTTGCTTTAGATTTCACATTCAGAGCACTCATTGAACACGTCCTGCACAGGAGAATCTCTATCTGTGTTCCTCTAGTGGTCTGATGTTAAGCAACCCTTTTTTTACTCTATGCTTGTGGAGAACACATTTAGTAAATCATTACATGTACTGACCATAGTAAATAAGACACTTCTTGATAATTAAGACTTGTGAGAAACAAGAGTAAAGCATTTTAAGTCTTTTGACCATTTCAAAGCAGCATTAAAAACAGATGACAATTGCCAGTACTATTCTTGTGGGGTTTAAATGACCTGCTCAACATATTAGGGCAGAAATAAAATACCTGTTCTTGAGATCTTGAATTTTTTTTTTAACAAGACTGATGTTACTGTCATTGCAAACAAAGCAATTCAGCTTTGATAAGTAAAAAACACATTCAGCCTGATGCAGCACTTTGGTGGAACAATTGCTTTTTGCTGTCGTTAAAAGAAGTCCTAACTTTTCCCTCCCCTTTGCATGTCACAGGTCAGGAAGCCTCTTCAACACCGGATTCCTCAGGAGAATGCTGTTGGAGGCTGGGCAGTATGGCTTGGATAAAGCCCAGCCACTCCTGAAGACATTAGTTTGTGAAGCAGAGTGCACAACTTTAAAACATTTCTCTACCCATGGTCCTGGTGATGAGAACAAGCAAGGTAAGAAAAAGGGCAGCCTGTTCACAGAAGGACTGGCTTTGTGGTGATTTACAGATGCTGCTCTGTGAGAACTTGTTTAACAGCAGTGTGTCCATAAAGTGGAATGCATTATTAATAATGGAATGAATTCTTTCTTTCTATGTAATTATTTTTCCACTTCACGGTAGAACTAACTTTTACTTTAATTCTATTCTAGAAGAGTGTGGTGTGTATATTAAAACCTCAA
This sequence comes from Myiotriccus ornatus, assembly GCA_036023395.1. Classification (NCBI taxonomy): domain Eukaryota; kingdom Metazoa; phylum Chordata; class Aves; order Passeriformes; family Tyrannidae; genus Myiotriccus; species Myiotriccus ornatus. The sequence goes on along the minus strand of JAYRBT010000005.1, from coordinate 24,215,754 downwards.
ACACTTCTGCAGAGTCCTACGTGGTACCTGGTAAGTGGATCATTTTGCTGTAGCTGTGGCAGTTGGGCAGGTTGTTTTCTTGACTCAGGAGTTTTTCCCCACTGAATACTGATTTTACTTCATCTTAATCTCTCATCATATCTATCATATCATCATATTGGTGAAAGCAGAGTGCTGGATGCTCCATGAAGCCCACTTTGCGTGTTATGACTGAAAACAGCCCGTTAATGAAATCCACGCTAGATTTTAACTCTGCACATGCTGCCTTAGAAAAGCGCAGGTGGAGGTGCTGTGTTTTAGTTTTACATGCTGTCTTGGGCTTCAGTGGCTTTTTGTGGGGTCTGCCTGGCTATTGAGTGGTTTCCTGGCATGTTTTTGTGGTGCAGGGAAGAGGAAAGGCGAGGAGGTGATTCGTGGGGCAGCCAAGCGCCAGAGAGCCGAGCACAGTGCCGAGCACCCCGCCTTCTACTACAACGTGCACAGGCACAGCATCCGGGGCATGAACATGCCAAAGTAAGGCTGCTTCCATTCAACTCAGCTGTACTGAGGCAGCCTCGGCAGCTCTGCCTTCTTTTTAAATGTGTGGGTTTGGTTTTTTCCAGGTTGAATAAGTTCCTGAACTACCTGTCGGAAGCCGGGTACAGAGTGAGCCGCACCCACTTCGACCCCATGGGGGTGCGCACGAACGCGCCCCTGGCGCAGTTCAAGACTGTCCTCATGAAGTACAGCACCCCCACGTACACGGGGGGGCAGGCAGAAGGGCCTGTCCATCTCCCTGGAGATCTCCAAGTGGGAGAAGGGGTTCTAGCTGCTGCAGATACCAAGGAAGAAGATGCTGAGTTTCCAGACGATAAATCCGGAGTCGTTGATGCTGTTTCCACACAATCCTACCCCACTGACTGTGCAGCTGATTAATGTGGCTCGTTTTGTTCATACATCAGGATGCTCCAGACTCGAGCACACCCAGTTCCAGTGAGCTACTCCTTCTTCCCAGACCGCAGTTTGAACATTTGAGCTTCCTGTTTTACTTTGAAGGGGCATTTTAGACTTACGTAGCAAAACTTAGCCCTGATCCCAGCCTGGCTACAGTCATGGAACTGTGCAAAGATCTTGGAGAGTTACCTGCTTTTACACTCCCATCCCTTTCACACTGAGGCTGCTCCCCTGTCTGGTCAAGCCCTACTGCCAGCATAGCATCCACGAGGGTGGACAGGGCCAAAAGTCTTCAGCAGTTTGGAACAGGAGATGAAACAGCATATTCCTAAAAAGCATCGCTCCTAAAACCTGGCTGGTTACAATGCAGAGGGAGGGCATGTCGAGGTAAGAGAATACCACAGGATAAAATGCAAATTCCTGTCTTAAACTGCCTGGGTGCACCTGGAGCTCCAGGCTGCACAGGGAGCTGTGTTCAGGACCGTTTCCATAGCCCTGCTCCAGGGGAGAAGGGAAGGAAGGTGACACAACTGCTACTGAAACTCCAGTGTATAACCAAACCTTAGTGAATTGTGTAGTCACTCTAGGTAGTTGTTTGCTCAGAGGTCACACTGGTTGTGTGCTGCAGAAAGGCAGAGGGACGAGGGACCACAGTTGATGTTCAGGTGAAGTTCTCCTGTGAGTTTGTCAATAATAAACCTATGTGAGAAAAATGTCCTCTGTGAAGGAGCAGAGGTGCTGTGTGTTGGCAATGGGTTCTGGTTTCCTTAAATACATGGTAGCATTCCAGCCAAATAAGCTTGATTTTGTCCTTTCTTTCCCCCAAACTTTGTTCTGATACCTCTGTATTTCACTTGAATAAGGAGCAGCTCTCTCAGTGTTTCACAGGTTTGATGTTCAGCTGGGCCCTGCTGTTGTAGTTATCAAAGAGCAGAATGTTGGGGGTTATCCTTATTTATCCATCTCTGAAACTTTGCAACAAGAGTAACATGACTGATACACTCCTGATTATGCAGAACTTCCCACACTCTCTGTCAGGCCAGAATTTGCTGCCTCTTACACCCTCTTCAATTCCAGGGCTCTTTGGTGATGAGTTATTTTAACTCTGCTCTGACTTAAAAAAAGAAGAGCCTACTGAAGGGATCATGGATCAGTGCTACAGCACCAGTTTCCTTCAAAAGTGTGGTGCTTATAGTTCTCTTCCAAAGATCATATTGGAAAGAGAGATGGAAGGGGAAGAGAATTTCGTGTTCTCTGGTTGCATTTTTGGGTTTTTAAGTGGAATGTGTTGGCAGGCTCTGCTTGCAGGTAACACACTGCTCACTTCAGTATTAATGGATCAGTCCTAAAGTTGGGTACCTGGGGCAAAAATTGTTCCAATTGTAGTTAAGTAGGTTAAAAAGAAAGTTTAATGAAGCCCCTTGTGGGAAATGGTTTTGATTCCTCTTGCAGCTCCTTCTAAGGAACAGAAAGTATTGTGCACCTTTTCCAAGCCAAGGCACCTATTCCCAGGGGTTTGGAGGGGCAGAGAAAGTGAAATTCAGGCCAAGGTAGGGCCAGTCCTGCAGTAATTAGTTACCAGAATGCCAGTGTTTGAGGCTGGAGCTTGGGGGCTCGGGGCTCCTTGTTCCTGCTCGTACTGACCCCCAGTGCCAGGGTTAGCTGGAACAGCAGGACACAGAATGCAAACAGATGCAGATAATGCAGGTGCTGGTGGCAAGGCCACAACTGGTCCTGTGTCCATTCTCAGAGCTGGCCAGTGTACCAGCCAGTACCTGCTGCTGTGCCACCACCACTGACAGACCTTCAGCACCTCTCGGTCGGGTCAAGGTGTCTGCAAGTGGCTTGTGCTGAACAGAAAATCAAAACTGATCGACTGCTGGAAGCCTGAGGGTTGGAAATCAGTGTCAGGCCATCAGCTGAAGCAGCAGGCTGGAGCATTGGTGCCAGAGAACAAAGGGAAGGTAAGTTGTAGGCTGTGATCCAGTTACCAGTGTGGGTGGTGCAGTGGCACCTCGGGTGCTCTGTACCTGTGGGGCACGGCCACCTCCCCCCTGCAGAACCCATGAGCACTTGGGCTGGTTTCTGCTTAGCTGGGATTTCGGGAAGCCTTAGGGGAGCTCAGGCTGTTCAAAGGCAACTGGGATAATCAGTGGCAGCCCAGGGAGCAGCAGGAGCATGGGCACAAGGGGATCTCCTTCCACAGCGGGAGAGCTTCAGTACAGCTCTTGGTGAACACAGACACTGCCTCAGCTCAAGGTGCAGCCTCTGGTTAAAAGTTGTGGTAAATGCAGAGAGAAAACAAGCAAAGGAACAAAAGTTCACTGTTTAAAATAAAATAAGGCACCTCAACCCCAGTGATTTACAGTTAGCCTCCACTGCTTTGGAGCGAAGCTGCTTCATGCAGAATACAACAGAAGTACTGGGGTCTAACCCCGCTACGGAAAACCCTTCATCCCCTTCCTCAGGGTGCAGGATCTGACTGGAACAGGAACCCCTGTGACAAGTCAGTGGAAGAGCTGCTGCCTTCTCCGTGCCTCTATTTCTCATTCAAGGCACAGAACACCCTTGGGAGTTCAGTGCTTCCAGAACACCCAACACGGTGGAGCTCAGGGGCACCTGGGCAGCACTAAAACACCCCCCAAAGGGCTTCTTTTAGCAGCTACAACAGGAAGCAGCACTGGAAGTTCCAACAGGTTGTTGATAACATTTTTGCTTTTATTGTCAATGTGAGCATTTCAGTGGGACTTTAGTTGGATAGGAGATACTTTAGTTAGGCTTACCCACACCTAACACGTTAGGTACTTAAAAATAACATGGCTTTGAAAGGGGCAAGAGTTGAAAATGAAATAATTTCTAGCACTAAAGAGTCACAGTGCAATCAATGGTTTAATCAAACAACTACATTATATATATAATATTTAAAGAACATAAATATTCAGGAAATTCACTACAACATGAAAATAAAAGCTTCACCTTCTCCCTTGCTTTTTGAAAGAACTGGGGACAAAGTGACAGCTCCTAGACAGACTGCTCAGCTTCACAAACACCCCTCTTGCTTCAGGGCCTGTTCATCCCCACAGCTCTCACACTGGAAGAGATGCTGACAAGTAATCTAGAAGTTTCCCCAGGAATTTAAAGCATTTCCCATGGCTGCTCCCCCACCCCCTGGTTATATTCTGTGGACATGCACTACTAGTCTACACAGCAACGCTTCACCAGAAAGTAAGAACATATTTCCTTAAGAATTGCCCCTCTGTGCTCTGGGGCCTCAAACCTTCCATTTCAAGTCACAAAAACCCAAGTCTTTCCAGTCAGAGAAAATAATCAAGTTACTCAAAGAAGCCTGTGCAAGTTTTCAGCAGGATAGAGCTGAACTGAAACAGCAGCCGGAAAGGACACGTATTTACAAGTGCTAGGAAAGCCTGGAGCCAAGGAAGGCTAAATCCTTCCCAAGAGAATCCCCAAGCACTGGAATACTGGTGCCAAAACCAGTGGAACTGCGGGCAGCACACGGGAGGAACAATACTGTGGTGTGAAGTCTTGCTTCTCACCCATCACCAACTCTGCTTCGAGCTCCAGGTGCAAAGAGGTGAGGAGTCATCAGCAAGTCCCCCAGCAAAGGGAACCTCGTGGGGACAGAACATCCCTCAGGCAGAATGCAGGTAAAGCAGCTCCCCCAGAGCCAGGGCAGAGGGGTGACCATGCAGACGAACAGCAGCTCCCGGGCCTCACACGAGTGCCCAGTGCCACGCTGGAACACTTGAACCGAAGTTTAAGACACTAAATGGTAAACTTTGTCAAGTACTAACGTTGTCTTCCAAAGTGCTAAGCCACGTTTGTTAAAGCTATGGCAAAGGAGAAAAAGGAGGATCTTGGAGCAGCTTATGGCTGAAGTCTTTCCTACTCACACACCAGGATAAGGTCACTGCTGGGGTGGCACAATTCCCTAAAGCAAAGCATTTTGATGTCCATGTGCTGGAATTTGGGGGATTTGCTTTAAAAAACAAGTTTTCCAGACAGTTCTTTAGAGCACATTCTAGCACACTCACAGTAGCGATCCCACTCCAGGGAACAGAGCAGGGCTGTGACACTTCCATAAGATTTGCGTCACTTAAACTGTGAGGACAGGGCATTGTAAGAGAGGCCAGGAGGCAGCCATCAAGACTGGCATGTCCTGCGTGGGGAAGAATTATGGGTTTGAGTTGTTTGGGCTTGTTTTGACTGAAAACCAAACGAATCTCATGAATCACCTTGCCCTGAAGTATTAAATTAAGCTCAGTAAACAGCAAGGTTTCCAAGTGTCAGTTTTCTCACTGCAGCTCTATTTATAATCACAGAATCCCAGAATGATCTGGGTTGGAAGGGACCTTAAAAGACCATCTCCTTCCACCCCCTGCCATGGGCAGCGATGCCTCTCACAAGATGCCAAACTCACATTTGTTCACAGGAAAATGACTTAATAAACCTTTCCTAGGGAATCACCTCTAGCTGCAAGACCATCCAAAATCCGTTCTCTACCAATCTTTCAGATGGAGAACTGGTACCAAATTCCAACATCTGACACGTTCCTTGGCATATGGTACTATTGAACAGACTTCCTTGGCCATCCAACACTCAATACTTCACAGAGGCTACTGTAACTGTGTCAAATGTAGGAGAAATCTAGATTTCCCTGGACAAAATGGAGACATTCCAAACCAGAACACTCGCTCAGTTATCATGCATTAGGAACAAAAAAGGCATGTCAAACACTGGAATGCACTGGATGGAGAAGGTCATTTAGTCTCCTAGGGATAAACCAAAAAACCCAACCCAAAGACTAAATCAAATACAACCCAGAATACTGTCTAATCATATTACTGAGTATACTGAGGGTGCCTGAAGGCAGCACATGTATTGTCCAGGAAGATACTGGTGGTGCCTTCTTTTCATATTAAAGAAGTTGTAGCTATAAAAAGAGTCAGTCCCAGCCCAGTTTCCCAGCACGGCCTATTTGTGCTCCTTCGTGGGCGCATAGTACAGTTCCATGGGCTTGTTCACCTTCCAGTACTTCTCACTGACCAGTTCCAGGGAAAACGACCCATTTAACACCTGCAACAGAAGAGCAAGACAGAAATGAAGTAAATCTGGTTGTGCTGCAGAAACAGGCTCCTTAAATCAACACTTCAGTATGTTGGCTTGAGGGATCATGTGGCACGAGGGACAAGCTCATGAAACCCCAAGGTTCTCAGTTAAAGTATTATTTTTCCCTCTTCCATTTTAACTGGAAACTAACACCATAAGCCAGCTTGTAGTTATTGCACCACTGCATTTTCCCAAAGTAATTTTTATGCCTCCTTTTCTCCCAACCAAGCCTTTGCTGTCTCCATTTTCCTGAAAAGCAACTGATCTGCTTCTAAATAAACTGAGGCTATGGATTTTACCCTTAAGCCAACTCGGGACAAGTCCAGCCAGGTGGAATTTAATCAAATTTGTATCAAGGACACGTTAACAGTGGGATTTAGTGTGGGACAGAGGTGCTTACAGTGAACTGCCCGTTGGCAGTGGCGATGTAGATGGTGTACTGCTTCTCACTGGCCGTGTCCAGGTTCATCTGGTTGGACTCTCCTTTGCTCCGAAGCTCCTCCAGAGCCAACCTCACAGCCAGGTACTTGGATAAGTGGTCCACCGTGGCATTGCCTGAGGTCTTGATGTACCTGTGACGGCAACCACAATGTCTGAGTAGCAGGGATGGGGAAAAAATTATCTGGAATGCCTCCAGCTATTAAATACCAGCTGTGAAAAGGCCTTGAAAGACAGCTCACAGCTGAAGCTTCTCAGATTTACAGACACTACAGTGACACAGCAGCAGAGGAAGCCAAGAAGAGACCTGAGGAAACTCCACAAAACTACTCATTGCTGAGAGCCAAAATGTGCAGTCAGTGCTTGGACTGAATTTTGAACAAAGAAAAAAAAAACCAGGAAAAGCTTCCAGCCTGCAAATCCTGCTGGCACAGAGCTGCTCTGAAAACTGCTGACACTTCCACAAGGTTTGTTTATTTCCAAAGAATCTCAGAATAGTAGAAAGGGGCTGATACTACACCATTATCCCACTACCTACTGTGAACTGCAATGCTAAAAAAACCTTAAGAACATCTTTATTTGTGATCAAAGGCTTGAAACAGCTCATTACTGTAATTTTCAAATAGTTGAGCAGTGCCTGAGGGAAGGAGTGCTTATTTGCATTTGGCATTGGCACAGGGTGCCCAGAACAGCTGTGGCTGCCCCATCCCTGGAAGTGTCCAAGGGTGGGACACACAAGGGTTGGACGGGACTTGGAGCACCCTGGGCTGGTGGGAGGTGTCCCTGCCCATGGCAGGGGTGGCACTGGGTGGGCTTTAGCATCCCTTCCAACCCAAACCATTCTGGGATTCCATACGGTTGAACAGGATGTTGTGTGACCAAAGTAAATTTGGTCTGGGGATTTTTCAAAGCCCCAGGACGTGACAGAAGCCAAAAGCAGCAGCACTGAGGAGCAGAGCAGACGGAGAGGAAGAGAAGCCTGACCTCGTCTGTGCGCTGTCGTCGTTCTCCATGAGGGTGGGGTGAGGTCTGAAGACCAGCTCAATCTCACTGGCCCCATCCATCACAGGGTCTATGGCCACAGTGGTGGTGCTGTTGTCCAGTTCCAGCCCAGAATCATCCGAGGTTTTGGTCCTCTTGGTGCTGGGCCCTGCCTCCTGGTTGCTGTGTGTGGAGGCGTTGCTGCAGTGGGAGCTGTCTCCGTTATCCTCTGCTCCGCTGCCGTTCTCGATCTGCTGCTTCTTGCCCCTCTGTAACCTGCTCACCATAAATGCAGACAAACCCCGATCCCTGCTCACAATTCATCCAGTGGACAGGCCCCGTACAAGTACTAATATTTTTAAAAAAGATTCTCATAGACGAGACCATTAATTTTTTTCCTGCCCCTCAAACACCTTTTAGACATGTTTTAAGACCATTTTAACTTCATACACTTGCTTTTCAGGCAATTGCAGACCATTATTTTCATCTAAACGTGAATCCACATGTGATTAAAAATAAAAATCACACCATGCTTCACCACAACAGAAAGTCTGGTGTCTCTTTCCCAGCTGGCTCTTTTAAGTTTAAAGGGACACTGGAAATTTCACTACGGTGCAATCACCACATATTCCAGCTGGTGAATTAAGCTGCAACTAAAACTTAAGTCCTGGTATTATGTGCATTTATTTGCATAGAAGGGTAGTATTTTGGTACAGGATTCCTTGTATTATGGGTTGTTATCTAAGACATGACAGCCATCACTGGGTAAAACTAAGCTGAAATCTCCAGCAGGCTGCCACAGAAGTTGCAGGGAGTGGTGCAAAGGTTTCTATTAGTAGACAAAAGCTTAAAAATTGTTTTGCCAAAGGCTGAAAATTGTTTTGGCAGACTTCAGAGGAGAGGAGAGGAGAAGACTCTCAAGCTACACAGGCGGCATATTTTTAGTGTAAAGGCAAACGAGGTGACACGTGGACAAAAGACACGATTAGCGTACCTGTTCATGGCCTGGATCTTTAATCCCTCCTCGATGCTGTGACTCAGGGCTTGCTGGTTGTTGTGTTTGCTGATTCTGGCCAGCACCCTCTCCTGATGAGCCTCATATTCATCTCTGCTTGGGTAGATCTTGCTGATGAGAGCATCAAAGTTGGGGTCTGGGCGCAGGGATCTCTTTGAAACGAGCTTTTTGCGACATGTGGGACATTCTTTGTTGCTGGATGTGAACAAGGAGGAAGCAAACAGCAGTAACTCCAGCAGCAACAAAACTCTGCCCTGCTGCTGCCATTCTTAGTCAAAGGGCTTGCTAAGACTCAGTACTTAGAGTAAATCTGGGATGGTAGTTGCAGATATTTAAACAAAAATCCCAAACATACCTCTCCCTGCTACTTTTTTATTTTAAAGTCTGTCTGAACAAACTGTGTTTAGACCAAAGAGTTCAGAAGTCCCACTCTGCCAACTGCTTCCTCCCTTCACTCTCCGGCTGGATTTTCACCTAGAAAAATGGATGTCTAGTGGAAATTATATTAAGGTACAGTCTTAGGAAGGAATCCTGCCCTGGGAGGGTGGGCAGGCCCTGGCACAGGTTGCCCAGAGAAGCTGGGGCTGCCCCTGGATCCCTGGAAGTGTCCCAGGCCAGGCTGGACGGGGCTTGGAGCACCCTGGGCTGGTGGGAGGTGTCCCTGCCCAGGGCAGGGGTGGCACTGGGTGAGCTGTAAGGTCCCTTCCCACCCAAACCATTGCAGGATTCTGTGATTCCGTGATTTCTTGCACTCACAGGGCAAAACAAAGGCTAAGAAATGTATTCGATAGTTCAAGCACTAATTACTGGGAAAACTAACCCAATCTCGTCCTTCCTACTATTTTGTGCTCATTTAACTAAAACAGCAGCATCACACCATCTTTTTCCTGAAAGAAGAGGCCTCAGTAGCTGAAAGCCTGGTGCCTTTACTCCTGATGCTTTTCTTGTTTCCCTCTAATGAATTTTTCCTAATTACTCATCAGAATTTACCCAGGCACAGCAAATCAAGCATGACACAAATAATTGCCATTATCAGAAATAAAAACATCCTTGCCTTAATTGCTGTTGGCTACCTCAGAATTTTAACTGAGAAAATGGGAACGTGTAAGTGAAGAATACGAGAAAAGTTATCTGCACTTTAGCACAGGTTGTTTCAGGGGTGAAGCTTGGAAGCAGAATTAAAGCTGAAGGCCACACAATTTGAAACTTATTAGGAAAAGGAAGAATAAGGGAAATGAAACTTATTTTTGAAAGTAATGTTTGGTTTACGGTTACTGGATCAAAGAGGGAAAAAAAAAGAATATAAAAGAGGGTTTCAATTCCTTGCAAGGAACATTTATGGGATGTTTTTTTCATGAGAGAAGAATGAGATCTGTGTGCCAGAGATGGCTGGACACGGAAGAAGGAGATGTGAAAGTGGGACAGTAACCGTCCCACATCAACCCTCAGGCCTTTGCTGGCTCCCCTGTCCCCCAGTGCCGCCCCAGGGTCACCCACCCGCTCCGGAGCGCGGTGATGATGCAGTCGGCGCAGAACCGGTGCAGACACTCCTTGGTGGTCATGGTGTTCTTCAGCATGTCCAGGCAGATGGGGCACATCAGTTCGCTGTGCAGGCTCCGGGGGGACACCACGATCTCCAGCCCGTCCGTGATGGCTTCCTAGTGCCACAGAAAGGAAAAGTTCTTTAAAGGAGTTCAGTCACTCCCTCGAGGAGGTGGCGTGTGTTACTACAGGGAAACACGGCGAGACCTACACAGACACACCAAACCCAGTGCTGCCAGCAAGGCCAGCTCTGCAGCACACAAGAAACACAAGGAGCTCATGGAGAGGGTCCAGTGGAGGCCATGAAGATGAGCTGGGGTCGGGAGCATCTCTGTTATGGGCAGAGATTGCAGGAGCTGGGCCCGGTTAGTCTGCAGAGAAGACTGGGGGGAGATCTCATTAATGCACGTAAGGAACTCCAAAGTGGGTCAGAGGATGGGGCCAGACTCTCCAGTGGTGCCCACTGACACCACAAGAAGCAAAGGCCATAAACACAACAAGTTCCACCTCAACATGAGGAAGAACTTTATGCTGAGGGTGGCAGAACACTGGTACAGCTGCCCAGGGAGAGCCTGGAGTGTCCCTCTCTGGAGACATTCCAACCCCACCTGCACATGTCCCCGTGTCACCTGCTCCGGGTGACCCTGCCTCAGCAGGGGGGTGGACTGGGGACTCTCCAGGGTCCCTTCCAACCCTGAGCACTCTGGGATTCGGGGATTACCTGAGGTGTTCTCTGCAGTTCGTACAGACTCAGCTCCCAGGTCTTGCTTAGGGGCTGCGTCCCGTTGGTCTGCACGGCCTGAGACATGGCTGGGAAGGAGAAGAGAAACAAGCTCACCACTCATGTGTGCCCAGTACAGGATCCACTCCCTCTCCCGAGCCAGTGGAATTCCAGATCCTCACGGACGCAGCGGCCTCTGTGCCAGTGAAGCAGGAGTTCTGGGGGAACACTTATTCATCCACAGGCTCCACGGATAATCCATGCTCTGTGCCACTCCAGAAAAACTGAGGGAGCCAGTGAGCCGTGAACACTTGGCAAAAATCAATGGAGTTGTTAAACAAAAGTGACACGGAACTGAAGGCCATAAAGCTTTGGCCCTGCGATGCCAACGCTGCAAATGCCACCTTATGTGGAAAATATCCCTAAAACATCCACTCACAAGTGTGCAGAGGTGTCAAGCAGGGTGTGCCTCCTGACCAAGGGAAGGGCAAAATTAGACATGACACACAAAACAGCTAAAAGTGCTCACTGGAGCACACCAGGGTGGCTCTTCCTTCCTCCTGAAAATACACTGCATGGAGTTTCCAAACAAGTTTAGAGAATGCTGAAAGATCAAGTGCAACCCAGTTACTGACTGAGAAAACAAAAGACCACACAGAGAAACTGCAGTGCCATCAGAAATCCCATCAGAACTTCAGGATTATTGTATGAGATGAGGCAAAATTACCACACACGGTGACTGCGGACGTGAAAAAGTCCAGTGAAAACAAAAGAAGAAAATGACGTTTCAATTCAGCAGCCAAATGCATTTTCTATCAGCATTTACCACATACATTATAATCCAGTTTCCAGCTCATCAAGTTCTATATGAAAAGAGCCAAAAACTCTCTGGAGAACGAGGTTACTTTGTAAGTTTTAATTAATTGTGAAGGGAAAAGCAAGAGAAGCAGTGCAGGTGTCTCCGCTCCTGCTCTTCCCAAGTTACCTCACAGAGCTCTCCCACCCTCAGATCCACCATGTACAATGGCTCCTTGACTTCTATCTCAAACTTTGTCATTTAGGGAAGGTTAAGGTTCCCTGAGCTCTAACAGTGATGGCTCTCCTGCTTTAACCCGGGAGCAGGGGATTCTCTACTAGGTGTCCCCAGAGATCCCTCACAACCTGGATTATGCTCCAAAATGCTTTGCAGTGCCTATTTTAGCCCTTTTAGCCCAGGCAAAGGCTAAAGAGCATGTGCAGGTGTGGTCGTGTCAGCACACCCTGAGGTCAGAGGAAGGCTGGAATGGTGCCAAGCAGCTGGAGCAGATAACCCACAAACCCGGCCATAACCACATCAGCCCTATGCAGCTCTAAACAGTGCCCTGAGTTCTGATACTTTCATGAAAAAAAACACTTTTGAGGGGAAAAAAAATTGCATCAGGCTCTTAAAAAAAAAAAATCGATTACACATAGTTTTTCAGAGGATTAAAATCTTAGAGATCAACTGATTTCTATTCCAAGTTGTAAAAGGTAAATATTTAGACTTGAAACAGTAAGAATTAGACTTCTATTTGGTGTGCCAAGTTCAACAGCATCTTCAGCCATTCTAGTTTTGATTTCCAAAGGATCAGGTCCTTTAAAAATAGGTATCATACTGCAGTCACTTGGAGGCTCAAAAGGATTAGAGTTTGGGGTTTTACTCTCTCTCATACTATAACTAGTACTGGGGGCAGATTGCATGTTTTCACAAATTCTTCAATCATTCATTTCAATTTATTCAATTAAAGCAGTCTGAAAATTAGGTTTCTTCTGCTTTTGCTTTCTGACTAAAGAGCTTGATTAAAAAAAAAAAAAAAAATCCATACAATTCTGGAAGACACTGAAGAAATTAATCTTCCTTGCAGTTCACTGGCAGCTCAGATGGGTTTACATTCAGTTAGAATGTAGCACAACTAACAGGAGATTATAATCTACTATTACACTTAGTATTCACTCTCTTCTGAAATGTTTTTCCTCTCTGGATCAAAGGATCCCTGGGAGACAGAGGTTCTGGCCTGGAGCTCAGTTTGTTCCCAGCTCTGCAATGAACTGCTCAGTGATCCTGAACAAGTGTGTCACTGAATCTGCCTGCGCCTCCCCTTCCTCCTCACTGTCACCACTGCTGCCCTTGCCTCTGCCTGTTTATGTCACACTTCCCATGATGACACCCATCTCCAAAGGGGCTCAGCTCAGAGAGCAAAGTCTGACTGCAGTGCCTGCAGTTCTATTCACCCACCAGGCCTTGTCCTCCCAGTGAAGTTCAGTGTCACAGCATTCCTTACTGGCAAGGTTTTCACCTCCTTCTATTTGCAAATTGAATTCAATATTCTATTTGCCATTTGCACAGTCATCTTCCCTCGACACAGTCACACCTGATCTTTGCTAACATCAGGTTCAACCCCATGGACTGATGTTCAGGGTTGCAGTCACAACAGGGTGGCTCTGTAGAGCAGCTCACCTCCAACACACAAATAAGGATATGATTTGCTCTTCATCATCCCCATCTGTTACAGACATTTAAACCCCATTTAAAATCTTGAAGAGCTTGTGCTGTGGGCTCACACCACGAGCCAGACAGAAAGCAGTAATTACTTAAGGTACAAAACCAAAATGAGAAAGTATTTCCACCCAGCATCGGAGACAGTCACACTCAACAGGATGCAGTGAGGAACAACCTGACCTGCTTTTACCAGGAGGTTGTATCAGATCACCTCTGGAGGTCTCTTCCAACCCAAATTATTCTGATGATGGAGTTCTCTCACTATCAGAGACACTTATCCTTAGTTTTGCTGTGTAGAAAGTGACCCAGCCAAAAAAAGCCAACAGCAACTACCACCAATAAACCAATACACCACTGCCACAATAAAAAGCTGAAGAAACCTTACCTTTTACAATCTGTGCGGCCAATTATTCTGTGAGCATCCTCCCTGCCCACATAAGAAACATCAGAAGGCCTTTTTTGAGACAACAGTGACCACTGGCTTTATAGAGAGCAGAATCCATTTGTCTGAGCTGTTGAAACAACGAGGGAATTGGGCCCTCAGACACTTATTATGTTATAAAGAACATCCTGAAGAATTTGAAGATTGATGGTTAACCTGCCACCACTTACAGCTCTATCCTAAGTATTCTTTTTCTTAAATACATGGCTATATCATGTGTATTTAATGATATACATGATTAAATACATGTATATCATTATTATAAAGAACATCTTCACAGGTTTTGGTACACACACACACACACAAAGTAAACATTGCCCACTGTTCTAATGCATCAGGCAGTAAAGTTATTGTAACCACTCAAATCCTGGTACTTTGCCTTTCACACCACCTATATCTTTTCCAAAGTAGTATTAAAATATGCTGCAACATTCATGCTTCTGCCAGGAGTGAAAACAAACGCCACAACTGGTAGAGGAACAGCAGCTTTTCACTGTTAATGTGGGTCAATAGATCAGGCAAGCACTTGACCTCAACTGTGCCAGAGACCTTTGCCAACAACTCCAATAAAAAGGAAAACAGCCACTAGCGAGGAATAATTTAGCCCTGGGAAGCACCAATATTAAGCAGAACTCTGGGGGAGTAGAATTGTGATTTTATCTGCTAGTTGTTAAATTTTATATAAAGTTTCTCATATTATGAAGCTACTGTGTGTGTGACTACCCAGGTGAGTTTCAAAAATGAACTTTATCATCTCTCACATCAACCTTAGACTTCAGAATTAATAACAACTGGGGTGGAGAAAAGCAAAAATGCCTTTCTTAGATTCATTTCAGTGCTGCATCAGATAGGAGGGATAAAGGACTGAAAACTTTTGGGAGCAAATAAAAGTAAACCTTCCAACTCCAGAAAAGCTGAATCTGTCACAGCAAGTAAATTCACACAAACAGGCCAGGAATGATACGTGTTGCCTTAGGATATTTTAAATGAGATTTTGAGTTTTTTCCTTGCCCTGCACTGCTGGCACTTTTTTTTTGAGGTGAACCACTTTCTTGCTGTCTCCCCCAAGTAAGAGCTGCCAAAAGCAAGAGCTGGCCACTCCAGTCAATAAGGTGAAGTTTGATCATTTCAACTGCTGTAGCCTTTACATTTGCTGTCCATTTTAACAGAAATCCTCTGAACATCCCTGCACTACAACTCAAATGACCTTTCCCATCTCCACAAAGGCAGCAAAGGCTGGGTCTCGAGAAAACTTAGTCTTCTCTTTTCAGTTTTAACCCTGGAAACATGGAGAACAACAGTTCTTGGCTGGTTCATTGTGCTGGTAAAAATCACTTCTACAGCTACAGTTACACCAGGAGGAAAGAAAACCAACACATAGCTGTTTTCCACCCAACAGCTCAACCTACTTTTGGTGGTGAAATGAAACCCACTGATTCAATTCTGCCTTCAGGGCTTTACAGTCCTGAATATAACACTGAGAAAACCCAAACCTCCAGCCAGAGGTGTGTGCAGATTCCAGGTTCCTTCCTGACAGCTGTGGGGTCATGCAGACAACTTCAGGGTGACTTTAATAAACAGGAGCTACAGAGCTGATATATTAATATTCCATATTTAATTACCCTTCAGGGCTGTACCTCCTGCTCCCCCCGCTGCACAGTTCCAGCCCTCAGATGCCCATCCTGAGCCCAGGGTGGAAGGGCTTGGAAACACCCAGTTTCCAAGACAGTCTGAAACCAAAGGCATGTGGAAGTAACCACACTAACCCTGAACACCAAAGCTTGAGGAGCCAGCACAGATCTGCTTCTGTTTCCACGGAGAAACCAACGTGGGTTTGATGTTTTTCATCCCACCAACAGGAAAGCTGCTCATCACCTTCCTGGACAGCTGCTTTGGGACATGCCACAGGGGCAGGATGCTTCTAAGCACATTTAAGAAACATCATGAAAGTTCAAGCCAAATACACTGTAATTCGGGTGTCCTGGGATCACATCCAGAGAGCCTTTGGTGTCCTGCTCTTCAGCACACAACACACCCGCCATCCGTCCCATTTATCAACAGCAAACACCCGTACCCCATTGCATTTACATTACAGGAACAGTTCTGAGAACATCAGAGCAAGAAATACGCTTGGATTCCAGTTTTTCCAGAGCTATGTCAGGCAGAGAGAAAGATTTCTCCTCCACTTAGCAGTTATCACAGTGAAGCCACAACCAACAGCGAGAGAATTTTCTTGATGAGAACAAAAGACAGCTTGGCTGTTAACAAACAGAAAATAAACTCCCCCACAACACTTGAGAGACAACAAGACTCAAGCCATCTCATGTATGATTGACTTAATAGCTACAATAAATATATAGAAGCCAAACTGTTAATTTGGCAAGCAGGCAGCTCTCACCTAAAGCTGGGTGACAGCGAAGCACAATTTGCATTCCAGTGACTCCCTCACAAATAAGACTGGACATTTTGTAAACAGCACTACAGGAGCAATACTCACACAGTTTAACCCAATAATTATCCAAACCAGTTTAATGCTATCACCAAGAGGTGAAGAGTAAAGCATGGATTAGGTTTTTAATTAGTTAGCAGAATACTACTGCTAACTCTCAGCTGTCTGCAAGGGAGCCCCACGATCCAGAAGTGGGGGGAAAGCAGGGATGAATAATTCCTAAAATATTTCTCCACTGCAACAAGTCTAAACAGCTCCATAATATCGAATGCTGCTCATTCCTCAGAAAATTAAGAATTTAAGGTCAGCTTTGAAGGCCAGTTATTTTCATCAACAAGCAGAACCAAGCTGAGGTTCAACAACATCCAAGTCTTCGTACTCAACCCACTACCACACATCACTCTTACAACACAAAGCGCCATTCATAAAAGGGAGACCTGTGCAATTCATTTTGCCAGGGCCTGCATATTATTTCCCCTCTAAGACATGACAAGCAGTGCTTTTCTTGGCAGCTGCAGCAAGGCTGGGGCTTCAAAGCTTTGAAGCCACAGGTCAGAATTTTAGCCACTGAAGAAGTGAAAAAACACCTCCAATGCAACATCTGTGTCCCTGTATTATTATAAAGTCAAACCCAAAAATAAGGTAGTTATTAAACATTGTCAGTGACGGTTTGCAGGGTCAATAAGGTTTAAAGATGTTCTAAAGTTGTCATTGTTGAAAGGAACCATCACAGAGCCAGACCCAGCCACAAAGCTCATAGCTGACACAGCTCACACTGCCCAGGGAGAATTCCTCCCACCTCCAAACAACTGACAAGGTTAGCCCTTCAAACAAATACACATTTTAACACAAATTATGCTGCTTATCCATTTCTGCTGCTGTCCCAGTGAGCGTCTCTGTCTCTGCTGACAAGCCAAGTGCCAGCTTTGAGCTTGACGTGATGTATAAGTCAAATGACCTCATTACACAAGTTTTTAATGAAAACATGGATGAATACAAATTAGAGTACCTCTGCAGGGAACTCCTATGACAAAACGAGCCTTTGTCACTGAAATGAGTGACATATTTGATTAAAGAACTTTCCCTAAGCAACAATAACTGCCCCCGCACAGCAGTCACGTTCTTTCAAACGCAAGCAATTCCCTTTAATCCTTAAAAGCCCGTGTGCAGTGCACAGTTACTACACAGAGCTACAACCACTTCCAAACAGGGCTGGATTATGATTTATCATGCTGGAAATCATCTTTCTCCACTAGCTGTCCTCCGGATTTCTGCAGAATTAGGCACTTGATACAATTATTTTCCATAGGAGAGGGTCTGAAAAACAAACAGCTTACAAAAATCCCCAGGAGAACATTGCTCAGTGCTTGTTTCATACATGCACTGTGGCATGGAGTTGGTGCTAGGGAGGCAAGTGATTCTGGAGAGGCAGCTACCGCAGAGTGAACGACTTGGAAAGGAACAGGTGCTAAATTCGTATGGGAAGCGGCGAGAGGGGGTGCGAGGGAAGGAGGCACATCCACAGCTCCCGACGCAGCGTCTCCCTGCACCTGCCGCCCTGTGGGAAGCGACATTTTCCCAGGAGCAGGAGTCGCCAGGTCGCTGCCAGCACCAGCTCAGGAGCATCACCCCGGCACACCCCGATGCGCGGGGCTCCGGCGGAGACAAAAGACCGCGGACGCAGAGCTGTAAATCATATCCACCATCATGTTTTACGGAGGGGGCGATTCGCAGCCTCAGCAATACCGGTTCCTGACCGCGTTAATCAGCTCTCCCTTCCCGAGGACGGCGTTTGGCAGCGCCGCGCTCCGGGGCTTCTGCTGCGGTGGTGCGGCTGCGATGTGGGGCGGCGTGCGCTGCCTCTGCCTGCAGCTGCCCCACACCTGCAGACACCTATGTACGTCCATACACGCACAGGCACGGCAGATGCCCCACACCTGCAGACACCTATGTACGTCCATACACGCACAGGCACGGCAGATGCCCCACACCTGCAGACACCTATGTACGTCCATACACGCACAGGCACGGCAGCTGCCCCACACCTGCAGACACCTATGTACGTCCATACACGCACAGGCACGGCAGATGCCCCACACCTGCAGAC
>JAYRBT010000005.1:24180672-24191544 GCA_036023395.1 Myiotriccus ornatus | reverse complement strand
GTGCTGGTTTAAAGGCAAACCGGCAGGAGAAATTAACCCAACTCAAAAGAGATTATAAATCAGAATTACAATTTAATGAAAATGACACAACAAATACAATCATACAGATGAACAATTGGGTTTAACCCACAAAACCCAGATGTATAACCCTGCTCTAACTTGGACACATGCCCTTAACAGCTGGTGTTAACTCTGTGTTTGATATTTAAGACACTAACAGGTGGAGAAATGAAGGGAGACAGAGAATGTAATCATTTAATCAGGTAATTAGCTTACTACAAATATTTTCATTTGTTGGGATCTTTATTTTAGGCATTGGCTTTATCCCTTTAATACAGGAAGAGAAGAGAATTAATTCCATTTGTCTGAAAAATGTTGTTAGCCACAACAAAAACAAGGGTGATAATTGTTTCTGCTTGCATGAGCTGCAGCAATGAGAAGTGTATTGAGAGAAAAAAAATAGGTTTTAGTTTGTTGTTTGTTTTTTTTTAGCTTCTTGTTTCCCCAAAAGATTTTGCACATACTTTCAGAAGGGTCTAAGTGTTGTCAGGGCAAAGAAGAATCCAGAATGGTGCCCAGCACAGCTTATTTGAAATAGGGGCAGGATTAACCCTTTTTAGAGCTTTTTAATTTGTGGTCCAGCAAGCAATCAAAGTCCTGTCCTCTGCAGCAAGGAAACGAGGGTGATTAACACCCATGAAATATAGGAAAATTCTGTACTCAATGCTTTGAAATAGGTTGGGTTTGGTTTTGGGTTTTTTTAATAACTATAACTGTTGCAAAGATAAGGTCAAAAACTTTCAAAGCGTGCTCATGTTTTGGAATTAACCTGTAGTGAAGCTGCTCTTGCGCTGATGAACTTTTCATTTGCGGTGAAAAAAATTCTGCTGGGGCCTGGAAAACAAATTTAGCAGTGGCCCTTCTCATTCTGGGGCTCTGGGCAATATTTGAGGAATGTGACACAAGACAGGACAGCAGCACGACCAGAAATGGGGGAATATTGGGAGGGAGAAGCAATACCTGCGTAGAGCTCCCCTCGGGATCCAAAACGGGAGCAGCCAACTGGGAGCTGGGTGGAGATGGAATGTCTGTATTGAGGCCTGATTAATTAATTAATTAATTCATGTACTGAGCTCTAATTAGGTGCAATGAACGGCTTTTTCACCACAGCCGCCTGGGGGATATTTCAGATAATTATCTGGTGCCCTCTTGTGGAGTATGAAACAGATACAATCAAACACGGGGGTTATTTTTCTGCAAATACGGGGCTTTTTTTCTGCCGGTGAATGGTCCAGCCAAGAGAACTTCTGCTGAAACGGCTGAGGGTTTATGCTTGCACTGAAAATCATGCAAAAGGTAAACGAGTATGAGGATGTCTTGGGCCGCTGTGTTGATCTGTACAAAGCCATTTAAAAAGCGGTGAGCGAAAGTGTGTTTTTAAATAGACAAGGGTAAGGAGAAGGCAAAAAGAGAAGAGGGCAGAAGGAGGCAAAGACAGAGGAGGGGGGCAAAATCCTGGAAAAAAAAGTAATCAGGATACATTTTAGTCATTCTTGGTTTAAGCATCAGTTATAGCAAACGAATGACTGCTCCTTCCCTCTTTTTATGCCGTGTTTGAGAGGGTTCCTTGCAGCACAGACTGACCTTGTTTTGTAGCTGCTCAAAGCACATGATCCCCAATCCCACTGTTTCCATGCAAGCCTGTCCCTGGGCTGAGCGTTTCACATACAACTCAGTGAGGTTTGCCTGTAGCTCATCTGCTTTTTCCATTATTTTCACTTGAGCAGTGACCTCGAGCAATCATGAAAAATACGTGTTTGCCAGTTGGGCTCTCATTCCAACCCCACATGTGACTCCCCAAAGCGGCTCTTGCACTTCTTGAGAACGCAGCTCCTTCCTCACGAATGTCACTCAGGAGTTCTCAGTTCTGCTGCTGGGTGTGGGTTACACAGATGCAGCTCTGATTTATTTGGAGGGGGCAGAGCATATTGCACGGGCTCACGTTTCAGCCCCTGCACGTTGAGCAGGATTTCGCAGCTGTGAGTTTCTTTCCACGATCACAGTTGTCAGATAATCTTCTAAACAGCCTTATGAATTAGGGACTTTGGTAGGTGCTGGGGACAGGCATTAGATTAGGGCAGAGGTCTAGAGAAGAAGTAATTTCTCCTTTTGGGTTCCACTTCCACTCTTCTTTTGTTTTTTTCAGGCCAAGGCATGGAAAGGTGAGATCTTGGCTGTATGTCACTACTTGCTTTTTAAAGTCTGTGGTTCTGCTATTTGGCAACTTTTTTTTTTTTTTTTTTTTGCCTTCCAAATAGCAGCAAAAACACAGTTTGGAGAAATATGGCCTCCCCCTATTCTCTCCAGCCTCACACATCTGCTTCAAATTCGCAGTAAGAGGAGAAAGGAGACGTGTAAAGGAGGTTTATGGACACTGCAGATGTCCACACACACACACACACTGCATAAAGGAGACTTAAACAGTTCTGGATTCAGTGAAACGAGGCACAGGGCTAGGGAGAAGTAAATAATTATTGGTTATGATGGTTTCTACATTGCTTGGAAAGAACCTGAGTTGCTGAAGTCCCCCCCTGATTCTCCACTGGGTCTGGAATGTGCAGTGCCTTGTTGCTGAACGTTGTTGCTCTGGGCATTAAGACAAGAAGGGCAGGTCAGCACTCACTCTTGCACTGTCCTTTTTTCCTCAGATGAAATCTGTCAGAACATGGATTTAGGATTTAACTGCCTGCAAGTGAAAGCCCACAGAACTGGGGGTCGGTGTTAAAAGTTGCCAGAATTTTTAGAACAAGCAGTGGAAAAGCTACCACCTATTTAAGGCAAAGAGGGGAAAATGGAACAAGCCAATCTTCCCAGACAAAGAAAATGATGAGTATTACTGTGCTCAGTTTAGATTTCTGACAGGGCTTCTCTCCCCAAAATATTGTATAGGTAAAACCAACAATAATAATACATTTAAAATTATTCTGGTTCCATGACCCCTCTTCGTGGTGGTTGATTGGAAAGATTGATAACGTGACTGAGGTTTCCAGTCATTAGGAATTCACTTTTCTGTCTCGGTTATTGCAGTGCACGTGAGCAGGTGTGATCCAGGCAGATCTCTTACATCATGCAGAGGTGTGGGCTGTGGGGACAGCACATTTCCAAAGCCAGGGAAAGGGGTTTCAGGGAATGCTGACAGATCACTACAGTGTTTATCATTGTTACGGCCTCCGTGGGAGTCTGGGTTAATCCAATTAACATCACAGTGGCAACACAGTGACAATAAAAATTAGAAGCCCTGAAGAACTGTGACTGGGAACGACAGGCAGTGCAAGGAATGCAGAGCAGGAGGATGCTCGGGGGTGAGTACTGAGCAAAGAAGCTTTTTGTTTGTACTCATAACATTAAGATGGGGGGTTTTTTCCACACTCTCTACTCTAAGCACCTGCTTTAGGTATTCTGAATTGCCCTCTGTGTTCTTACATATCTCTGAATTGGCAAGACAGCTCTGCTCATAGAATCACAGAAAGGTTTGGGTTGTGAGGGACCTTAAAGCCCACCCAGTCCCACCCCCTTCCACTATCCCAGGGTGCTCCAAGCCCCGTCCAAGCTGGCCTTGGACACTTCCAGGGAATAAAAAAATTGAGAAGGAAGGAAATAGAATGTAGTGATTCTCTTCAGGTACTGATTCTGTAGTGCCTACACGATTAAGGTGTATAAATCATCCCCACTTTAAAAAAAAAACAACAAAAACCCAAAACCACAAACAAAAAAACCCCAAAAACAAACAAACAACACCAAAAAACAACCATGAGGAACTCTGAAAACTTCATTTCCTCAAAGGTCAAAGCTAAAGATTCCAAAACACCTCAACATTAGCGGAGGCAGGTGGAAGAAAGTTGATGCCTTTTTATTTTTTTCATGAGCCATCTGCCTTTGTTTTGCAGAAGTCTGGTGGGTTGGTGTGCGTGGGGAGGGGGGACCTAAATCCACAGCACGAGTGGAGGAAGAGGTTTCGCAAACCTCCAGGCTTAGCACATGTCCTGGTCCTGAACACTTAACCTCCAGCAGGAACAGCTACAGAGAAAGCAGTCTGTTCAAAAGAAATCAGTGACACAGAGTTCTGGGACAATGACAGTCCACAGCTGTTTCCACAAAGCAGCTGAAAGCTAATTTTTAATGTATTTTGCCATGAAATAGTTTACAGCGGTATTTGTGTAGCCACTGAACAGAGAACAGTCAAACAGGCCACCCTGTCCAGAAGGATTTTTCCAAGGCATCTGCAGAAAATGAACAGCCAGTATCTATGAATATTTACTGAGAACAGACATCTACTTCCCATCCCCAACATACAAGTGAAAAGCCTTCTAAAACATACAGATCAAACACCAGAAACGTTGCAGGAAAACACTGGCCAAAAGTCAGAGCATTCCCTGTGTTGTTCTCAAAGGCATAATTTCTCTTCTTAGTTTCTGGCAGCTTTTTGATGATAAACTAGGAAAATATGCCGAAGAGAAGTCTTGGAGCACTGAGTGGGGATGAGGAAGCAGTGTGAACTGCTGGACAGAGTGTAAAAAAGCCAACGAGGAGGAAGGAAACAGGAGAGAAAGTGGTTTGGCAATCAGCCCCTGAGAGGAGGATGTAGAAACGTGGTGATTAAGTGCTAGCCCCTAAGTGCTTCCTCTTCTAGGAATTCTTAAACTCCTCAGGGTTTGTGCCCTGTCTTTGGTGGGAGTTGGGAACATAGATTTTTATTTCCAAATAAAGGTGGGGGAGTGTTCATTCTCACACCAGGGCAAGAGAACACATATGTGGAGCAAACATTCAGCCTCAGAGCTGCTGTTTGAGACTGTGACAGCCTGGGGTGGAGGAGCTGAGCACCTGCTGGCAGAGGCAGAGGTCGAGTCACCCCTCTCTGAACTCCCTGTGCTGCAGATACAAAGGGCCTCCTGTGCAAGACATTCCCAGCTGGAGCAGAGACCCCAAATCTGTCAGCTTTTTGTTGCCTCTGTCAGGGCAGGGACATCCCTGGCACAGAGTTATTGCCCCCTTACTGCAGGGAGCAGCAGGAAGGCTGAAGGTGGTGTGATGGGGCCATGAAGAGGATCAGAGGGATGGAGCACCTCTCCTACGAGGGAAGGCTGGGAGAGCTGGGGGTGTTCACCTGGAGAAGAGACCTGAGAGCCCCTTCCAGTGCCTAAAGGGGCTCCCAGAGAGCTGGAGAGGGACTGGGGACAAGGACAAAGGGGAATGGCTTCCCACTGCTGCAGGCCAGGGTTAGATGGGACACTGGGAAGAAATTCTTGCCTGGGAGGGTGGGCAGGCCCTGGCACAGGTTCCCAGAGAAGCTGTGGCTGCCCCTGGATCCCTGGAAGTGTCCCAGGCCAGGTTGGACGGGGCTTGGAGCAACCTGGGCTGGTGGAAGGTGTCCCTGCCCAGGGCAGGGGGTGGAAAAAGGTGAGTTTTACTGTCCCTTCAAACCTAAACCATTCCGGGATTCTGTGATTCTAAGTCGAGGATGCTTGGGATGATTCTGAATTGTAAAGAAAACTAATTGCCTGGTAACTCTTCATTAGCTAAACTGAGATTGCCTGGGAGCCTCCGGGAATGTAATGAGTGGGCACAACTTGGGGATCTGAAAAACCTGGAGGTGTGCTGGGGCAGGAGGGACTTTTGCATGGAAAGACTTTACCGGAGGAGGAGGAGGATGCGGGGGATCCTCTGTCACCAGAACTTCCTACGCAAGCGAATGTGCAGGAGAGGGCGCCAGACAACAAGGAGTAACTTTTGGTAAGAAACCTCTCAATAAAAGAGGAAGAGAACAGCTACTTGAAAGTTTTGGCTGAGGTTATGTTTTGCATAACCTCGGAGAGTTACAGTGAGTGACTGAGCATCCGTGGTTTGGGTAGCTGGTGCATTCCACCTTCATGGCAACAGGCAGGATATCTGAATGTGGACTGAAAATCTCATTCCTGTCACTCATGTCAGGATCTCCAGCCTCTGATCAGCCAGGAGAATAATCTTTGTCATGCCTCTGTAAGCAGATGTGTGAGAGCAAACTCGGTAGGAACTGCTCAGTTATTTTTATTGTGTCACACCAGTACCTCAGTTACAGCCCTGGATACCAGTCCCTACAGTGAACCAGTTCCTTGTTAAACTGGAAAATTCCCCTACAAAGACTCTCCATTGATCCAGTGACTGCTGGCTGCCTGCATTCCCAGAATATGGAATGAGGCAACACACCCCGAGGTTACAGCTTGGGCTGTGTTTGTTCTCAGGGCTTTCAGTAGCTCACAGGAGGAACATTCAGGAGACAGGACACTGGAACCCTGTCAGGCAGCAGCTCCTCACTGCTTTTGCCTTTTGCATCAAGGGGTGGAGGGACAGGACAAGGGGAATGGTTTCCCACTGCCAGAGGCCAGGGTCAGATGGGAAGAAATTCTCCCCAACCCTGGTAGTGTACAAGGTGTTTGTGCCCATGGCAGGGGCTTGGAATGAGTTGAGCTTTAAGGTCTCTCCCAGCCGGAACTATTCTGGGATTCCAGGATTCTACACGAAATTTGGTTTATTTTTTTCCTTGTTTTCTGGTTTATTTTTCCTTGTTTTCAGAGCATTTTCATTTTGCACAGGGCAAAACTCTGGAACAGCTCAAGGTCCCACTGAGCCCTCCCCCCAGACCTTTTTTTATGGTTTATTGTTTCTTGTCCATGGCCTAACAATGCAAGCAGTGCCTTGAGCTGGGACCAGCAGCCAAGTGGCCACCAGCGATAAAGAGAAGGAAGGAGGAGCAAGGGAGAGTTTGACCTCACCACCTTTGTTTAGATTGCTGGTTCTTTTTAGAATTTCCTCTTGTTATTCTTTCAAATACTTGAGGAAGGAGAAGGGAACTGCAGCCAGACCATTATGTGTGTTTAGCCCACAATCTAAACATTTTTATCATCTCTCTCTCTCTCTTTTTTTTTTTCCCTTCATTTTATTGGCAGGGGTTTACATAGCTACAGAAATAGCAGAGATTAAAATTTTGCAAGATTTTAATTCCGGGCAGCGTGCCAATTAACAGGTAATTTTTTTGGCAGGACTGCAAGGTTTGGTTTGCACACACTGCTTGCAGTCCTCAGCGGGGATGTGTGTGCTCAGAATGAGAGTCCAGTGCCTGGGACCTTCACAGCTCAATTATATTACACAGACAAGCTCCTCAAAAAACCCTCATTTTAAAATGGGCTGTTGTAGGTCACTGACACCCTTGATTTCAGCCTGCTGCCCACTTCTGTGTTCCTGCATTCTCTGCTAATCACTGAGCACTGGAAGCCCCCCAGTTCCATGCAGTAGTTACAGGGGCTGTGCAAAGAAACACCCAGTGTGACAGCAGAAATAAAACAAGGCCACTGCTGGTTCTTCTGTTGGTTCTTCAGATGGGCAAACACGTTAAGGCTCATACAAACAACTCGCCTCAAGCAGAAATTCTGTCTGGGTTTAAGTGAAAAAAAAGAAAAAGAAAAAAAAAACCACTGTGAGAACAATTAAACAGTGGACTAAGTTGCCAGGGAAGTGGTAAAATTTCCCCTCACTGGAAATATTCAAGGCTTGGCTTGACAGAGCCCTGGACAGCCTAACTCAGTGGTCCTGCTTCCAGCAGAAGTTTGGAGCAGATGGTCTCCAGAGGCCCCTTCCAAACTGGATTTTCCTGTGATCTATCATAATGCTTCTAATCGTCATGTTTCAAAGTTGGGATAACAGAAGAATGTTGTTATTTTCTCTCACGTCAGGCAAATGAGGATTCCAGTGCCTACAGAAATACTGACTTTTTTATGGAATAGAAAAGGAAGGGAAAGCAATGGTTGCATTTCACTTACAAACATTCATGCAACCAGCTGTGGTCAAAACCAATCTGGCAAAGTTGAACTGCACAGGCAACCAGGAGAATACAGGTCTCTGCTAAACATCACCAAAAAAGCAACAAAATAATCTTTCTTTGAGGGCCCTTTTAATGCAGTAAACAAGCCAGTGTGTTCAATACTGCACAGCAAAACAGCTGCACTTGCAGTGGTGGGTGTGCCAGAAATCAAGCACTTTTTAAAATAAGTATTATGCTTTCCTATAAAAGCCAAATAAACACTGACACCTAAACTGCTTTGAAAAGAAAACAGAATTACTAGTGATTCGAGAAAGTTTATCAGTTCTAAGTAGATCACTATTATACAAACAAGGCCACTGCTCTTTCTTCTGTGGGATATTTAAAGAGGCAGGAGAGAACCCCAACCAGGTAACGTGCTAAAAAAGCAGATTATTGTTATCCACGTTAGTAAACAGAGCAGCAAGGATGAGAAAATCAGTGCAGAGGTCATAATCCACCAGTTAATTTGTTTGTCCTAAAGGACAGTGAGAAACCCTGTGCCCAGATGTTATCACCCAAATAATCAAGTGGCTGTTAACTGGTAAGATTCTTGCTGCCTGCTGGGCCCTGAGATGCCTCCTGGAGAGGAGGAGGTGATGGCCTTCTTTTGTCCGGGCAAATTCTTGTGTGGGTGCCGCTGATCTGGAGAGGAGCAGGGTGCTAACAGGATTACAGGATCAGCAGGTACCTCACCCGCTGACAGATTAGCACATCGTGTCCTTCGCTGTGCGGCTTCCCCCGTGCCAGAAGCCAGGCTCGGATGGATGGACTTAACTTTCTCAACAGCCGAACTTAATGACCAGAAAAACTTGTGAACATTCTGGGATCCGTTTACTGTGGGTTCAAACCCCAGGAGTGCTAAGGTTTGCATAAAATTATCCGGAAGGAGAATGAAAGCAGACAAGACAATCACTTCAGAGAGGGGAAAATACATCGAAAATCCAAACTGCCCAGCTTTCCTCTGTGCATCTCCTTTTGAACTCTTGCAGCTCATTCAGTGTGCAAGATGGCTCAGTAAACCCCATTTCATTTGCTACATATGCCTTCTTGGACAGGCTCCTGACGAGAAGCTTCTCCATGGAAAACGGAGCCTTGGAACAGGAAGGCTGTGTTTAAACCCCGTGCTCAGTCTTAATGAATATCCTCGGAATAAAAAAGCAACCAAAACCATCTGCGGCCAGAAGAAGCAAATCCAGATGTGGTGGGAATCTAGTCCTCCCCTTCATTAATCGTGTCTGCAGGATCACTCAGCTTCTGCAGCCTGTGCCTGCTGTCCCTCTGCAGGGTAGTGAACAATGCAGGAACATCAGCTCACTCGGGAGGAAAGTTTCGGTCACATCTTTGTTAATCAAACTGAAGTAGGATTTCTTACTCCTCTAAGAAGAGTCACTCTGATTTCCTTAGTTAAGAAGGGAAAATGACAGGTCTAACTGCTGGATTTGGTTTCTTGCTGCACTGAAGTCTGTTCAGTGACAGTGAGATGTCTCAGCCTTCCTCTCTTACCAGGCTGCAAATCCCACCCCATAAATTCATTTCCAGCACTTGGGAAGGTTTTTGTCTTCCCAGGCAGGTGTGCCTGCCTGTCTGAAGCAGTAAAGAATCCACTGGATCTCCAACAGATGGATTTTCCTCCTGGATTTTGTGCTGGGATCAATAGGCTGAGCTGTGCTTGTTGTTTGCTCTGGTGTGAGAACTGGGCAGTGGGAAGGGCCCTGAGCTGTGCTTTATTTACTGGTTCCTGTGCACCACCCCAGTTTCTGCCTGAGGGAACAAATCAGTGTGTCGTGTTTGACGCTGATGGTTCTTCACAAGGAATTTGTAAAGGCCTGTGCATTGGCTGCTTTGACAGGAGTGTCCCAACTAATTAAAATACAGCCTCTAATGAGAGCTGAGCAGGAACGGGCACCTCCAGCTGTGTCACTGACCACATTTCAGAACTAGTGACTAAGCAGAGAAGGAAACAGTCTTTGAATTTACCAAATATGATCGGAGCATTTAGTAAACAAGAAAAGTTCAACACACGTATTTTATTTCAATTTACATATATACAAACCCGTGTAATTTCTTGGCCACTGGGACAGGCAGATGGAGTAGGCACCAGCTGGAGGTGATTCTCAGCTCTAGGATGCCTCACTTTATAGGAAATAAAATCCAGAACCACATCTGAAAGAGTCTGATTTTTGCATCCCTATTCAGGATTTTTATTCCTGTCCTAACAACCAAAGTTTCCCCCTTTGCTGATTCCTGTTGGTGTTGGGTTCTGCTGCAACTCTTCTTTCCTGTTCTTCCAGATCCAGCATTGCCCCTCCAGCCTTCCAAAAGGAGACTCCAGCTTCAAAGAGCCACAAGGCCGACATCAAAGGAGCAAACTTAAAGCAGTGCTCTCCTCAGGGTCCTGACACCGTGCAGGTGACAGGGCCAACAGCACTCCTGCAGTTGAAGGGAGAAGTCCAGGGGAACTTTTCACCACAGCGCTTGAAGATCATGATTTCAAAGTTAAGGCAAAGTCTCTTGTTCTCGTGGAGTTACTGGTTTCAGAGGGTTTTTTTGCTTTAAGCACTCAAGGTGTGCAGAGCTCTTTCCCTTCTCCACAGCCACTTGCATCAATCTGTTTTTTTGTAATAAATCAGTTTTAGAACCTGTTTTAAAAGCAGCCCTGACGTGCAACTGGGTAATACGGCCTAAGTACTAACAGCTTGTGTGTTTGATTATAAACATTATAACTTGCTCAAAATAGACTTCCAAGGGTTTGGTTGCACTCCCTGTGAACTGGGAACCCAAGACACACTTATGGATAGGAAAGAAAAGAGCAGAGCTCCTCTCCAGAGTTTACCATTGCAGCATGCTGTTCTCCCAGTTTTTGAGGAGGAATTCTGGGTAAGCAGCCTTCCTATGTTTACCTGGTGTCTTTAATCTCAGGTGTCAATGGAGAGAGAAGCTTCTGATCCTCATTAGAGGGAAGCTTCCATGACCTCACC
>JAYRBT010000005.1:24159278-24170658 GCA_036023395.1 Myiotriccus ornatus | reverse complement strand
GGCGTGGAACAAGATGACCTTTAAGGTCCATTCCAATCCAGAGCTCTCCATGATTCTGTGAGTGTGCTGTCTCTCTGGACTTACCCTTCGAGGCTGCTTTTCCTTTTCATGTTCTGGGGTTTATGGTAAAAGCTGATAGGATTTATCTGCGACTCCCAAAATCTGTGGAAGAGGCAGAGCAGGATTTTCTTTTACAAACATGTATTGAAGCCAGAATTCATGACAGTACCATCCAGTCCAATCCAAACAGGCAAAAATACCCACAGAATGAAAAAGTGAAGTAAAACTCATAGGAAATTTGAAGTTCAATAAGTATATGAGATTCTATTCTATGCACCTTGCAAAGCTTCCAAGTTCTTTAAGACCTTAAAAAATGAGATTTCGAAGGAAAATCCTTTTGGCTTTACTTGTTTTCTCGGAAGTTTTAGTGCTCAGAGAGGTTGTTGCTGTTGGAGTCAGTGGCACATTTTCATCCCATAGTTTTGATGAATGGTGCCAGCCTGTGCTGCCGAGGAGAGGCAGCTTCTCTTGGGTTTTTATAGTCTTTAATTCAGGGGGCCAGGCACTTTCTCTTAGGTTTCAACAGAATGCAAGCAAAAGGCATCCAGGGATGCCTTTTTCCATTGATGGGAAAGTTATTTACCACCCAACTTGAACAGAATTTACTGCCCTTGGTACCTTCCCAGTTTCAGCTTTGGGAGATTAAGGCAGGATATACCTTCTCTGTTCAGCTTCCATTTCTCATATAGTCCCATGTATGAACTCCCCTCAAAAGCACCACGAGCAATTTTGGAAGTTTACAGCCACGTTGTCTTGCAACAGGCACGGCCAAGAATTTCCCTGGTCAGAGCAGGGGGAGATTTTTGTTCTTCACTTTGTCAGTTGTGTGTGATCACGTCCCATTTACCTTCTGTAAATGGCTTGAGGTTTTCCTAAACCCAGAAATCCCCATCACCCATTTTGTGTCCCAGCTCTGCCTTCTACCAGAGCATGTGGGAAGTTGGGTTACTCTCCCTGCCTGTTCAGCAGGATCATCTCAAGCTCCCCTAAACCAAAGCAAACTCTAAACAAGAACTACCCTTAAAGATGATGTGCTGCATCACTGGGCTTGAAAACCAAAAGGTGGCCTCTTCCTGCTAAAGAAAGTCTTTTTCTGGGTAGTGTGAGGGAAGGGAAACTACGAGGAGTAGGGGAAGATGTGGCATTTTTCATAGTTTTTTACTGTTGCTGTAGAAGAAACTACGTGCAGTGTCGAATTGGGCACAGGCATCACTGCAAAGAGCTTCTTCTCAATAGAAGAAGTGAGAAATAGGCTCATCTTTGCCAAAAAACCTGTAGTTGAGAGGCACACTGAAAGTGTGGAGCCTGCTGCACTTCTGTACTTGATATTTTCCAAAATCTTGAAGACTGATTGTGCTTAAATTAATTCAGCTTGGCCACAAACTCTAAGACTATAATCTTTGCTTCTGAAAGAGATTTCATGGTTGTTAAAGGCAGAAGAAGCAAGCACTGGGGTGATGAAAGCAGCTTTGGTGGTGCTGCCTTTGGGCAGTGGCAGCTGCAAAGCCAGTGTCTAGGTGGGGAAGGATGATATCCTTAAGGAATGGGCTTTTAAAGCAGAGCTTTTTCCTTTGCATGGAACAAACACGCTCTCCTCTTCACACTCACAGAACAATTCGAAGTGTTTCGAGTTTTGGAACATGCATGCAGGCATTTTCCTTTCTTTTGTGGTTAAAGGACAGTAATGAAACGAGGCCAACTCTTAGATCAAAGGAAGATTAAAGCTCGTGTAAATGGCTCAAACTTGTGTGAAGAAAGGGTTTGCCTGCTCGGGTCTCCTAAATACTTTATCCTGTATCTTTTTACTAATCTTACATGTAAAAAAAGTTTGCTGCTGATTCCGTACTGACGCTTATCTTGGTATGTATAGGTTAAGATTTTGGCGAATTAGTTTGTCTAGGTGTTTAATTAAGTGTTAATTCTTGAAATAATAAGCCTTTAATCTTCATGCATCTTTGAGGAGTTAACAGGTCTGACACGAGCAGTTGCTCTTACACTTTGGGAGGTACTGAAGCTTTAAGCTTAAATATTTAGGTCATTGCAGTGTTACTGCCATTTAGTTACTGAATCTTTTTTATTGCCTTTTTTTTTTAAAGCTAAGTAGCAGGAAGTAGAAAACAAAAGCAACGCTGACTCTTGGGTTGTTCTGGTTAGATGAGCAAGAAGTTAAAAGCAATATTTAGTTTTCACGAATACGTAGTTTGGTTTTGTGTGCCGAAATCCCTCTGGGAAATAAATCAGGAGTAGGGTGATTATTTTCCAAAGAAGTTTTCTAGTGCAGAAGCAGTGATCAGAAGTATCTTTTTGCTGCTGGGGGTGGTGAGGTTGATTCTATCCCGTGCTGCTGTGCCCTGAGCAGCGTGGTTCCTAAGGAAGTGGGCAGGTGCTGCCAGGGGGTGACAACCACGTTGTGGGTGACACGTTCAGTGTTTCTGTGCAGTCCCTTTGTGGGCTCTCCACTGACACCATCAGCACTGGTGAAGCCTTTTCAAGTCGTAGTGGACCTGTAAGGAGATCACTGGTGTTGGTGTAAGACAATCCGTTCACAGCTCCCAAAAATGCTGCTGTTTTTCCAGGTCCCTTCTGTACTGTGCAACGCACAGACAAGGCCACTGACGCCTGAATTTCACGTTGGTTGCCGTCTGGTGGACATGCTGGTCCTCACAAAGGGTGTTTGTGGCACAAACAGGGTAAAGCAATCCTTGTACTTGGTTGTTTACTGTTTAAGCAGGAAAAACATGCAAAAAACAAGCAGAGGTCCTATCACTATCTGCCCTCTCCTTCCTTTTTACAGCCCCCTTAAGGTAGTGAAAGGCTGCAATAAGCTTTCCCTGAAGCCTTCTCTTCCCCAGGCTGAACAACCCGAGCTCTCTCAGCCTGTCACTAAATGTTTTCACATCCAACCTCAGGGAAAAAAGTGCCTACAGCTTCTTTATGTTATAAAAACATCTGGGAATTTCCCCTGAAGGTTTATGTTGCAAGTGAGGGGAGCTGTGGGTTTCGAGGGGCTCGGAAGCTGACCTGATAATGAGAAGCCTTATGTGTTTTCACTTGATATTCCACGTATTGTAGTTGCCACAGTAGAGGAAAGGCAAGCTTTCATCATCCCCAGGCAAAGATTTAGTGGCAAGGTCTGTGCAAAACAAAGGAAAAAAAGGGTTTTTTTGCTCTTTAGGGGTATTCTGTAAAGCAGTATCACTGTAATTTAGGCTGCCAGACACTTTCCACTGTTTGCAGTTGCAGATGAGGCTTTGCCACCTTCAGCTGTCCAGACTGAAGTTTCCATGCGGAGTGTCTGCCTCAAGTTGCCATTTTAAGAAAACTGCAGCTAAAATGAAATGGATGATCTCCTTTTTCTTTTTTTTTCCCCTCTTTTTTTCTTTTTTTTTCTTTCTTTTTTTTTTTTTGGCTGAATTAAGCTGAAGAAAACGTGTTTTTCCTCTCTTTGGATGTTCTGTTGAGCAGCTCAGGTGCACCCTGCAAGAGGAGGGAAGGGGTTGGGGGCCATGGAGATGGAATAAGGGAAACTGGAGGCTAGTGGGAATGGTTTCTAAGCACTGCCCATGTTCACCTGCTGAACTAAACTTCACTGTGTCCATGTTTGCCCTCTGTGCAGGCTAGAAAAATAGCTGCAAAGCCCACAGCTACCAGCTGCTGTTCGCCCCTGCAGGCAAAGCAAACACAACTTTGTACCCTCTAAGCTTATGTGTGAGCTGAGAAGGTTCGTGGATCTGGAGCCCTGAACTCATCCCTGATGTCTCCACCAGGTTGGAAAGGCAGCTCTCAGGTATATTTGCTATTGGCTTCATTCAGGAGGAAGCCCCAGATTTGTTGTTTGGGTTCTTTTTTCTTTCCTTCTGAGATTTCCTGTGCACCTGCCGAGCTCCAAAGCGCCGTGCAGGCAGCACTCAGCTGATCTTCCTGCTGAGATGCCGGGAGAGGTGGTGGTGTTTGCTTTCATGCATGGGGACTTAGGGCTGTTAATCTGTGGCTTGACAAACCCAGTACTCGATTTTTCAGGGAACTGGCTGTTTCAGTGCTCTCCCCAAATTTCCAGGGGGGCTCTGGCTGTGCTCAGCTGTGTCTGCAGGCACTCAGCACTTCTGTACGTCGGAAGAGAAGGTGGCAGGAGCCATCTGGGAGCTTCTCCCATGAGTGACACACATTTTACCCAGCTTCACATTTTGGAGCAGTCACAGAGACTGGATCTGGTTCTTTGGAGTGGTATTTACCTGCTTTTAAATATAAATCAAGTCTCTGTTATTTCCAGCTCACTATGCCACACGCTTTTAGAAGAAGATGAGTAGAGGATGATATTTTTAGGTGTGATTGTAAAAAATAAGTAGTTTTAGCCACTGCTGCTTGTGCTGCATCAGTCTTTGCTCTGAGTCCAGGAAGCAGCAGCAAAACTACTGAAACCAGGGGTGTTTGAGGTTAGTGACGGTTTGTGAGCGTGGCTGGAGGGGGATGTCCAGATGTCAGGGTTGCATCTGATGTGTCTGCAAGGAGGAGCCCCAGCATCTTCCAGATCGTCAGCTGATTGAAGCTGATGGTGGGTTTTGTGGTGCTTTTGGAAGAGATCAGAGCCACAGAACGGTGTGGGTGGGAAGGGACGTTAAAGCTCACCCAGTGCCACCCCCTGCCATGGACAGGGACACTTTCCACTAGCCCAGGTCGCTCCAAGGCCCATCTAACCTGGCCTTGGACACTTCCACTTGAACAAAGCTGTCCTTTCAGCAGGACAAGCAGCACCAAGTCATGGTGACCCATCCTAAACTGAAGCAGCACTGGGGTTTGTTGAGGGAAGAAGCTGAGTTCGAAGTGAATGAAGGAGGGAGGCCCCATCTCGGTTTATCACCAACTTCCCTCACGCTTGGAAAAAAACGTGAAGCTGCTCAGCACATCTTGTACCAGAAAGGGGGTGACTAAAGCTGATACCACACCGAGAGACAAGGGGGTTACCAGCGTAAACAAACACCCAAACGCCATGTGTTGGTAGGAGTAGAAAACACCCTGTGGTAATCTGAAGCAAGAGCTTGTGGTTTGGTGGTTACTCATCTTGCCACATGGCTTTTCCTTCGCGTGCCTTAAATACTCCGGCAGCAGGAAGTGTGGTCAACTGAAAGGCTGCTCTGCTCTTTCCTGTAACACTTGGCCTTGGCAGGTGTTACTTTTGCGACCATGAACCGAATCCACACTTAGGGGGTGCTCCTAAACCTGGGTCTCGCTGGGTGTCGGGGCTGAACGGTGCCTGGGGTTTGTTGTTAACCATCTGCAAAAGAGTCGTTCTTGAAATAAAACCCAGCCTCTCTGACGGCCCAGGGTCTGGAGTTCTGCTGCTGGGAGGGATGAGCGGGGTTTCTGGGAGGCTGACCCAGAATGCAGCTGAATTTGGGGATGATCCACAGAGCGTGGAGTTTCTGTGGCCATTATGTGCAGGCTGAACCGGTGCCAGGGGTGTGAGTGTGCACAGCCTCGGGAGGATGTGAAAGCTGTATTTCAGATGGGACCCATCTCTCTATTCATAGCTTTAACTTCTTTTTGGATGATGAGAATGGAGACATCTGTAAAAAGTAACAAGTCCCCTTTCCTTCCAGAGTCAAGCTATTAGTTTTCCAGCTGTTGGCTAAGACAGGTTTTCCTGCTGGAATAGCTTTTGTCTGATGTAAGTCTAAAACAATATGGCTATGGTAACTGAAAATATTCCTTTGTCAATTCTGGTTGTAAATCCAAGAGTTTCTATTCATTGTTGCTTCTCGTGGCCGGTGTTTGATTCTGAAAACCTCATGGAGTCTTCCAGTGAAGCGCATGCTGCTGATAAAGTGCAGTTTTGCCCTTATCCTGCATTTTCTTTGCCATGCTGCGTGGCTATTTTTCTTTTATCCTCACAGTGAAGTCTCAGAGTTCTGGAACACGCTCTTGCTTTCCTTCAGAAGTCCCGTTGTCTTGAATAATGCAAAGGCAAACCCGTAACGTGCATTCATGTGGTTCCTGGTTGCAACCACAATAATATGTATCTGTCAGCTGATGTCACTGTATATTCATAAAACACGCTTGGGATCTTTTTTTAGTTCTGCAGAGTTTAAAGACGAGCTTATTAGGCATCTCTCAGATGTGTGATTATTCCAGACTGAAGAATATGTTAATCAGAAGATATGCAATTTATATACAGTAGACAAGCAAAGAGTGCATGTTTAAAAAAGGAGTTTTCCAGAGCAGATTTGAAAGAAAGAGGGACCTAATGCATTTAAGAGACGTTTATTTTTATTTAAATAACTATTTTTAAACAGCACACTGCCTTTGTTGGCTAATGAAGCAGCTTTACTTCTGTATCTTATCTGTTTCTTGACTATAATTCCGTGTTTTCTTTCAGTTTTAAGATACTGTATCTTACAAATTAGAGGAACCCTCGGAAATCAAGAGTTTAAAAAGCGTGTCAGGGCATCTGCTCAGTCTGGAAGCCAGGGCTGCATTATCTCCTCTGACTTTCTTCCCACGGCTCTGTACTTGTCGTTCTTGAATCAGATGCGATGCTGTCGTATTTTTCTCACAGCGGGTCCATCTGAAGCACACCGAGCAGGTATTTTTAATACATCCAAACAAAACCGGGTAAGGGTTAGAATGTCTGCTGGCATTCAGACCTTCAGCTCGGGTTCAGGGGTGCTGAGCACCCACCTGGCGCCGGGGGGTGGGCGTCCAGCAGTTCTGCAAACACGAGGAGTTGCCTCACGCCGGCGGCAGCAAACGTGATTTTCAGAAGTGCCTTTGAATCTTCAGCGTGTGCTGTCCTCTTAGTGCCAGAGGCACTCCTGAAGGGGAAGTAATTACAACACAAGGACATAACCCTCATTACTGGTTCTAAAGAGGCTGTAAGGAGACTGTCATCTCCGGGACTGTGGGACTTTTGGCTCTTGCCCAAGGCCCGTGTCCCTCAGAGGATGTGCCTGCAAGCAGGATTGGAAAGCAGGGGTCAAAGGTGAGGCCTGGCTTTTGTTGTCCTGGCCTCGGAATTTCTGAGGCTTGCAAGGAAAAAGCTGTGACTCCATTTAGACCCGAACTTTCGGAGCCAGAAGGCTGATTTGGTTTTGTAGGTTTGACCCATCTCTACTGGCAGAGCTCAGAGTAGAGCAGAGAGCATAAGATGCTCTTTTGCAGCGTTGTCTCTCCAAGTTTTATTTTTCACTGAAAAAGAAAAAGGATCCACGAATTAAACTGGTGGTGTTTGTGAGCAGAGTCTTCAGAATTGCTGGCCTGTTCTTGTTCCTGTCATCCTTTTCACTGCTCTGCTTTTTCATTAACCAAGAGCCTGGCAGTTTGTGTGAAGCTGCTGGGCTTATGCAAAACCTGTGGTGGAACTGTTGGTGAAACTGTTGGCTCAGAGATGCTTGAAAGGGTAAATAGCAAAGAAATAGTGTCCCAGGGTGCCAAAAAGTCTTGCTGTTGCATGAGTAGCATGTGGCCTGAGTAGCATCTCATCAGAAGAGATGCACTGTGTATGTATAGCAAAGGACTTTAGAAGTAATAATAAGGGTAAGAAAAGTCTCTGAAAGGTTATTGTGGATTCAAAAGCTCTTGAGGGTATTTTGAAGCTCCACTGGATGCTGTTAGGTGGGAAAATATCTTGTAGAAATTCTGGGCTCATCC
The DNA here is from genome assembly GCA_036023395.1 of Myiotriccus ornatus. Lineage (NCBI taxonomy): Eukaryota > Metazoa > Chordata > Aves > Passeriformes > Tyrannidae > Myiotriccus > Myiotriccus ornatus. Next base: position 24,162,954 of record JAYRBT010000005.1, on the reverse strand, counting down.
CTCATTTCATCAGGCTGGTGAAGCTCATCAGCCCAAATGAAGATGATAGAAGATGGATTGATGTGGTTTTCCCTGCCTTTATTTCTCAGGAAGCCACAGGTTGACTTGAAGCCGCCCTCGAAAGAATGCAAACATGGCTTGAAATGTGGTTGTGGTGAGGAAATGCAGGCAGCCTTTTGGAGGGATTCAGATTTGGATGAGACTGCAGATGAGCTTTGCTGTGTTAATGGCAGGACGTGGCTATTGGACACTTCCATGGGCTCGTGGCAAAGTTTTGCAGAGCAAAACTTTGTTGCAGAGGCTGCAGCAAAAACCAGACCATCTCATACACTCTGCTTTAACCTCTGCTCTGAGAGCCACTGAGGAGACAGGAACTATAAATATGTTTAAAGTTGCATCACTAGTGATTACTTCTGCCTTCACAAAATGAACATGTAATCCCACAGACATAGATTTGCCAGATAAAACTCCTATCACGCAAAAGCTGCTTTGTTTTATTCTTGTCAGCTCTTGCACGTTGCATTCTTAGGGCTGGTTTGTTCTTGGTGCATTTCACAAAACCCAGGAAGATGAAGTATTTAAGTTTTACATGGGCAAAGAAAGCAGAGGACTATATTCTTCTCCAGAAGGAGAGGATATATCAGTGTCCACATCAACAGGAACTCAGACTGGATTGAGGGAAGACCTTTATGGAGACCCGTGATGGAAGAGCTGAGACTTACAAAACCAGAGCTCCATAAGCAATCATACAAAGGCAAGAGTGATGAAAGCAAACTGTTAAATGCACTGATTAAAGAATTGCCCCCATGGGCATAAAACCAAGCCTTAAATATCTTCTGGTTATGTGTTGTCACAAGTCAAGCTGGACGAGCAAGTCACGTTGGTGTGTCTATTCATTGAGGTCCTGCTGAAGACCTTGAGAGGCACAGAGTTGTTGGGAACCTGCAGGAGAGCTCTCACCAACCCATTTCCAAATAAATTCTCAGGAACCAATTTCCTCTTCTCATTAATAACCTGCCCAGCTGCTTTGCTGAGCCCAGGAGCTCCCGTGGCCCCGCTGGACAAACACAGCGCTGGAAGAAGGTGGTTTTGATTTGGTTTTTCCCTTTCAAGTCGTGTCGTGTTGTCACAAGTCCTTCTGAACATGAAAGATAAATGGAGAGGAAATGAGGGTTTTGTTTTTTTCAAAAAAAGGAAGGAGCACTGAAACATTGAGGCGGAGGAGCCTCAAACACACATTTAGTGAGAAGGGCCAGTGGCTGAGTGGTGCTTCTTCCCGGGGAAGTCTCCTCAGGAATGGAGCAAACAAACAGCAGCACTAACCCTATTGTCTTCTCAGTGATGCTTTCAGGAGTGCTGAGGAACTGAAACTCCTCCAGGACGGAAGGAGAATGATGTGCAGCCCTTGGCAGGCTGACAAGTGGCTGGATGCAACCCCTCGGGGTGGGATTGCGCTGTCTGTGAGTGGACCTCGGTGAGAGCAGCTCCGTGGAGGAAACGAGGCGGCTCCACCTGCAGAGCTGTGTGTCACCCCCTTCCCCTCACAGCAGGGCACACCGTGGCTGTGCCTGGCTGGGGAGCCACAGGCAAACACTCAGTGGGGTTCCGGCCTTCCTCTGAATTAGGGGTTAAAAATAGAAGCCTGAGAAAGAAAACAAATGATTTCCAACAGTCTGCTGGAACAAAGAGACCTTCAAGCCCTCAGGAGTGACTGTGAGATAAAGGTCTTCCTTTGTATGTGTCCTCTGTGCCATTTACATCAAATTATTTCTGAGCACGGTTCTTTTTTTTCCCCCTTTTTCCTTAAATTCCTCTAACCTATGCCCTGGTGACCTGGGGTTGTTTCTTGTGCCTTTAGTGATGTGGGTTGCTGGCACTGGTGGGTTGTAGGAGAGCAGACCTGGGGAATGCAACGATGATCCTTCATCTTCGATACAGCTGAAGCTGCACGAAGTTAGGGCTTGTTTGGATTTGTACTTGACCCCTTTTCAGGATAAAATTTCTGGAATTATTCTTGACTTGCTAGAGGAAAGTTTACCTCTATTAGTTAGGTACCAGCTTTAGTCCAGAAGAATCAAAGGTAGAAACTCTGCCAAGTAAGGAACGAATAATTAACAGGTCTTTTTAGCTTGGGGGGAACACCTAAAAAAAAATGTTTAAATCATTTTGTTTTCTTCTGTAAAAAAAGTGTTTTGGAATACTGGGATCTTCTTGCTCAACTTTGGATGGGAGAAAAGAGGGAGAAGAAGGCCACAGGCAGGTGGCCACTCCCATGTTGAGAGGTCCCAGGCATGCCAAACCCGCTTTGAAGTGGGAGGTGGTGGCTGATCTGGTACCACTTTCCGGTGTTTCTGCACCACCTCGAGTTGCAAAGCTGATCTGTTGCATCACAGACCTGTAGTTTCCCTTCCCCATCCATAATATGCACAGTAAAACAGACTTTTTTGTTGTTGTTGTTTTACACAGGGTTGGGTGAGCAGATTAATGTCATAATTACACACCTGTCTTCTAAGCTCTTTACCTTAAAATTGATGCTTTTTAGCAGCCATGTGAAGAAACCTCCCCCACAGGATGAGGCACCATCTCCTATCTCTTCTGCAGAATTAAAACCCCAGTGTTCAGTGTGGTTCTTCTGGGAGACATTATCATCCATGGAGCAGTAGAGAGGGTTTTTTTTTTTCTAAGAGGAGAGACTTCTAGTTGCATTAATACAGACCCTTTAATGCTTGGCAGTATTTCCTGCAGGGTGGGAATGCAATCTTTTTTTTAATCCCCTTATTTCTAAAGATTTAGCAAATGTGTTTAAGGATATAATCTTTTTTTTTTTTTTTTCTGAAACTGAAAGCAAACTATCAGCAAGGAGAAATTGTCTTGGTGAAAGATTAACCACGGTGTAGTGCTGTGGAGCATTTTTGTCTTGTAGGTTGTGCTAACCCCGAACAATTCCTGCTGTAGCATCTTTATGGCCAACACAGTCCATGTGGCATCAGAAAGTGATGCCACTGTATCACCATCCCTTGTAACAACAAAATATATGTGAGGTTAAACAGATTTTGAAAAGATGCTTCACTCAAACTTCTAAGTTTTTTGAAGCAAGTCCTCCAATCCTCTCCCCAGGGTTTTGCTGTGACAGCAGTTAAATTTTCTTGCAGTCATATTCCAGTATTACAACATGAAATTAGTGAGAGCCTGAAATAGTGCATAAAAATGCAGTGTGAAGGAAATGTTATTCCATTTTCATTGTGCAAGCTCAGTGTAAAGTGGGAGGTGGGGTAAAAAAATTCCTTGGAGTGTGAACTGCATTTTACATATTCCTCTTCCTGGAATACAAAATTTTATTAAAAGCTTTATATTATATATACATATATGTGTATGTATATATATATTCATATATATATTCCTTTTTAAAAGAGGGGGAAGAGGAATAAAATTGATTCTTGGTTTTTACAGAGGGTTGGCTCTTTGTCCCCCTCCAAACACCCTTCCACAGCTGCTGCCCTGCAGAGCACCAGGGGGAGGTGGTGTTGGCACGAGCAAAGAAAAACAGATGAGACTGGAAAACGACCCCAGCTGGCACACCTGGGACATAGATATGGCCTTGGGCTTCAAACACCTCAGTGGTGCCAGTTGTTTGGGTTAAAAGCTGTGTATTTACCCACTTGGTGCTTCGGGGTTC
>JAYRBT010000005.1:24117456-24141240 GCA_036023395.1 Myiotriccus ornatus | reverse complement strand
CCAGCCTGGCCTTGGACACTCCCAGGGATGGGGCAGCCACAGCTTCTCTGGGCAACCTGTGCCAGGGCCTCCCCACCTTAAAGGGAAGGATTCCTTCCCAATATCCCATCTAAATCTACCCTCCTTCAGCTTAAAGCCACTGCCCCTGGTCCTGTCACTCCAGGCCCTTGTCCCAGAGTGCCTCTCCAGCTCTCCTGTAGCTCCTTCAGGTACTGAGAGGCTGCAGTAAAGTCACCCCGGAGCCCTCTCTTCTCCAAATTCCCACCTGCTCCAGGAATACAGTAGCTGATTTGGAAAGTGCTTGGAAATTATCAGAGTTAACCCTGCTCAGTCTTGGTTTGGAGGTCTCAGAGGGAACTTGTGCTGCCAACCTGCGCTTGCCATAAATACAGCGTGTCATTGCAGGGTTGTGTCCTCTTTGGAGGTGACCTCCTGTAGCTTCTGTTGGTTGTTGCATCCTCACACCACGTGTCTGTGAAGGATGGGGCAGCACAGTGCTCTCAGGAGACCACCAGAGCTGTGAGGCTGATGTCTCTCAGGCCCAGGGCATTCTCTGTATTTCCCTTTGTTCTCACTTTGGGCACTGCCACGCAGGACTCCACTTTGTCACAGGAAACGGGGTGTCCTTTCATCCAGAGCATCAGTTCTAGTGGTGCTGTGGCTGTTTTACGAAGCCCTGGGCAACCTGTTTTGCTGAGGTCTCCTCATCTCCCCAGGTTCAAGCAAGTGGATTCTCTCCTTTTTTTAGCTGCCATCTCTGTTGGGTTGGGACCATTTGCTCATTTTTTGGAGGCAGAGAGATATTCCCACAATTTTATTTGGTTGGGCTCGATGGCCGTGGCCTTTTTACAGCTGCCTGTGATGCCTCACAAGCAACAGCTCTTAAAATGTGCTGGGAGCTCACGAGAGCTCTTAGAAAGGGAAATCATTTTGCATCCTGCTCATTGTTTTTATTCATTGGGCGGCCCCCAGTTGTGGTGTTGGGAGGTTGGCAGTGATTCCCTAACTGCAGGAATGTCTCTTATTCCCTGATGCTCTCCAGATGCCTTCACCCCAAAGCCTTTGGTGGCTGCCAGTGTGTGAGCACCATCTTTGAAGCACCAGTACAAGAGATGGCAGTGTCCTGTCCATTTAGTTGGTTTGGGGGTTGCATTTTCTTTTTTACCAGCTTTTGTTTGCAAAGAACTAAATTTAAAAAAAAAAAAAAAAATCAGTAGAAATTGATTTTTTTTTTTTTTAATTGAAGAGCTTGTGTAATGGAAAGCAGGGGAAAAGCAACAATTTAAATATATTTGGAAGAAACAGATGCCAAGGTGAGAGGGGGATGATTTGGAAGGATGAGAAAATGGGAAAAAAAGTAATTTGCATTTCTTAGCATTTCTTCTCTTCTATTCTGCTGAGGAAATGATAAGGGGTGGAAGCACTGCCTTTTGAGACTGGACTCAAAATTCCAAGTATTTTTTATCTGCCCCCTGCTGCGTATTTGTAGCATTACAAGAAGGAAGGCCCTTCACCAATACCTGCACAGAGATTTTTCCTGTCCCAGGAAAATGCTCTATGAGGTGACCAACAAGAAAGAGTTGTTACAAGAGGTGTTCTGGCACCGCCTTCACCTGAGCCAGCCCTCCACCAAACATTCGAAAAAGAGAGGAAAAACATAAACTGAAATGCAGTTTCTATTCATTTATCATGTTCCAAAAATTAATAGTAAGTGACATTCTCCCCATCAGTGAAACAGCAGCAAACTCGGCTCCTTGGTCACCTTCATCTCCTTGCAGTGACTGTCCTCCTGCCTTCCTCACTCTTCATCCAAAGCCAGCCTTTGGTTCTGGTGGTTTGGGGGGATATTCCTGTGCCTTGTAGGAGGGAATTAAAACATTGTGGGCTTTTTGTAGGGGGCTGTGAGCGACCTGTGTTGGGAAGAGACATTTGAGCAGAGCTGGGAGGCAGAGCCGGGAAAGGCCTGCGGGCCTTGACACGATCAGCTCCTGTGAAAGCATCTCTTGTTGGAGTCCAGAGCGCTTCCACAGCAATTAGTGACCCGCAGGAAGGATTCAGGGACTGCGTGGAACGTGATAATCCGCTGAGTGCAGCATCTTTCACCACGCTGTAGATGGGAGTGCTGCAGGGAGCAGAGGAAGCCGGGGTGGATCGCTCCCGGGCTCTGGTGCTCCGTGATGGGTGTTGGGTCAGGGTCAGCGTTGCCGTAATTGAAACCCGTGCTCCGTGAGCTCAGACTTTTGGATTCTGGTTTAGCACTTGTTCGTCTGTGCCTTTTGTGAAATGTCAGCCAAAAAGCTGAGATTACTCTCCGTGGTGTAGCTCACTTCACTTTATCCACGGCCAATATGCCACTGCACTATTATAAACAATAAAAGGAATTAATTTATTGCAAGGAAAGCCCACTTGGGAGGAAGACATTTACTGGATTGCAGTAGGGGCACTTGGTTTGTTTTTGTCATTCCTGATGTTTGATGACCATTTTAGCCTCTTTCATACAGCAAGTTTGAATAGAATCCTAAAATCATTAAGGTTGTGAAAGCCCTCCAAGATCATCAAATCCAACCATTAACCCAGCACTGCCAAGGCCACCACTAAACTGTGTCTCCAAGTGCCATTAATAACAATTATTGTTCAGAGGGACACAGAGTTTAAACTGGATATTGAAATAATCACTTTTTAACAGATATTTAAATGTTACAGTGGCTCCTTCCTTTGACTGGAATTAAGAAAAATCATCATCTCAGTGATCAGACATCACCCACAGCAGCCCCGTGCAGCAGTCTGCAGTACATACAGATCCACAATTTGAACTGGAATGTCCAAAACCAGATTTCAGATTATCTGGATCTGCTGGAGGTCCAGTTGTAGCCAGAGGCAGGTGCAGCACTCACGGGGCCTGTTCCAAGGAGTTTTTGCACGGAGCTCTCCAGTGTTTTGACTAAGGTGAGACCACTTGATTTATGGCCACGGACGAGACCAGATTCACCAGGGCAATTAATTTCCTCTGCTGCCTTTGAACACACACAAGAAGTGTTGGTGAGGCAGAAAAACTGCCCAGAGAACCTGTCCTGAGGGGCTTTAACCTTGGGCCAGTGCCAGGTCACCTCCAAACTGAGGTGCAGCTGCCCCGCCCTGCTGGAAGAGCTCTCAGGAACCTGGGGCTGAAGAGTTCCTCCTTACTGACCAAACATTCACCTGCCAAGGGACAGAAGGAGCTGCAGCTCACAGCCTGGAGCAGCTGGTTAGGAGATTGCAAGTCCTACAGCAGCCCAAACACCGGATACAGCTGGAACGAGGAACAGGACCCTCTAAGTTAACTCTTGTGCACCAGCTGCGGGTGCTCTCAGTGAGTGTCTGACACCCAGGCTGGGCCTCTGGGTATTGTTTTGATGAGTTAAGGTTTGAGATAATATCCTTTTTGAAAGAGAGATTGAATCTGTGTACAGGCTGCTGGGAAGCTCATTCCTACAGGCAGCTTTCTGCAGTCCTGGACAAACTGAACGTGCCTCTGAGACGTGCAAATTTGGGGAAATTCGTAAAATCATGGTGCTTCCAGATGTGCTTCCATCTTTTCAAAAGGGGCCTTGAGGCAGTTACTCTGTTGTGTTTAGGAAAGGAATCTATGGGTAGCCGTATCTTAACCTGTTGTTGAAATTGGGCTCCACGTTTTGGTATGTTGAGTGTCTAGGTGGGTCTTCTTAGTTTAAAATTAAACAGAGCAAACAGAATTTTGTTTTAATCTCCACAAGTAAGTGGATGTTACATTCACTGGGAGCTGGAGGAGGCACCTGGGTGATTTTGCAAGGGCAGAGCAGCCTGGATTAAGCACACAGCATCACTCTGGGTACCTGTAAAGCCTCACCAGCGTTTAGCCGGAGGACGTTTGGTAAACTTCATGGATCTGTGTGGGATTTGGGTAAGGAGGACCTACCACCACCACAGCACCAAGCTCCCCTAGCATGCTGCGCTCCCTCCAAACAGCAGGACAGATGGATCAGTCCTGAGAGGTGCCCCATTTTTCGGAGGGAAGCCCCTGCGAGGGCATTCGGGAGAGGGGAGCACCCGCCGTCCTTTCTCCCGGAGAACAATCGTTCCTGATACCACTGGGCTTTACCACCTGCCCCCTTTGCAGCTGCAGCATCTGCTTCCCTCTCCCACGCCCCGTCCTCTCTCTGTCACGCAGGCAGGGCTGCCCCAACAGCTTATTCCTTGTTCTCCTGGCTTTGCTGCGGCTGCCAAGGCAGCCGCCGTCCTGCACCCCTTCGTGAACTGCTGGGTGTGCCGCACAGAAGGCCTGGCTCTTCCCTGCTGGAGTGATGGAGGATGTGCAGCACAGCTCCTTTCAGCTGGGGTACAATTCCCTTTTTTTTGAGCCCCATCCCATGAATGTGCCTCTGTCTCGTGCCTCGCCAGCAGCTTCTGCACGGCCCGACGCTGGCTGGGTCTGGTTGTGCCTTATCCGTGACACAATCTTTTCCTCCTATGGAAAGTGAGAATGAAATTGCCTAAATTAAGCAGTAGCCTTGTAGGATAAAGCTTCCTTTCTACTTTGAGCTGGTTTTGTAGCAAGCCTGCCATAATTGTGTTTGTCTCCTATGTTTACTGGCATAGGAAAAAATGCGTGATTGGGATTTTATGGCACTTACAGCTTAATGTTTTTCCCATGAACTATTCAAATGAATCACTCTTGGATTTTTAGCACCTTCTTCCCACTGCTCTGTGGGTTTGGGGGCAGTCAGAATGGAGAGGAAATACTCCCTTGAGCATGGAGTTTAAAACTTGATGATGTTAGAGGGCAGATTCTTGTCAGCACTGGCACATCCCCATCTCAGCAGGTCCAAGACTGAGCCCTTTGGGTTAGGAGGGAGCACAGCTGTGAAGAAGGAAAACATGTGAGTCACGACCAGAGCGCTGTGGGAGCTGCAGTTCTCCCTTCCTCCAGCCAAGCCCAGCCCTCTGCTCCTCAGAATATTCAGATTTTAACTCTGGGAGGACAAAAGCTTTCAGGTGCAACGCTCCACCAGTTTCTCAGGTGGAATACTCCATGCTTTCATTAAAGCTGTGGTCAGAGGATGTTCCCTTGGCAGTGAACAGCTTGACTTACAACTAATACTGATATTTGAGCACCCTGGTTTGTGACTTGGCATGGAAAATTGTATAAATTATGGAGGTGGCAGTGAAGGCAGGGTTGGAATTTCACTTGGCTGATTTTTTCTGGTTTGATCATGGTATGAGCTTGGAGAACTTGTGTGATCTCTTTGGGTCTTCAAATATCTGCAAAGCAAGAGCAGTATCTCGAGGGTGGCACTGGGAGGGTTCAGTGCCCCTCTGTGTATGTGACAAACCTTCCTGCAGCCACTGCAGCCGGGGGGAAACTCTGAAAGGCCAAATTCTGGCATTTGGGCTCTTTCTCAGCAGATCTGAGGCCTCATTGCCCCACGCACGTGAAATCTCTACAGGGCTGTTTTCCAGCAGTCATTTTCAAGCTTCAAGGGTGAAGTCCTGATGAAATTAATGGTAGGTTTCTGTAGCTGTTGTTTCTGTTAAAGCCCACGGAGGAGACGTTTCAGGTATTACTATAGTGTTAATCCTCCATGCTTCCCATAATTTGTATAATCCCTGTATTGCCTTTGGCACTTATGCAAACGTCCTGTAAAGCTGCTCTCTCTTTAGAAGCTCCAGGAGGAAGCCAAAATAAAGTATGCTGGTTGACAAGCAAGGCTTGAGGACTTAATCCCTGACTCTTCACATCACAAATGTTTATATGTATCAGGAACTTTTAAAGCAGCATAATTACCTCTGAGAGAATCAACATCATTGTTCTTCCCTCCTTTCTTCCTAACACAACAGGACTTCAGCTGATCAAGGCTGCTGTAGATAACCTCGGAGAGGGGCAATAAACCCTTGTGGCTTTGTTTTTCCTGTAAAATAATACTCCTGGAGCTCTGTTTCATAGTGAAGACACAGCACTTCAATCCCTGAGGTGTTTGGGTGGTGGTTTTGAACTCAGGTTTGTCAGGCATTTCTCCAGGGAGCTTTTCCACATTTTGAGGCAAAGAGACTCAAACATTCCTGAAATATTTAGGGAAAGCAGCACTGATGCTGCCAGAAGGTTTTGTGCTAATTGGTATGAGCACTGGTGCTTACCTTGTCTAGGTCTGTTTTGTTGGACATCCACGAAAAATCATCTCCATCATCAGTTTTTAAGGAAAGCTCAAGGTCTTCAGGCGCCCAGGCTTAGGCAATGATTTAAAAACATTGCTGCTGGATGCAGGTGGAATGGGAGAATGGATCTGAAAAAAAAGGAGGGTTGTTTTTTAAGGGTTATTTACGGGCAACTCCTTTCGTGTCCCTCTTTGTTTTCCCCTAGATTTCCTCAAGCAGACCACGTATGAAGTCGAGGCGTTCTTGGAAGCCATCCAGTTCTTCCGGCAGGAGAGAGGCCACTACGGCACATGGGAAATGATAACTGGCAATGAAAAAGAGGTAAAAGAATATATTCCTGGGGGTTTCTTTGGCTTTGCATACGGCAGCTCTGAGCATAGTGAAGGCTGTAAAGCCTCTTGGGGGAAAAAAAAAAAAAAAAAAAAGGCATTTTTCAAAAGAAAACTTAGTAGGTGGAAATACCTGAGATTTTAAGATACTTCCTACTCACATGAAAGTGATAAAAACTTGTGAAACAGAGTCTTGCATGGGTACAGTCACATTTAGACACCAAAAATTCGTGTACTTCAGTTCTGCAGAAATGGTCTGGGTCCATATTTGGGCACCTGAGTGTGTGGCTTTGAAGCACTGATGGTATCTGAGGTAACTCCACCAACCCCTCTGGCATCCCACGTCTCTTTTAGGGCAGTTGAGACATTTGGGCCCTAATTTATAATTCTTTTTTCCAAAGCACTGAGCACTCAGCAGCAACTGTTTACTTCAGTACCAGCTGCTGGGTGTTTTCCTTGATGAAATCTGGCTTCCCTTTGGGAAAATGGAAAAACTGATAGAGAGGGTTTTGTTTTAAGAAACCAGATTATTCTTTTAGGAGCAGCCTACCTCTGAAATGCTGCAAAGGGTGCAAACCGGAGAAAAATCTGTAAACAGTGTCTTTCGCAGTGCCATCATGGCAGGGACTGAAGTTTCCTGCTATAACATCTGATAATAAATCCCTCACTACGAGGAGTTCCATCCTTCCTGTGGAGGGAGTCAGAGTTTTCTCTTCTCCCCCCCTCCCTCCAGTTATGGAGCCATTATAGTGCTAGTTTCATTTCATGTTTTATTTTCCCTTTGCTTGCCAGCAACTTACTCATAACCCATATACCTCCAGAGAGCTGTAATCAGAAGACATCCAGCCTAGTTCCACTATTATCTCCCCAGTAATAACTCATTCTGTAAGTTTAGCATGTTCTCATGCCTGCTTGGACCAAACACCCTAATTATTTTAGGCAAATAGCCAAGCTAAGTGAGTGGTTTGGAGCACCACAGGCTGCAATTTGTCGCTGTAAAAATCCCTGCAGAATGCCAATAAATATATTTGCTGAACCTGAAGTGCTGCTGTACTTCAAGTAAATAAGCACTTCAGTAAATGAAGCTGCAACAACAGTGTACTGCCTATTGTAGGTGTATCAGAGGGATATTAGAGAACTGTGTGTTATATTTCTGTAGGGGCTGTTCGTGCTCTGACACACAGTCAGAGCCCATCCTTACTTTTCCTAAGTTCTTGCCATTCCCCCATGCTGGTGTTGGTGCCTCAAACCCTCTCCAGCAGCTGTAAAACACGAGGTTCAGCGTCAGCAAGCACTGACACGAGTGAAGAAGCAGTGACATGACGAAAAGGGAAAGCTGAGGGTGTCTCTGCACTCTGTATTGGCTCAGCCAGCAGCTGGGACCATCAGGGCCGTGTTCCTGAATGTGGACCGTGCTGGGCTGTTGCTGAAGCAAGGAGAGCTGGGTTCAAACCCTGTTCAGGCCCCACTGGAGAGCCAGGAGGGCTGTGTGCTCTGTGAGACTCCTCTGAAACCGGTGAGAAAGAAATCTGTGAGAAAAAAAATCACAGAATCACAGAGTGGTTTGGGTTGGAAGGGGCCTTAAAGCTCATCTCAACCCCTGCCAAGGGCAGGGACACCTTCCACTAGCCCAGGTTGCTCCAACCTGGCCTTGGACACTTCCAGGGATGGGGCTGCTTTCTCTGGGCACATCCTTCACTCAGAGTGAGAAATGTGCAGCACCTTAAGACGCATTTTGCTGGCCTTTTCCTGGGCTTGCTCTGTCTCTCTGTGATTTGTTGCATCCCGTATGTTGGACTGGGCATTTGCCTTCGCTGAACTTCGTGAGGTTTTTGTCCACCCGTTTCTTCAGCCCATCGAGGTCTCCCTGAATAGCAGTCTTGCTTGCCAGCCTGGGGACTACTCCCCAAATTGGTATCATCTGTATTGCCAGTCCAGTGTCTTTCCTTTCTGATTGGAACCATCTGCCAGAGCAGACTGCCAGTTAGATGCTGGGATCAGAGAGGGTGATGGGTCTCTTCTGCAGCCACTGAATCCAAAGTGAAAATGTGCCTGAGGGATAAAAGTGCTCAGTGTCAGTTTAGAAAATAAAAAAATGGGGCAGTGAGACCTTTTCCTCAGTTTTCCTACGTTTCACCACGGACTCTTGTTGTGTAGAAGTCCCTTGGACTCTTTTCGTCCTCCTGCCTTTCTGCTGTGGTGCACCTTTGTCACCAAACACCTTCTTAGGTTACAGATTTCACATGGGTTTTGTTTAAAAATCTGGAGGTGCTGGGAGGAGATTTGAATGTATATGAATTCTACAGTGTAGAAGTTTTACTGGTTTTAGACCAGTATAGTTGTCTTTTTGTGACAAAAGTTGCTGCTTGGAAAATCTTTCACAAACTCCAGCAGCTCTTTTTCCATCCCTTTTGCCTCAGGATTAGGTTGGAACTAATGAGTCTTTTGGATCATGTTACACATTTTTTGGAAACAAATGTTAATTAAAAAAAAATCATGTAGAGTAGAATTATTTGATTCACAGATTACTCCCATTACTGGGTTCCACTTCTGTCCCCTGTCCTGTTTTTCTTGGGATCTCCTGCTTTTCTTGTTTGAGCTGGGAAGTTGGTGCTCACCCAGAAAAGTGCTGGAGATTCAAATTAGTTCAGTCTTATCTTCCTTTTTTTGGCCAGTGATCTTCCTGTCAGAAATAACCTTTGTCTGATGACTCCTTGGAACAATTTTTCTCCCATGATATCTCCTCTGGGAGGGTGGGAGCATCCCAGAGCGAGCTCAGTTTGGGGGAGCAGCAGCCAGCAAACCGACTTTTCAGTGTTTTTGATTAGATTCCTCTCTCGAATTTTAGTCATTTTAGCCCCACTGATTTGCACGTGGCAATTCCATAATAGCATGCTGTGAATTCCAGCAGGCACCCTGGTTCATCTGCTGCCAGCTGTTGCACGGTCTCTCAAAGTCTTGCAGTGAAAACTGGTTTGGATGAAATGTTCACATGGAGCTTCCCTCAGGCTTTCCTGATGTTTTAAATCCAGTCCTCCTGGTAGCCTGGGATAGCTCAGCCCCTGGAGATCTGAGGTTGCCTGTGCACGTCCCTGGTGGGGAGCAGTGTGTGAACGTGTCACTCCGACCTCACAGATCCTGAGCAACCTCGTGATGGAGGAACTCCTGCCTAACCTTCAGACCATGATCCTGCCTAAAATGAAGGGGAAGAGGAATGACAGGAAGCGGGCCTGGTTTGCTGTAAGTACTGAGACTTGCAGAGTAGCTGCTTCTCGCAGCAGCTCCCCGTGGGCGCTGATTCTGATCTTTGCTTCTTAATTTAACCTGGGTTTAGATCGTAGAAGAAACTTACGGCTTAGTCCAGCAGCAAGTGGCAGAAGGATTAAACACCTTGAAAGAGGAATGCAGAGAATTTGCAAAAACTCTCGAAGGAACCATTCGTTCAGACATGGATCAGATTCTGAACTCCAAGAACTTCTTAGCCGGGAAAATCAAAGGTTAGTGGAGGAACAGCTGTGCTTTGGAGCAATTTTTTTAAGGTTTCCCATTGTGTTGCTTAAATGACCAGATGTGATTGTTTTGAAATCCTCGTGTGTTTTGAAAAATCCAGCTGGAGACACCAATTTTCAGCTAACAGATGCTTTGAGCCTCTGCTGGGAAGTGACACCACCTCTGGCCGCTGTGTCTGCGAAAATACCAGGCCTTGTCAGGCTGGAGCTGACAGGTTTTGAGTAGCCTGATTAGAGCTGTTCATTCTGCCTTCATTTTGGCTTGCACAGCCTTAGGTAGTGAAGATACAGGTCACATGAGCATAACTAAAAGAGCAGTGGTTTTGACCTGATTTCTAATAATGCACCACAAAGCCATGTTCTGGTTGTGTGGCAAATTCATAGGCTACCAAAGAGCTCTTAAACCCAAGGGCTTCCTAGGTGGTTTTAAACTGATGTGAAGTAATAATAATTTTGCTGTGAATATACGAGTGAGTTTATAAAGCAGGGAAAACATTTTTGGTGTTGCTTAAGCTGGCAAACAAATAAATAATTGATAAATAAGTAATTGATACCTAGAGCTGCCTTTCCTCCACTCTCCCAGTGCCCCCAGCTGCTGCTGTTTAGGAGAGGCAGGGGAAGAGAGGTTTCTTTTGTCACCCATAAAACTGTGAGCTCTCCTTTCATCACCCTCAGCATCTTTGTGGAGGTGTAAATCCAGGGAAAGCTGCGGAAGTAGATCAGTTCCCGTTACTTTGTCACTGTGTCTCTAAAATGCAACCCCTGTGCTGTGTGACCCTCCAGCCACTGTCTCTGAGCCTGCCCAGAAGTGCTGCACGGAAAACATCCAGCCATTCCTCACCTCCATACTCGAGGAGCTCATGGGCCCCGTGAGTTCAGGGTTCACGGATGTCCGCTCGCTTTTCGATAAAGAAGTCAGTGACATCATCCAGGACTTCCAGAAGACCAGTGACATGACAAAGCTCAAGGAGGTAAGACACAACATGTTGGGAGCCTTTGTATTAGAACAAGGGCCTCCTGGCTGGAACCTGGCAGAGAGCAGGATTTGCTTTCCCGGGTGGCAGCGAGTTTAGCGCCTTGGGTTTATCTTTTAGAAAGTCAAGTGGTATTTGTGCAGCTAGAGGGTAGATTCCAGGATTTGGTTTAAGGCCAAATTGTTTGCATTCTCTGTTAAAAATTCACCTCTGGTTGCTTTCCCTGGAAACCTGTTCTTCCCTCACTGGAATGCAGAACGTGGATCAGCTTATGAACCTGCCCTTCAACTCCGTGAAAATGGAGCCCTGCTACCTGAAGGTGAACCTCCTCCAGGAGCTCCTTCAGGACCTCAAGAGTCGCTTCAAGGTCTATCACATTGATTTTGTGATTCAGAGGACACAGAACTTCATGCAAGAGGTACTGTAAGATCCAGTTTTTCCTCCTGGGAGAATAGGTTAGGATTGTCCTGCTAGTCTGCTTGGAAATGGTCTTGATAAAAGCCGTGCACGAGTCCCAGAGACTCTCTCAGTCAAAGCAGAGATACCAAAACCTGAGGAGATCACCTGGGAGCTGCTTGGGGTTTGTATTTGGGAGGCTGTGTGTGTGTAGAGAGTCGTTCAGCAAAGCACGAAATTTTGGATGGAGGGATCATCTCTTCCCTTGAACTTTCACGGTCTGAATTCCCAGTGTCTCAGGACTCAACAAAGTTGTGCTTGTAACCAGTGGGGTGGCTAAAATCCACCTGGTTCCCATTCCCAAGGGTGGATTTTTCAGGAAGGGTCTTAAATGTATTTTTTACCAAAATGGAACATCTCCTCCTTGGTAGTTTATTTTCTCTTTTATATAAAAGAAAGCAATTTAATGTTAGAAACCGGTAACTACTTGGAGACAGATGACGTCTGAGGATGAGGTGCTTTATCCAGCTTCACTTCTCAGGGGGTTGGGGGAAGTGGTGACATCATTTCAGGTGAAAAATGAACTCCACCTCTTTGTCCCCCCCTTGTGTATATTGGTATAGGCTGTAATTATGCCTGGCTTTCATTCCTTCTGGATGCCTGGCCAGAAATCTCTTAGGAGCTGGCCAGCAGACTTATCTCAGTTGCCAGATCACAAGACACACTTGCCCTTGTAGCTCTAAGTTGAATCCTGTGATCTTAATCCGTGGCTGGGAAACTAAATCGTCTAGTCAGGAATCTTGGGAAGTGGAGCTGGTCCAGATCTATGGAGTGGGAGTTATGAATATGGAAAACAAGTGTCTAGCACAGTGCTGGGACAGGGTTTTCCTAAAAGCAGCACTTCTAAGTACAGCCATGACCAGCAGCCAAAGAATTATTCAAAAATAAAATTCTGATCTCATGTCTGGGTCTTTCAGGGAGATCATTCAAAAAAGCTGCCAAATAAAGTGTCTTTCACGAAGTGAAGACCATGAGTCAAGAGAAGGAATTAGACAGAAAATAAATCCCATAAAACCAAGCAGTATTGTTTTTCCGAACAGTGCATGAGTCAAAATGAACAAGAAATAAGTTCAATTATAGCACGAGTTGTTCTAAAAATGCTGTTATTGCATCTCTCTCTTTAAGAGGCTGGTGCTTTCCTCATAAAAATAGCGAGTAGTTCCCTTTGTGTCCATGGACGTTTCTTTTATTAATGAGTAAAACCAGACGTGTCTGTGTTCGTGTTGTCTTAATTAAAAGGAGCATTTGGCTTAGCCCTGACTCGGGCGGAGGTGAAGCAGCGTTCCTTGCCTTGGGAATTTGGCATCCTCTAGTGGCCAGTTCTAGGAAATTTGGGAGCGCAGTGCTCATCTGGCATGAATGGACAGCCCCGCGGGCACCTCCAATCAGAACATTTAAAATTTCAGTGGAAACAGCTAAAAAAAAAGGCAAAACCTCATTAAATAGGCACAATTAACACCTACAGGACTGTTTGTCTGAAATATATTTTCAGAGCAGGGGTTCAGTGTTTTTAATGAATCTTTGGATAACCTGAAAATATGGTAAATGCCAGCTCAACATAATTCTGTGAGAAATTATTGCACTCTGTGTGATTTTTACCGGTTATTATTTGTATTATAAGGAAAGCCAATTACCTTAAAAATATCTGCAGACCTATTATTATTTATTCATGATTAATGGTAGGAGTCAATGGGAGTCTTCTTACTAGGGATAATAAGTTTTGTCTGTGGTCTTTATATGTGGATAATAAATTCTACTTTTTGGCTTTGTCACCATCACTTTGGGTGGCGACATGAGATCAGATCTATACAAGAAAGCTGTGACAGCATGACAGTGATACCAAGGTTTAATTTTCTTTATTTATTGCAGCATTTTCAGTGCACCTTACCCTTCAGAGAACTGAATGGTTTCCCATTCCAA
Source organism: Myiotriccus ornatus (assembly GCA_036023395.1). Classification (NCBI taxonomy): domain Eukaryota; kingdom Metazoa; phylum Chordata; class Aves; order Passeriformes; family Tyrannidae; genus Myiotriccus; species Myiotriccus ornatus. Next base: position 24,127,884 of record JAYRBT010000005.1, on the reverse strand, counting down.
AACGGAGTGTTGCAATCTAAACTAAATGAGGCTTTTCTACCCCTTCCACAATCATTTAAAGTACTTGAAATATTTATCCATCTTAGGCCCGTTATTCTTTCTCTGTTTCACCTTCTCAAAAACACAAGTCGAATTGACTTTAAGTTACATTTATCATGTTTGCACGAATTTTATGTTACTGCTCTTTAACAGATCTTTTCAATGGTTCTTTTTAGCTGATGGAAAATGCAGTTTATACTTTCGAGCAGCTGTTCTCTCCAAGTCACCAGGCAGACTCGGCCAAAGTGGCAACAACCCTTGAAAAAGTCAAGCTGAGGGTGCTGAAGGTAAACTTTGTGTAGCACTTCTGGACCAGAAGTCCTTGGGTTCTGCCTTTTTAGGAAAAGGGAATATATTTTATATGAATTTAGCTCTGTATTTAAAAGGAGATATCTCTCCTACCCACCAGATGGAAATACTGATTCAGTGGCATGCAGCAAACTACTCCTTTGAGGGGTAACACCTAGTTCTGGGCAGACCCTTATAAAAGTACTTGCCTATGCAGTATGATGCTGTGAATCTGGATTTAAAAGTTTTAATTAACTGTGTAATTAGCCTGCCTCAAGAATTCATTCCTCTCAGAAAAGGCAGTGCTGAAATACCTGGGAAGAGTAATCAGGGGCTGTTTCTAGCCTAGGTATATAAAAAAAAGAATGGAAAGAGATGCCAGAAATCTAGATTTTAGAGTGGTTTTGCAAAAGCTGGAATAACCTGCATGGCAGTTCAAACCCCTGAGTGCACCTGTGATGCACCAGTTACAGGATAACAAGAACCAGTTCCTCCTGTGAGTGATTAATAACCCCAAGCACGTCTGGGCCTGTTTCTGTTCTGTGTTCTGACAGCAATACGACTATGACAGCAGCACTATCAGGAAGAAGATATTCCAAGAAGCACTGGTACAGATTACCTTGCCCACGATGCAGAAGAGCCTGGCTTCAACATGCAAACCAGTAGGTTTCTGGGATTAAAAATACCCAACCCCAGTAACAAAAGGCAGGGAAGGAATAATGCCTTGTCAGTAAGTCCTTAACACTGCAGCTGTTTTCTCCCAGAGAGCTGCTCAGGTTGGCTGCCTGCTTGGCCAAAGGAGGCTTAGATTTGCCAGTTCATGGATTGGGTGGGTGTGGGGCATAAGGAAGACTTCAGGAAAGAGGGAAACTGTGTGTGCAGCTTGCTTGCTCAGAGGTAGTTGCAGTCCTTTGCCCGTCCCTGGTTCCTTTATTCCCTAGAGATCTGAAGTCCACCCAAACTGGACTCCTCTGGGCAGTTGGGACGTAGGTGATGAGCTGGTCCTTGTGTTCATTCCTCTTCAGCAGCACCCCAAGGCACGGCTGGGAACATGCACAGCCTCTGCCAACAACCTCCTTCAGCACTCCTGGGGCAGCAGGAGCGGCAAGAGCCAGGCCATGCCCTTGCTTTCAGTGCTTTTAAATGGCAGTATTGAGTCAACAAACAAGAAATAATCACGCAGAGATGATCTCTGTCGCCCTGAATCATACAGGGTATGGTAGTAGTCAGCAGATGTGGCTGCCAGAGTTTGGGGGAGATGGTAGATGTTACCAGTGTGGCAGCATCAGGGGCCTGTTGGAATGCTGTTCACCTTGGCTCAGAAAAAATAGTCTGAACCCTCTGGAAGCCTGTGGGTGCCCTCTTGCATTGTCACTGTACCTGCCTAAGCCATCCCAGCCTCCCTGCCCTTCTGTTTCCAATCATGTCCATCCATTCCTGGATGCTGGGAGCTCTCACCCGCGTGTGCTGCTCTTGTTTCTGCTCTCCAGCTTGCTTCAGTTTCAAAACCAAGTTTAAAACCAAGTATTTTGCCAAGCTGTCCTTGCAAGTCTTTAAACTATGGAATACTAAAACTTGAAACTTCCAAGAATATCTTTAAAACCACTTTTGTCTGTATGTCCCTCTACTTTCCTCACTATCCCCAAAATAATAGTTTCTTGTAGAGTGTCAGCAGTGCCTTTTTGACAGGGTGTCTACGCACAGGGACGAGCATTTCATCACCTGGAATATCTGTGGAGACAGCTCATGTCTCTGTCCTACAGGACAGAGGGAGCTGTGGTGGTGCAAACTTCTCACAAGCCCCTTGTATTTGATTTCCCACAAGCCTTTTGTGTTTTGTGCCTCTGCATAAATGAGCAGCCAGCTCTGGAAGTAAAAGTGTGGCACAGCTGACAGGCCCAGCCAAGTCCTGACCTTTCCCTTGAAAATCTCCAGGTGTTTTTATTCAGGTGCCTCTTCTGGAAGGTCGCCTAGTTTACTTTTTATAGACCATCAAGCAGCTTCTTAATAACAATGATTGAGTTATTGTCTAGACAGCCTTTGTATACAAATCACTGAGCTAAAAGTGTTACACACCTGTAAGGAAAACAAAACCAAACCCTTGTATCTCCCATGCACCGTGGATTTGCCTCCTTGGACAAACAAGTTAGTGAGGCATTTCCTCAGCAGCTGTTTATTTCAGGTGATCTGTAGTGCTTTTACCTGTGGTTGTACTGCAGGAATACTGTTTGATAAGCACATAATAGATTGTGGACATACGTAGGTATTTAGTCATAGTTCAAACGGAGCATCGCAAGACCTGCCGGGTGGATCTCCAAGGTGTTGGGGTTGCTGCAGAGCTCTCAGAATCCTTGGGTTTTCTATATCTGTTCCTTTCTTCTCCACCTGCACAGGAGCTGCAGAAATATGAGCAGTACATTTTCGCTGATTACACGAGTGTGATCCAAGTAGAGAATGTGTATGAAGAGATTTTACATCAGACACTGCTTGAAGAGGCCCTGAAAGGTGAGAACAGCCTTGAGGTGACAGTGGTGACACTGCAGCCCATGAGCTCTTCCTTCAGAGCTTCCCAGAGTCCTCCCCTGGCTGTTTCAGACCCTGGCCCCACTTTCCCCAAGACATTATTTAACTCACTAAATATGTGCGGCAAGCCCTAAAATCTGAATTATGGGGCAGCTTTACTAAACCTGGGAAACTCGAAGTGATAGCTTGGCACAAGCCTTTCTCTAACAAAATATAACTATGCCAACTTCATTTGATCTCAATTCCCTGGGCCAGGGGGGGAAACTATGCCCTTATTTGCAAAGGCTTGGTGGTGACTAAATGGCAAGGCTGGGCCAACTGCAAGACTAAGACTATTATGAAGAGTAATGGCAGCAAAACTTAATTTCCCCAGATGAAATGAGCTGCTGGATGCAGTTTGCAGTAGCTCACTGATGTCAGTGCAGTACCCTCTGCTTTTGTGTCAGAAAACTAAACTATTCATAATAAATATTTAATATGTGGAAATATAAATACGTACAAAATACTTATATTTCTCTGGGTCTGCCTTCTGTCTATACCCTGGGTAAAAGACAAGCAGAGGTATTGCACAGTAGGTTTTCATAGACCCTTGTTATCACTCCTGATCCAAAATATCAGTATAATAATTAATGTAACAAGGACACACTTATTCACATGTTCAGTGTAAATCCTTCTGCACTGAAGCATTACCTTAGTACATTGTGGGTTCTCTGGTAGTTTTCTGTTTCAGAAATGCTTAGATCAATATTGAAGCACCATAAATTAAAACAGATAAAACCACCGCCCCCAGAAAAAGAAATGTGAGCTAAAAGCAAGTCGAAAATGAAAATTCCTGCTGTCTGTAATATCAAAATGGACAAACATAAGCTGGGGAAAACCCTGTGCCTTCTTCCGTGTCCCTCTGCGAGTCTTTCCAAAACGGTCTGCCTTTCTGTTTTACCTAGTGATAAAAGAAGCTGCCATTCTGAAGAAGCACAACCTCTTTGAAGATAACCTGAATTTGCCCTGTGAGAGCGTGTCCAGCCTGGCAGAGCTGAAGACCCCTTCGGGCTCAGCACAGACCACCCCTGCCAAGACACCTTCGGGCGCCCGAGGCGAGGTGTCGGACACGGAGAGCCAGGGGGACGAAACGCTCGTTGTGACGGGAAAGATTGCTTGGCAGAAGGACGCCGAGGAAGGGAAGCCATCAGACAAAGAGGTCTCTGGTGGTGCAGCTGGTGATCAGAGCAAAAGTGAAGCAGTGGTTGTCACAGACGCCGGTGAGGAGTCCCCTCCAGCTGACCGCACGAAACAGGGAGTTGCGGAGGGGAAAAGCGCTGTGGAGAACGAACCAGAGCCTGTGATGAATGCTGAGAGAGAACTCCAGACACCACAAGAAGCTGTGGAGGAAAAAGAAGCTTCTGGGACTGACACTGCAGTGAAAAATTTCGGATCCAGCCCTAAAAAAGAACTTAAGGTACCTGAAGGAGCAGCGGAGGTAAAGACAACTTCAGAGAGCCGAATGGCGAGGGATGCTGCATTTGTCGGTGCCACTGAAAAAGAAAGCAAAGCACGGGAAGAAGGTTTGGAGATAAAGCTGACTTCCCCACATGAGAGCGTAACAGAAGCAGAGATTTCAGGGAATGCTGAAAAGAAAAGCGAGGTAGAAAAAGAAACGATGGAAAAATTATCTCAGAGTGAAAATGCAGCAGGAACAGGGTTTGAAGAGGATGGTAAAAATGAAAGCAGTGAGCAAGGAGCGAGTACAGAGGAAAGGGTTGTTTCCCAGCATGGAAACACGGGGAAAAGAGGGTTGGGGGATAGTCCTGAAAAAGAAAGCAGGTTGGAAATAGAGAGTTGTAAATCCCCTGATGATGTGAATGAGATAAGGAGTTTGCTGATGGTGTCGGTTGAGATACCAGCAGATATGCCAGAGGAGAACACAAAGGAGATCTGTGAGGGGGAGATACTAAAGCTGCAAGAGGACAGTGGAGGGAACAGTGAATTGAGCAAAGTGGCTGTGGCAGAAATCCAGGTGAGCCCGACGATGAGGAGCGAAGATGCAGCAGAAGGGGTGGAACTCAAGGAGGAGAGACCATCCTCGTGTTTGGGGACAGAGGGTACGCGTTTGCAGAGCGTGTGCAGGGGGGCACAGGCAGAGTGGCTGGTGGAAAGCTCGGACCCGCCTCAAGAGGCAAAAGCAGAGGTGGAGATGAAGCAAAGCGTGTGGTCCACAGGTGTGGGGAGCTGTGGGAGTGAGAGGCTGCAGCCAGAGGAACACATGGGAAATGTGTCGGAAGGCAGAAGGTCGGCTGGGCAGGAAGGAGGAGCGGGGAGTAGCCGCACCATCCCCACGGAGGTGAGGCCACAGGGCTCCTCTCAGAGCGCTGCTGAACGTGCAGACACCACACAAGTGCCCATTTTGGATACGGAGAACCCAGGAACAGGACTGCTGGAGCCAGTCTCTTTGGTGCCACGGCAGCACGAGGTTAACGCTGCTTTAAAGGTCACGGGAGATAAAGAGGCTGGTGGGGGCGAGGGGGAGCCAGGAGATGAATCATCTTCACACACGGAAATCAAAAGCACAGAAGTGGAAGATATTCTCACAGAAGAAAACAGAGAAGATAGTTGTGCACAGCAAAACTCGGAAGAGTAGGAAGTGTTTCTCAGCCCAGCCCTGCAGGATTTATTTACTCCAGTAATCCCTGTTTAATTGTGAATGCTCCTTAGGGTTGGAGCTAGAGGAAATGGGCTTTGTTGTGGGATCTCCAGCTCTTCCAGGTTTCCCACAGATCCCTTCCTGAGTGATGGGTGATGGGCTTCTTTTTGGTTTAAAACCAGGTTACTGCTGAGAAACCTCATCTTTCACTTAAAATTTGCTCCCTTTTGTGGTTAAAGTCTGAAAACGTGACCACTGAATGCTTCAAAAGCGAGTCACTCCCAACTACCATCACTTTATTTTAACAACTTCACAGTTCTTAGTGTTGCTCATGATTTTTCAGTGCATGGATCTGACAAGTACTGCTCTGATCCTGGTGGTTGGTACATACATACTCGAGGGTGCTTTTAGTATCTGCATGCAGTGTACAGGAAATAAATCAATCTCTTAGTAGTTAAACAGAACCCAGTGGTTAATTTAGTAGGTTGCTCAAAAGCCACGCTCTAAGCAAACTCTGCAAACTGATTACTTAATTATTTTCAAGTTTTGGTGGATGTTAAAGACAAGCAAATGTTCTGATTTTATTATTTTTTTTTCTCTTATTGCTATATTTAAAATGGGGAAAGTATGGGAGCAGGTTTCTCAGTCCCACTGTGCACTTCTGGGTTTACTTAGCCTTCCAGAGCACTTTACAGCTATTTTATTTTGTTTTATTTTATGGAAGGAGGAGATGAGAACGTTTACAATAACCATTATCATCATCTGTCTGGTTTAATTCCCACCATAAAATAGATTCACTTACAGCTATCTAATACACAACACTGAGTCATGCCATTCCCATTCCTTCTGAGTTACCCAGTTCTGTAGGCCTTTTTAGGTGTGGAAATAATCATGTAATTAAGTTGCAATAATTGTGAAATATCATAATCATTGCATGTAATTTCTAATCGAGAGGTTAACTGAAGTGAAAAGCAGCCAAAGTTTGTTACATGTGCTTAGATTTTGGAGGGCAGAATCACACTAAAAAAGCAGTTATTAAAAGGAGACAATTGTTTGCATACATACCATCCATATCAAACCATGATCTAGGCATGCATTTGCTTATATATGTGTTATTGCATTTAATTTTATGGACTGTGCACAGAAAAGCTTGCAAATGAAACCCAGCATTTTAATAAATTGAGCTTTAAAGTGCAAGACCTGACTTTACACGTCAATTTAAGGCACCTTAAAATTTTGGCCCTGTGTTTTCAGGCTGTTTCTGAGTATCACACAGTACAGGACAGCAAAGATTAATGATAAATACAGTAAAGGACTGCAGGATTTATGCCCATAAAGACATGGGAAGAAATAATAAAGTCCTGGGAGCATAACACGTGTTGGCATTTAACTTCAACCAACTGCAAAGCCTTTTAATGCTATCAAAATATTCTTAATACTAACAGAATTGACACTAGAGGAACAGGCAAATATTACTGTGTAAGAAAGGAACATTGTTGAGTAACTGGACTAACTTCTCTGTCACTATTGTAAAATAAATGCAATTCCTATTTATTCCAGAAGCCACACTGTGGTATGGAAGCATGAAGGTCACAGATGTTTTTCTTGCAGAAGGATTTTTGACTCGTTTCCTCCCTATATTTCATGCAAAAATACTAATTTGTGAGCACACAAACCACTGCCAGCCAATTTTTTTTTTTTAACAGATCATTACTTACTTCACTTTCAGCTGCTTTGTTTTTACAAATCATTAACTATTTTTAATTGGTACTGAGTGCTAAGCGACTTCAAATTTATACCATGTGCTCTAGAGTTAAGCAGGAGCAGCCTCTTTCAGCTAAAATTAGGGTTTTTAGTGGATTTTCAATGCTTTTTTTGTGAAAAAGGCAAGTAACATGATGGTGAAAAAGACTGCAGTGTCCTGCAAAAGGAAACTAATTCATTCCAATATGAATTAGATCCATCTGTACAGAGAGCATTCAGAATAAATATTCCCATCGTGGTAATTTTTGAGTTATTTCTGTGGCAGGCTTAGATCTGGGTTAATATTTTCCTGTAACGTGAATTGAGTTGCTGAAAGCAGGCGCTCGGAGGTTCTTCACAAGCAGGACAGGGAAGATTCAGCCGGCACATTGCCTGGTTCTGCAGTTTAAACTGGAGCTCCTCATGGATAGGAGACTGGTTTTGGGGTTTTTTTTTTCCCTTTTTGGACATTTTCTGTCCATTTGCAAATGGATAAAGGAGCATTTTCTTGTCTTTACCAGACTTGGGTAGAGGCGACAGCCGTTTCGAGCTCAAGGTTGCGTCGGACCACTGGTCAGAAATGGTAATAACCCACCCGTCCCGCCATTATTTTTGTAGCTCTCTTGGAATTTCCTAAACCTACCCGGAATGAATGATTTCACTTTCCCGCTGGGAGCAGTAAAAAATCGCCTCCCAGGGCGGGGTGGGGGTGAGGGTGCCCCGAGGGGAGCGGGGCTGAGGGGTGGGATTTTCCTCGGGCTGGCGACGGCCGGGACGCGAAACACCATCTGTATTTTGCTTGGAAATAAAGCCGCTCTTCCCTTCCCCTGCTGGGAGGCTGGTTCTGTGAGTGGGTGATAATTGGGAGGCGTCATTGAACAAATGCACCCCAGGCGGGTGTCGCAGGGTGAGGGAGGAGTGCCCCTGCGGTACCCGAGGAAGGTGGAGAGGGACTTTTATAAGGGCAGGACGAGGGGGGAATGGCTTCAAACAGGTTTAGATTAGAGACTGGGAAGACATTCTTCCCGGTGAGGGACTGGGATGGAACTCCCTGCGAAGCTGTGGCTGCCCCCATCCTTGGAAACATCCAAGGGCAGGGTGGAGTGGAAGTGGAAGGCGCCCCCGCCCATGGCAGGGCGTGGAATTAGATGGGCTTTAAGGTCCCATCCCACCCAAACCGATCTGGGATTCTGTGATTGATACGATGACACGACTCTCCGCCTCCTCCCCCCCTCGTTCTTTACTCTAATTCGGCGTTTCCATCGCAGCCACACAATCCCCGGGACGGCTCTGTTCGTGCGCTGTCACACGGGTGGAAAGCGCAGCGCTGTAAACCCTCGCTATTCGTTAGCACTTTCGGCTCCCGAAGCTTGGAATCGAAGCTATTCGGAGTTTCAGCTTCCTACTCTGTATTAATTTGGCATCTTTAATAACCCTCTGCTTGGCTACGACCGTGCCCTGCACGCGACGGTTAAGGTGTACAAAGCATCCGAAACGCCGGCGCTGCTGAAGCACCGGGAGGCTCTCATTTTTGTTAACGGCGGCAGGAATTTACGGAGGATCCCTCGGAACTCCAGCCATTCATTCCCAGATTTCCCCCGCACGCGCGGTGCACGCCGGGAGTTGTAGTCCGGGGCGGGGCGCGGGGCACGCCGGGAGTTGTAGTCCATTCCCAGTGTGATCCCGATCGCTTCCAGTCGCTTCTAGTATGATACCGGTATGGTTCCAGTATGGTCCCAGTCACTCCCAGTCAGATGTCAGCTGCTCCCAGCGTGCTCCCAGTTGCTCCTGGTCACCCCCACTATGGCTCCAGTCACTTCCAGTATGAACCCAGTCACTCCCAGTAGGGCTCCAGTCACTCCCTGTATGATCCCAGTCAATCCCAGTATGATCCCAGTCTTTCCTAGATATTCGCAGCATTATTCCAGTAATTCCCAGTACGATTTCGGTCAGTTCCAGTATAATCTCAGTATTATCCCAGCGTGGGCCTAGCTGCTCCCAGTGTGATCCCAGTTGCCCCCACCATGGTCTCAGTTGCTCCTAGTCACCTGCAGTATAGCTCCTGTCACTCCCAGTATGATCCCAGTCACTTCCAGTCACTCCCAGTATGATCTCAGTCCGTTCTAGATACTCCCAGTGTTATTCCAGATACTCCCAGTGTTATTCCAGTGACTCCCAGTATGAAACCAGTCACAAACCAGTATAAAATCAGCAGGCAGCAGCGTGCAAGGGCAGCCTCTTCCTGCTGGGGGAATCCGGGGGACTGGGGGGCTCCCAGGAGGGAAGTCATGACTTCCCTTCCAGGATCCTGTGCGGGATCTGCCTTCGGGTGGGAAGGACAGGTGAGCCCGTGTTGGCCTGGAGCTGCTGAGCAGATCCCAGGGCTGTCGCAGTGATGGACGTGAGAGCAGCAGCAGATTTCAACCACGACTGATCTGTGTGGGTGGAGAACAGGGATTTATCCCTTCCCGATGTTGGAATGAGCCCGAACACACCATTGGAGGGGTGGTGGCTGCTCAGATTTGAGGGTTTATCCAGTGGCTCATCCCCTCCCTGATAAATCCGGTGTCTGATTGTCACTGTGGATTTGTCTGGCTTCAGCTCCCAGAGATTGAGACTTTTCCATCCTCCCAGCCTCGATTAAGGAGCCACTTAATATTCCTGTGAAAGTACATCCAGTCACCCCTCAGTTTCCTGGGAAAGCTGAGCAGATTGTGCACCTTAAATCCACTGCCAAGAGACCACAGAGCCCTCGAGTTGTCCTGCCTGAGGCTGCTCCCAATCCCTTGGATTTTTCAATGTTCTCCTACAATATCAGTGGTATAAAGCAATGACCGGTTCTGGAACTGCTGCTCCAGAGATAGGGCCCTCCTCCCTGCCTGGGCTCCCCGAGTGGCAGCGAGGTGGCCCTAGGGGCCCCTGGGGGCAGCAGCACCCAAAGGTGCCCCATCCCCTTGCTGCAGCTCTGTCCCCACCGGGGCTGGGAGATGAGCCAGGGGGGCTCTCCAACACAGGAGCAACCAGTGTGGGCACAGAGCCAGGGCAGTGCCTGTCCCCTGTGCCGGGCGCTGCTGAGGCCCCACCTCAAATCCTGCAGTCATTTTGGGCCCCTCAACAAGGCACTGAGGGGCTGGAGCGTGTGCAGGGAAGGGAACGGAGCTGGGAAGGGGCTGGAGCAGCAGGAGCAGCTGAGGGAG
>JAYRBT010000005.1:24081349-24117356 GCA_036023395.1 Myiotriccus ornatus | reverse complement strand
CGGCGCGCGGTGCACGCCGGGAGTTGTAGTCCGCCCCCCCCCCCGCCCCTTTGTCCACGTCGCCGCGCTCCGCCATTGGCCCGGCGGCCCCGGAAGCGGCGGCGGCGCGAGGCGGTTTCCTTGGCTACGCCCCCGGGGCCGGGCCGGGCCCTGCGGGAGCGGCGGCAGCGCCATGGGCCGGGAGCGGCGCCGGCAGCGGGGCCGGCAGCGCCAGCGGCAGCGCCAGCGGCACTAGCGGCACCGCCGCCACACGGCCCCCATGGCCCCCAGCGCGCCGCCGCCCTGCCGCTGCCGGCGGCCCTGGAGGCTCCTGGCCCTGGGCCTGCTCTCCGCCTCCTCCGTGCTGGCGGCCGCCCCGGGCGCCGGGGCCATGAGCAGGGAGGAGAAGCGGCGGCTGGGGTGAGCGGCGGGACGCGGGGAGGGGCGGCGGGGCCGGGGCGGGCGCGGAGCCCCGGGAGCGCGTCCCCCGTGTGTGCCCAGGCTCCCGGGCGCGGTGGCGGCGGCCCCATCCCCGCGGCCGCTCGGGGGTCACTCCGGCTGCTCCGGGAACCCGCTGCTCCCCAGCGCTTGGCGCCTGGGCCGGGAGGGCTCAGGCGGCGGCTCCGCGGAGTTGGGGGGGTAAAAGCGATCAAAGGTAGCTCCAAATCCGCCCTCGGCTGGTTTAATGGTGGCCCTGCCTCCGTGAGAGTGCGGGAGTCGTAAAAAAGGTGAATGTTTGTACGTGTTCCTGGCGAGTTCCTGTGCGTGTGAGCTAAACCGTGCATGTACACGTCAGAGCCCGGTTCCCTTTTGGTGTACTTTTCAGCGAGGGGTAAAGGTTGCGGCATAGCTGGGAGTGTATTTCCCTGCGTTAAGTGGGGTTTCTGCAAAAGAAGTTCGTAGCCAAGCATATCTCGATCTTGGTGTGTTATTGGGGCGGTTTCGTCATCCTCTGGTCGGTGGCACAGAGTAACGATGCAAAAAAATCTGCTGGAGAAGCAGTCTGGATACTCTCCTGGCTGTTAATCGTGGAATCCCTCAGGTTGGAAAAGGCCTCCAAGACCATCAAGTCCAGGCATCAGATATAAGTTGATATTTAACTCCAGGGTTTACGGTTACTGGAGTTTCCCATTTTGTGTTCTCAGGGCACTTTGTATGTATAATCTTTTTAGATTTTTCTTCATGCGGCTACACGAGGAGTTTTAATTCTGTTCTCTGGTTGGTTTTAAAATTTTTGCATTAATATCTTGCACTTAAAATGTCATCTGATGCCCCAGGGATGTGCAAGGTCATGTCCTGCCATGGTTTGTATTTGGGGTCACTTCTGAATAAGGTAATCTGTGTATTTATTTAACGACAGGGTCACGTCAGTCCCAGAAAATGCCCAGTAAATGGAAGTTTTAAGCAGCTTTGTGTGCTCAGTTCATCTTTTGTCTGCTGCTGCAGATCCCACACCCTGTGAAGTACCTGGAAAAAGCACCATCCTCTGCTCTGCTGATGACTTAATGCACTCCATGAGTTAAAGCTGCTTCTCAAATTTCCAAGTCATTGAACTAAATGGAATATTTACAGTATAATTGTAGTGTTCTTGGCTCTTTTGTGTTCAGTCTTATCAGCAGAGATTTGTGAATTGTGTTGATGGTAGAATTAGCATGCCCTTTTGCTTGCAGGGCTCCTGAGTAAAACAGTTAGGAATGCCTGGAAGTAAAGCTATCTCTCAAAAAAACAATGTGCTTTTATTTTTTTTTTTTTTTTAATTAGGAAAAATCACTGTGCCATATCTCATTTACTTGAGTAGAGCCTGTTTGTAAAGGACTTGTTACTGATATTCAAACAGATACTAAAGTGTGATACATCTGAGATGGTGCATTAAAGGCTGTTGGGAGATAAACCTTAAATGCTTTCGCTTTTTCTTTTTTAGGAATCAAGTGCTTGAAATGTTTGATCATGCATATAGCAATTATATGGTAAGTAAAATTCCTGTTTGATGTTGGTCAGAGGAGTTGTTGCTGACCTGGGAGAGAAATTAGCCTACAGTACATGACATTCTAGAGGAGTATCCGGGAGGGAGGGGTGAAAACAAAGCTAAAATAAATAACAGCACCTGTACAGCCTTTAAAAAGACATGAACAAATGGTACTTTCAGGAAGAGCAGCGTCGGGAGGGTTGTGGTGGCTTTTGGAGGGGTAACTCGGAATTGACTGTGGTTAACTCTCCTAATCTGTGCCCTGATCTCTTGGGAAGATCTCTGATCTTTCCCAGACCAGTTTATCTTATGTTTTCAGCAGTTCTCCCCTTCAGTAAAGTGTTTGGTTTGAAATTCCAGACTCCTAAAAGTGGTAGGAAAAGGAAGCTCGGGAAGAGCTGTTTGTAGCCATCGGATTGCAGAGAACTATGTGATCTCGCTATCTGATCTCACTTATTTTGTAGGTGAAAATGCCGTATCATATTTTTTGAGTGGCCAGACGTGTCAGGTGCAGTTTGGTGACTCTTTTACAAACACCAGAAAGGGGATGTGCTGTCGTATCCAGGCATTACAGGCTGTGCTGAGGATGTGAGTGTCGTATGACCCAAAGTCGTGCTCACTATGGTTTCTTTTGCTAGGACTTGTGATTTTCTGTGCAGGTGTCCCCATGTGCTGGATCTGTGAGCCATTCTAACCCACCCTGAAATACAGTCAGCCTGGTTTAGACCTGCTAAAGAATAAAGAATTGCTGAGAGTGGACTTGCCTCAAGTAATAGTCTAAGTATACTCTAAGTAACAGACTTCTGAGGAGAAACTGCAGATGTGACTCAGATAAATAGAAAAGATGCATTTTTTACTGACTTTTACATTGACAGTCTTGCGCATTCTTTGTGGGTGTTGCAGAAACCCCTCAAGTTGCACCAGTTCCTGCAGCACAAACCTCTGTCTCCTGGCAGCATCTTGCCACATGTCCCAGTTTCTGTGTCGTGGTTTAACTCTTCAATATGTAATACCAGCTTAAAAGCTTGGGAGTTACAAGTTTGTGCAGCACAGGAGAGGTCCAGGGCCCTGGAATGGATAGAATAGTTTGTGTCATTAGCTTTATAATTTGCCACCTCTAGCAGTTTAACAAACATTAGGCTTTTGGGGATAATTTAGTTACTTGGGACCTGATTCCATGAAAAACACTTGGCTTGGGTTTCCCTGAGGAAAAAATTAATGCATTTGGCAAAACTGCTTAAAATACTACAAGGATGTGTGCTCCTACTGTTCACCGTGTGATAAACAGGCGAAAAATTGGGGCTGAAAGAGAGGAATAACTTCAGCTATCCTGGAAACTTTGGAGCCAAAAGGATGTGGACTTGCCACGTATACTGGAGCACAAAACAAACAGAGAAATGTGACTTGTTTGTTTAAAGCTGAAGAAAAGATTAGGGCGTCAGAGCCGACTCTGACAGCAAGAGAATTAAGTACTTTTGCAGGTGCTTTTGAAAGAGCCAGCTGAAAAGTTTTGATTTTCTGTTTCTATTAATGTGGATTTCAGACATGCGTGTTTAGAAGACTGAAAATTCATATTTGCTTGCAAGGGAAACTCCCTTTTTCTTTTTTTTTTTTCTTTTTTTTAAACAGAAGCTTTGAATAAAAAGCTGCTGTTTGGTTATTTTTTTCCCAGTCCTTCAACAATATTTGTAGTAATCATTCTTCTTGGCTGTCAGAAAGAACATGTGAAAATGTCAGTTATTTGAGGCCAGGGACAAGCTGGGAAACCATTTGATCCAGTAGCCTTTTGACTCTATGCAGGGCATAAGTGAACTTGTATTTTTTAAAATGCTTCCAGTTCCTTATGATTTTGTAAAACTAAAAGTCCATTTTCTCCAGAATTTTTATAGCTCATCTCTCCATAATTTAAACCAGAGGTCTCAGTTTTGACTTTGCTTTTGTCGTGTACTTCTTTAATCTGTTTTTCTGAATACTTTGCAGGATATGCAGAAAGATCTGAGCCGTGTTAAAATGATCTAGATTCTGGTTTTTGTAGTTGAACTTGAGGGGAACAAAGAGTTGTGCAAAGACCAAAACACTCAGGAGGGTGGTATACAGGGAAACAAACCATCAGTTTCAAAAGGAGTGGCTGTAAGAGCTGTTTATTTATAGAGGAATGTTCCTTTTTTCCCTCTTTATTTCATGTTTGAATATAGATTATTTTTGTACCATATATTTGGAAATACTTTGCATGTGTTCGCTTGCAGTTTCAGTGCGGTAATTGGAGTTTTTTATCCTGCCACGTGTTATTTCTCCACTAAAATTCAAATTGGAGAGCACAGAATAGCAGCCAGCTCCCTGATGAAATCAAAGAGAAGCTCCATCCCAGATCGTCTGTGTTGAGTTTCTGATGGAGAGGCAATTTCGTGCACTTTTGTTGGAATTAGATATCTTTAAGATTCATCTTTATTAATGCCAGTTTATATTTGTTATATTAGTGTCAGTTCTATTTGAAAAAGGCTCAGTTTTGTCAAGCTTTTTTTTGGTGAGTGTTATGTTTTTTATGCCTTATGTAGTAATTTTATTGCTTTAACTTCTGTGTTCTCTTACTGTCACTGATTGTCACCCTGGGCCACTTTATGTTCATTGGGAAGTACTTCCAAAGTGCCTTTTAAGTCTTATTCCCACTAAATCCTCCATTAAATACCAGCCACTTGATAATGCCTGCATTAGTTTTAGGTTTTAAACTCATCTTTGAGGTGGTAACTTTATAGGAGGTGTCACATGTGCCTCATTGCAGAAAGCACACCATTAACTACTCTTATTTTTTTCCCTGGATGTGCCATTAGTTGTTCCAGACTGCTCTGGGAGGTTAGAGAAGAAAAGAGGTCCTGTTGGTTTGTTCCTGGTTTGAAAGCTGAGAGAGCTGGGGCTGTTCAACCTGGGGGGAAGAGAAGGCTCTGGGGACCTTCCAGATTTGAGGAGGGTGTCAAGGTGACAGAGCCAGGCTCTTGTCAATGGTGCTCAGAGGAAATGGGCACAAACTGAAACAGGGGAGGAAACACTTCTTCACTGTGAAGGTGACCAGGGGCTGGCACACGGTGCCCAAAGGACTCTCCTTCCTTGGAGATGCTCAGAAGTTGTTTGGACACTGTCCTGGGCAGGCGGGTCTGGGTGGCCCGGCTTGAGTAGAGGGGTTGGACAAGTAGAGCTCCAGAGGTCCCTTCCCACCTCAAAGGCTCTGTGACTGCCATGCAGTTTTTGTGAAATACAACATAATTAAGATCCCTTAACAGAAGGGTTAAGGCTGTGACCAGTGTAACTCCTTCCCTTGTTTTGCTCCCCACAGGAACACGCGTATCCCGCTGATGAACTCATGCCTTTAACGTGTCGTGGTCGAGTCCGGGGTCAGGAGCCGAGTCGAGGGGACGTGGATGATGCCTTGGGAAAGTTAGTGTTTGAAATGGTTACTGGCTCCTGTAAACATCTAATCTAAGTACAACTTGCAGCCCATAAAACTTGTTTGTTCAGTTGGCATGTCCAGAAACTTGCACTTGTAAGAAATACTTGGATTATTTCCTCCCGTGAAGTTAAATAATGTGACATGAGAATTGACCAGTGAATGAGATCCAAAGATAATTTCCTGGGGTGTCGGGCACAGGGACAGGAGTTGGACCTGATGATCCTAATGGGCCCCTTCCAACTCAGCAGATTCTATAATATTTTTTTTTTTAACCATTTTCCACGTATTTTCTGTAGGAAAGTCTTCCAAATGTGAGCTGACGTCAATGGTATTAATATTAGAGGTCGTAAGGGTTAATGATCAGCTGAACGATAAGCTGCTGTCCATGATGCTGGCCTTATGAGTGATATTTAAAATGCCTTTTTTTTAAGTAGAAAGTTCTCTGAAAACAAATAGCCAAATGATTATCATGTGTGTGGTACCCTGAGGCCTCTGCCAAAGCATAAAACATTATTTCAGGCGTGAATATGCTCCATGTTCTTAGGTGGCTTAGAATAGAAAGTACTGACCCTTTGGCCAGAAAAACATAGATTTAAGGACTTTTCCTCCGTGTTAAATGGAACAATCAAAAAGTTGACTTAGTCTCAACGTGTTTTAATTGATTCCTTTGTGTGTGTGCAGTTTGTAGAGGAAATGCTTAATTACAAATAGCTGCTGCTTTTTATTTATATCAGAGCTGAAGTCCTTGTCTTAAATTCTACTTCTAATTGTCTCAATAATATTGAGCATGTTATTTTGGTTATTCTTACGTACAGAAGTTCCTTAGTCTAGAAATTTCTATATAAACCTGCTGCTTGAAGGTATTGAGAGATGAAAAAGAATTGTCAAGAAAATGTATTTTTAGTCCCGATGACCTTTTTTTACATCATAACATTCTATCATTTGAGTAAAATTCCCTTTCAGACCCTTAGATGCAGTGAGTAGTCTATTTATTTATTATTTTCCTGTGTACATGCTTTATTCTGTACCTTATAATTAGTTCTGTTACGATTTACCGGGTTTCTTATCTAATCCTTTCTCTTGCCAGCTGCCTCATGAGTCATGTTCTCTGCAAGCCTTTGCAGTCACAAGTGCCAGGGTGAGGCAGCTGGGTCAGCTCTGTCCCCCTGGAGAGCTCAGGAGGGGACTGGCACACCAGCTTTATAGCTGTGGAATGCACAGTTTCCCTCCTTTTCCATACAGAAAGCTGTGTATCTGTCAGATGTTGTATCTGTCAGTTGTGTTTGGCCACTTGTTAATCAATCACTGCCTCTTGTAGAACAACACTCCGCCCTTATGTTTTTGCAAATTAAAGAGAATTGTAATATAGCAGCACTTAATTAGGATTTCAATTGTCACGTGTTGCCTGCAGGGTCTCAAACACGGGATACCTGCTTAAATTCTTGGTGCTTGCTCTTTAATTGGCAGCTTTAACTGGTTCCAGAGTTTTCAGTTTTGACACCATCGAGCTCTGTAAATTCTGTTTAATGTGTGGTTTGTTCTTTAACAATAACATAGAGCAATTGTTGGAATTAGATATATGTAAGATACACTTATGCATATATTTACTGGGGTAGGGGAAAGGCCCACTCAGCTTGGGATGCACTAGGAATCTCGTTGTGATATCCCTGTTTGAAACCACGTGGATCTGACTTGATGTTCTCTTTTTATGGAATAACCACAGAATCCTAAATGGTTTGGGTTGGAAGGGACCTTAAAGTTCATCCCATCCTACCCCGTGCCATGGGCAGGGACACCTTCCACTAGCCCAGGTTGCTCCAAGCCCTGTCCAACCTGGCCTTGGGCACTGCTAAAGCAGTTCTTTATTTTAAAGACAATAAAGTAGTTCTTTATTTTAAACCTGCCACTTGCTACTGTGGGAATAGTTTCTGGTAGGAGAAATTTAGCTTGGATCTCAACAGTCTTTTAGTTTGATTCTCAGCGTTCTTCCTTTGTTTGAAAAACGAAGTAAAACAGAGGTTGGAGGAAGACTTCAAACCATTTTCCTGGGTTTCTTACTAGATTTGATTTGAAACTATTAATAAAAATGAAATTTGCTTACGAGAGGTTAGAAAGCTTTGCAGTAGATGAAGGTCTGTCTAATCACAGCTTTCAGTGAGCTCCTACTCTGGTCACTAATCAGCAGAAGAAACTTAAAATGGTCTTTTGATATTAAGCATATTGTGTACAACTAATTTTTTAGCACCCAGTGGTCTCTGAGAATTTAGTTTCTTCCGTGGTATCAGTTACTATTAAAAACTACTTAATTTCTACACGTACAGGTCTATAGTAAATCTGTTTTAAATTTCCTTTCCTAGGTTTTCGCTGACCTTGATTGACACCTTGGACACTCTTGTGGTAAGTTTAATCTAGGTGGTTAAGTTGATAAACTTTGATGAAACAAAAAGGTTGTCTTGTGATGCTCAGACTTATTTTTAGATTTCTTTTTCTTGATCACTGATCTCTGGCTCTCTGTTTGAAGTGACTGTTGCTTGTAAGAAGTTTCAAGTGCTGTGAGAGTCGGGTTTGGAGTTGGTTGTAAAAAAAACAATAGTTCCTTCAAATGGCATTGATACTTTCTTAACTTTTGGAGGGCTTTAACTTAACAAACAAGTATGTAAGTTTCCTTCCCATTTTAGAGCCTAAGGAAACATGCAGAGTTATTGGGGGACACCCCTTAATACCACTGATTAATTTATGGTTTTAAATTTTATATATATTTCATGGATGACTTTATTGTGCACTTAAATATACTGCACATAAATAGCCTGTGACTGTATTAGCTATGTTGGAACTTAACACCTGCTTCCACTTGTATTCCAGGTGTTAAATAAAACCAAAGAGTTTGAAGAGGCTGTAAGAAAAGTAATAAAGGATGTTAATTTAGATAACGACATAGTTGTGTCTGTCTTTGAAACCAACATAAGAGTCCTTGGGTGAGTAACATTCGTTTTCAAAACTCTTTGAAAGGTGGGCTTTAGGTAAATGTCCTTCAGACATACATTCCTGTGCTGTTCCACGGCATTTTAAGGAGTTGTGCCTTTCTCAGTTTGCCTGAGAGGGTTTAAAATGCGAGGCAGGACTCGCTGCAGTGGCACTGGATCAAACTGACCCTGCAGCCACAGCTTTTCTCATTGCAAAAAATTGTCCATGCTGAGGTAACATTGTTTTTTCTTATTGGAAACAGGCTTACAAATGACTCTGAACACTTGATTTAACAGATTTCAATACTTGGGGTGGTAGATTATTTCAGGGTGGAAGGGACCTCTGGTGCTCAAGGCGGGATCACAGCAGGTAGTTTTTAGTTATTGTATGCAGTTGGTGGTTATGGCTGACAAAGATTGCTGAGTCAGCAATTCCTCTACAGTTCAGGACTGATAAACAGTAAGAATGGCTTCCAAAATACCGGCAGCCAACCTTGATTAGACAGGGAATTGCATCAGCCATCTGAAAACTAGGGCTGTGTGAATATAGCACAGTTGTGCACATAGTCATCCAAATGGCAGAGATCTTTGTCCTGCCCTTCAGACGAACATCCCTTTTGAGGTGGGCATAATTTTCCTTGTGTTCAGAGGTCTCCTAGGTGGGCATTCAGTGGCAATTATGCTGAAAGAAAAAGGTGAATATATGCAGTGGTACAACGGTGAACTCCTGCACATGGCAAAGGAACTGGGCTACAAGCTTTTACCTGCCTTCAACACCACTAGTGGTCTCCCTTACCCAAGGGTAAGTTCTCTGCTTTCTGTCATGCAGCATTTCTTCTGCTGTTCTGGTTTTATCTCTGTTTCCAAAACTGTTTTTGTATTTTGTTAAGTGGACAGAAAATCAAAAGCTGAGAAATTACAGGTGTTCTCTGGAGCCAGAATAGTGAGGTGTTTACAAAGCTTGATTCCCAAGAGCACTTGAGACCTTCTGAGTTCCTGATTTGCTGGTAAATAATAATTGCTAGAATTAGGTTTTCAGGGTGCACTGTGTTATTCAAATGTTTCCTTGAACCAGGCAGCAGGTCCTTGTTTGGGAGGGTTTAGTTTTTTGGATACTTCTGGATAATATTCTGTGGATTTGAGTTGACAGTAGGTGATAAAAGCAAAGCAAAACTGAAGAGGGCTGTGTGGTTTTGTTTTTTTTCTTTTCTTTAGAAGAAGATGTAGATTGCTGTACAATCACAAGAGTGAAAATTCTTAAGAGTTACAAGAGTAAAAATAAAGATGATAACCTCTACTTTTCTCTAGGTTAACTTAAAATTTGGTGTAAGACATCCAGAAGCACGAACAGGAACAGAAACTGATACCTGTACAGCTTGTGCTGGTACCTTGATCCTCGAGTTTGCAGCTTTAAGCAGATTCACAGGAACATCTATATTTGAGGTTTGCTTTCCATGATGTCATATTTTTTGGATTAGGTATTCATTAGTGTTCTGTTATATTTCTGTAATTTTGAGTTCATGGATGTGTGTCTTAGCAGTTCTGCACAAAAAAAATTGTATGTATTCAGATATGTTGTGTTTGTGGGCTTTGGTCTAAGGTTTGATTGTTTTAATTGTTTTTAAATCACAGGAAATAATTTTGGCTAAAAGTACTTACAGTAATGCAGCACTAAATGAGATAAATATACTGAAGAATAGCTTAAGGGTGATGCTTGCATAGTTTTTGGGGTAAAAAGATCAGGACTAGTAAGAAAGGTAAGATGCTTGATCCTTAAAATGCACTTAAAACTAAAATAAATAAACCCCAGAGTTGTGTAGTGTCACTGAACATGTGCAAGACCTGCCTATGGGTGTATTATCAGAAATACACCTTATCAGCAAGGTAAATGAAAATACTTGTAGGTATCTGATACAACCTCCATCTGATTAAAAAAAAAAAAAGAAAAAGGCAAACTTTTCTCCAGATTAGCATTTTTTTCAATCTTTCATGATGTGCTTCCTGTCGTGGAAGCAAAACTGGGCCCCTGAAAATCCCATGCTTGTGTTTGCTGTTTGAAGTCATCTTAGTTTGAGTAGGTGTTAAATTCAAGTTAATTTGGGGCATATAAAGAACAGGATATCAGTGAACAGGGGCTGCTGCTCCACCTTGAGGTGCCTGAAAGAACACAGAGACTTTGATTCTAAGGATGTTACATTTCTTGAAATACTTATTAATTAGGTTGCACTATCCCATCATTATTTTAGAGTGGGAAACCCATGCAGAAGGGTGTTTGATTCATGTATTGGCAAACATTTGTGGAGCCAAGCACCAACCTTGCTGATGAGCCCCTGAATAACTCTATAAAATGTGGGCTGAATATTGTACTAATTATTAAAGTGTGTGTAGTACTGAAGTTTCTAATTGCTAGATACGAAACAATCCTTCCCCGCATCTGAATTTCAGGAAACAAAAGAATAACAGTCTTTATTATCTATGTTTCTCTAATTTCCTTTTTTTTCCCCCTGTCTTTTGTTGCAGGAATATGCCCGGAAAGCTCTGGATTTTATCTGGGAGAAGAGGCAGCGCAGCAGCAACTTAGTGGGTGTCACTATCAACATCCACACTGGAGACTGGGTCCGAAAAGGTGGGTGGTGTCCTGGCTCGGGATCAGGGACCACAGGGGATTTGGAGCCAGGGAAAAAATTCCTGACACAGCCCCAACACCCTTATCTAGATTATATAAAAGTATTGCATCAGTTAAACCTGCTCCACTAAGGGCCTGGCTTTGCTCTGGAAGGGTTTTTTGGTAGAGGAACAAGTTTTGCGCATTGCAAAGTGCTCCCTGATTTGCTTTATTACTGAGAGGGAAATGCCTTGGGATAAACTTTCAGAGGTTTTGCTGTAAATACATAGGAAAAATATAAATAGGACTGTAGAAGTGATTTCCTCTGAGGAAAGTGAAACAACTGGCTTCAGTGCGTGTCTCTCCCTATTATTATGTGCACTGGCATTGCAAAGCCTTTGGCTTAGACACACAGTGTTGTGTCTCTGCATCCATCTGGACCTTAATTGTGGTGATAGGAGGCTTTTCCTTTTTACTGGAAAAGCCTTTGAAATCAGAGTGGAAAAATATGGAAAACACCCATATATCTACTTCAAGTAAACCCACCTTTTCATTTTCTCCTGTTTCCAGATAGCGGCGTTGGAGCAGGAATAGATTCATATTATGAATATTTATTAAAAGCCTATGTCTTGCTGGGAGATGACAGTTTCCTGGAGAGGTTTAACACGGTAAGTTAACACTTTGCTCAGGCTTCTGTCTTCTGTGAGACACATTTAAGATGAATTGTGTTGTCAGCTGTTGGCCTGAGCAGCCTGTGAAGAGATCTTTAGCAAAATTTCTGTCACTTCTGCTGTGTTTAGTGCCAGCTCTTTTTACTGGGGGGTTTTGCTAATCTTGGGTGATTAACTGGCACCTGAGCAGTATTTTAACCCCAGAATCTTCTAGACCTTTCTCCATGTTTCCAGTACAGTAGAAACTGTATTTCAGGATCACCTTGGACAGTGCAATGCTGGAAATGTTTCTGTAAAACAGTGTAAGGGCCTCTTGTTACAAGCCAGGGTACAACTTCTGTCCTGGAGCAGCAGGAAAGATCTGAAAATCAAAGTCTGGATCTTGCTTTGCACTGCAGATCCTCAGGCCCAGGACACATTTAAGTATGCTTACAAGCTGAAAACCACACTTGGATTACTAAATTCACATGATCACTATGCAGCTGTCAGCATCTTTTATTCTTTCCTAAGAGTATTATTTCTTTTGAAAATAACAACATCCATTAGAAACGTTTTAGATGGTAGAATGATTTTATATCTTACAGCATGATTTTCCATTAATATGAAAGCATTTTCAGCTTTCAAATGTGTCTTAACTGTGCTAGTTCTTTGTTTATCACATGACTGCTGAATATACTTCTGTGCATGTGTATGTGACAAGTTTTGCATGTGGAGATTTTTCAGTATTTATGTCTTTTTAGTTTGCAAAACTAGAACCTGCTGGCCTTGCCAACTGTAGTAATGATTGGGAACGTAGTCCTGGTTCTTCCACTGAAATAAAATGCCAGTCTGGTGAGCTCTATCTGTTTTTGGAATGGTATTGATAGCACAAACTCACGTTTTTTCTGCTGTTTGGCAGCACTACGATGCCATAATGAGATACATCAGCCAACCACCTCTTCTTCTTGATGTTCATATTCATAAACCAATGCTAAATGCTCGGACCTGGATGGATTCTTTGCTGGCTTTCTTCCCTGGGTTGCAGGTAAGGTTTAAAACCCAGGAGCAGATGGTTTTAATAACAAGTAAATTATTAACTGGACTGGATATATAGTACTCAGGTCAAGCTTAGTAATTTGATTTTCAGAAATACTGGGTGAGTTTCCCTGGAAGTGTCCAAGGCCAGGTTGGATGGGGCTTGGAGCAAGCTGGGCTAGTGGAAGGTGGGACTGGATGAGCTTTAAGGTCCCTTCCAACCCAAACCAGTCTGTGATTCCATGATTTCTCTACTCACTCCTTGTCACTTCATTGCTGTGATGCTTTTCTGGCCATGTTGACTATCAAGAAAAGTATGTCCATTAATTTGCTTCCTGCTCCTAGTCACGAAAACACTCAAATTAATCTGCCTTTTTAGTAGTCTAGTGACAAATTTTCTAGTTTGTATGTCCTTTATATCTTCACAACAAACTAAATCACATTTCCACCCCAGCTCTCTGTAAATGACAGAGATCTTTGTTCTACATAGACAATAATCTTAATGAGTTCACTGATTTGGAATATTTGTGGCTTACACTGAAAGGGAGTCATAATTACAGGATGAAGTGATTGGTCTGTAGCTTTTACATGAACACAAGGAGTGTGCTTAACTTTGAATATTATTGGTATGCTTGGTGAATTCGTGTTAACTTTATTATTTCATTTTAGGTGTTGAAGGGCGACATTAGACCTGCAATTGAAACTCATGAGATGCTGTATCAGGTTATAAAAAAGCATAACTTCCTTCCAGAGGTAAGGTTGTGGTTTTTTGATTGTGTAGAGTTGATTTTTTTACCTCAATTTGAGCAGTCTCAGATACACCTTTGAAAAAAACCAGTAGGTATATGTGTTATTAAAATGAAAAGGCTCATTTCCACAGTATTCTTATGTGATTTGCAGTTATGCATATGTGACAGCTGTGTTCTGGGTATGAAATATTTTTTCCTTCAGTCCTGCTGTAATTAACACAATAATGGGAAGCTGCTGCTATTAACAATTGCTTAGACTTCATATTTCAGTCTTTCAAAATTGACCTTGACTCATTTCTTTATGCAGAACTTGTATAATCACATTTTAGTAGTAGCTGCTTAGTAACATAATAGTGTTAATGCTAAAGATCACAGTCTTCTTAATTAACCCAAGGAGGGAACCTAAAGACTGAGGGCATGTTCTGAAATTCTGCATCATGGCCTTGAAAGTCAGTACACAGACTCACTGCAGATGCTGCAAGTCTTTGAGCGAGTGAATTCTGCCCAGAAAAGCTTGTTCACCTGCTGAAGTGTGTGTCTTTAATCTGTGATGACCCAGAATATATGAGAAGGCTTCTGACTCCAGGTTTAATTTTGACTTTTCTCTGGTGTAAGCTTATTTCTGCTAGAGAACATTTTAATTAAACATCCCATTCACTTAATGTGGTTATTGAGACCCAAGAATGCTCTCTAAGCACTCAAATGATTCTTGATTTTTTTTTTTTGAGTGCTTTTAAAATGGTATGATTTGGCTCCTTGTGGTTTTTTTGGGTTGCTTTTTTGATGTTTTATACTTATGAAGAAAACTTTGAAAGGTCACTTAGTTGTATTTAAGCCAGCAGACCATCCCCTTTAGGAAGGACATAGTTTAAACCTTTGTATGAAGTAGCAAATATATAACAGAAGTGACTTTTCCCAATGCATATTGAGAGAGAATACAGACTAGGAGATTTTTAGATAACCTGACTTCTCGTCTGTGTCATTAATTTAGAAAGAGCTGTTTAACCATCTGTCAGTTTGAAATGACACTTCAGTGCACTGGATGTCAGGTGGAGGGAATGTTTGCAAAAGTGGTGTTTATCCAAGCTTGGGTGGTTGTAATATTATCATTAAATTCTGAATAAACCCGTGTTTGGTTTTTTTCATTCTTGCATTTATTTCTGTCTGTCCTTTCTCATCCTCAGGCATTCACAACAGACTTCAGAGTTCACTGGGCTCAGCACCCTCTAAGGCCTGAATTTGCTGAAAGCACTTACTTCTTGTATAAGGTACAGTCACGTTCAATCCTCAGACTTCTGGTCACTCTTTGTAGCACCTCGAATCTTGTTGCTCTTTTATTTCAATCCACAATTGAGTAGCACATCTTCATCTTATTTTACCTCCTGGAGCCAGCTGTGTAGATAACCAAGGTGTAAGTGCTGATTATCAACAGCTGTTCTAGGAGTTTTGTTGTATCTCTAGCATTAGAAAGTGACAAAGAACCATTTTTAAAAGATTTTTAAAATAGGCTGATCTCTTTTCAAGAAATCTTAAAGACCAAGAGCAAAAGCCTTTTGTACTCCAGAGAAGAAAGTGCTGATTGTACAGTAGGTGCACCTCTGTGCTTAGTTTTGCTTTGTTATTTGTTTTTCTTTTACAGGCTACTGGAGACCCTTACTATTTAGAAGTAGGAAAAACCCTCATTGAAAACTTGAACAAGTATGCAAGAGTTCCTTGTGGGTTTGCTGCCATGAAGGATGTCCGTACAGGAAGTCATGAAGACAGGTAAAAGTTTTCACCAAAAAATTAAATTACCTTGTTGTAATTGAATTAATTGAATTTTGAGTAGCTGTCTGTCTTCAGTTTGATAACCAAGTCTCAAATTACCCATTTGTCATAGTCTGTAAACTGTTTCAATAGCTTTATAGTTTGTTCCATAAGAATATTTTTAGTTCAACAATGTTTTATTTGTCTCAGAGCAATAGATAAATTACCTTCAAACAAAATATACCTCAAATCTGTAAGTTTGTAAGGAAGTTTATCTGGTTTTTCTGTAATTCTGTTTTGTACTGAACATGCTGAATCATTGCCCTCCAAACAGAGTTTCTTCCAAGTGGAAGGAATTCTAATGGAATTACACTCAGCAATAACAGTCATGAAGTCTACAGAGTTGGAGCAATAGGATTATTTATTTTACTGATGTTTTAGAACAAAGGAGATTTCCCTAAAGGACATCCACTCTTTTTTTTTCTTTTCCCATAGAATGGACTCGTTCTTTCTGGCTGAGATGTTTAAATACCTGTACCTGCTGTTTGCTGATAAGGAAGACATGATTTTCGACATTGAAGATTACATCTTCACTACAGAAGCTCATCTACTGCCACTTTGGCTCTCCACTACAAACCAAACCATCTCCAAAAAAAACACAGTACGTAACACCTCAAATCTAAATCAGGTTGAGGTGCTTTGAATCAGTTCCTTTTTTTTTTTTGAGGGGAAATGGAAGAAAAATCAGGAAATAATCATAACTTGAAGCAGTGTGCCAGTTTGAACACATTTAATATGCAGTATTTCATCATATTAACAGTGCCAGTCACAGGAGTGTGAATAATGTTTCCATGACTGGATTCTGCACTGCTGAACCTTGAGAAATTGGAATATTAGCAAGATTTAACAAGAAAATAATTCCCTACCTCTCTCAATTTGAAAATAACACACTAGGATGTTTTCATCTCCATTTTCTAGTGTTTTTCCTAAAGCAAATATTTACAATAACATGCCCAAGTTTTTGTTGTCTGTTTTACTTCATTAACCCTTGGCAAATTTTGAAAAGTTTCTTGAGACAGCTTCAAAGTTATTTTGACATGGTACAGCTATAATTTTTGGTATATTTAATTGTTTTAATCCACATAATATCTATCTCTTGTGTAAATGTGAGACTGCTGATGTGTTTATAAATTATTTAACCTTCCAGAATAACCTGTAGCAATACAACTGTGCTGTGAAGCATCATAAATACTCATCATTTATGGTTTTGTGGTCAATAAGGTGACATAATTTATCTTTAAGGCAATACTACTACTGGCAAGCAGAAGAAATGCATGAGGAAGTGGAGTGTCTGAGACATCAGGGACATAAATTCCCTTATTTATGCCTCTATCTTTAACCTTTACTCAGAGTTTTACAATAATGCCTGGCTCAGAGGAAAAGGCTTGTGCTGTGTCCTGGAGAAATCTTATAACTGAGGAGAAATCACCCTGTTTTATGCACTCTAGCATTAGACAGTGACAGATGTTTAATTATTTGATGGTAATGTCCAACACTGGTAATATATTTAATGTATTTAATGGGTCATGGGGCTGCTTTTTAATGTTCCTTGATGGAACATTAGGGTGTGTGGATCCCACACCCCCTCTCAAATGTTCTTTCCCTGAGAATTTATTTCCTTTTTTTCTTTGAGTTTTGCAAATGGAAGGTGTTTTTTACACCACCTTTTCTGAAGGGTCTGGAGGGGCATTTTATGTAACACTTGTTCCCAGTATAAGAATTTGGATACTTTTGAGACAGGCAGGATTCAGCTGTCAAGGCTGGCCTAACTTAGGTCATTCTCTTGAGAACCACAAATGTTAATAAAAGGCCAGTAAAGAAGGTAAATTGCTCAAATACAGTTTTCTTAAGCTCTTTAAGTCTTAAGTTGTTAATGGGCATAATACAGGTCAAAAAATCCATTGAAAATGGTGTCAAATGGTAAAAGGCTGTGATGTTGGGTGTGTTACTCTTTGATGGAATTTTATCTGAATGAATGGAATGTGTAAATTATTTTTAACATAAACGCACTGCTGTGAAGACAAACCACATGTGAGGTAGTTTGTAGTGTGAACCCAACATCCTGTTTGTATTTGTTCTCATAAACAGGAAAGGTCATGTCTTAGTATTCCTGTGAACCAGTAGCCCTTTAGGTCTTGAGTTTTAGGGAGCCTTTAAATACTTGATTTTTAATTAGCTAGTAGTTGCAAACAGGAGGGGTGGGTTTTTTGTAGATAAATACATTAATTTTTATGAGTGAGAAAATTAACTTGCTGGTTATTTAACCAGTTAGTTGCAAAGCTAAGGACAGGCTAAATGTGGCTCCAAACCACCAGCCACGTTCCACGTGTCACAAACCAGCAGTTTGTGCAAATGTTAAAACTCTGTCAACCTTCCTGAAAATAGAAATTGTTTGAATTATAAATAGATTCAGACTTGCAAGTCTGTGTGGCTCCTGAGGAGGAGAACCTTTTGTTCCTAGGAAAGGATGTGAGATTTTTGGTACCACAAAGCAGGAGTGCCCCAAGGCCTGCAGCTGGTTGCAGTACCAAGTGAAACCATAACTACTCCCTTTAGTTGTCCAGCACAGAAAAGTGCAGGGTCATGAGCAGGCCCTGCCAGCAGAGGTTTAGCTGTCTCTGGAAAAAAAAAAAAATCTGGAAACTGTGTATAAATTTATTAAATTACAAATTAGAATCGGTGTTGTATTTCTCAATCTCTAGAACGGGGTCGTAGGGCACCGATTCCCCTCTCTTGCACTCAGCTGCTGCGTGTCCTGAGCACAGATATCACTGCAATGAGGTTTAGCTGTTGATTTGCTTGATAGGAAAATCTAACCTGCATTTTATTACTGTGTATCTTCTGTTTTAGACCACAGAGTACACAGAGCTGGACGACAGCAACTTCGACTGGACCTGTCCCAACACCCAGATCCTTTTCCCGAATGACCCGATGTTTGCCCAGAGCATTCGTGAACCTCTGAAAAATGTGGTGGATAAGAGCTGTCCCAGGGGCCTTTCCAGAGCGTAAGAGGAACATTTTCTGTCTTTTATTTTAGCATGGGACTGAGTGGGATAGGATCTGTTAGGCATGGAAGGAGAAATATGAGGGGTACTGGATGTACTGCTCGAGCTTGCAGTCCTTTGGGAAAGGATTCCCAGTTACAGGAAAAATCAGTTGTGATTTCTCTGGCACCATCAGCAAGACTTAGTTAATTTCCAGCAGGAATTAGCAAGTCTTTTGTGAGCAAAAGGAGCTTAATGAGCCACGTACCTGGGCTACAGTTCCCACTTGGAGCATTACAGGAAGTGCATCTCTCTGATTTTCTAAAATTAATTTCTGTAGTCTCATGAACAGTTCTGCAACTCTTCTTTGTAGTAAGCAAGTCATGCTGCCATATGTAACTTCACCTGTTCTGAGGGATTTAGGGTGGTGTTAAAGCCAAAGAAGTTTATCTTTCTGACCAGCTCTTTTATTTTTATACTTCATGAGTAAAACTGAGTAGCAACTGCATGAGGAAAACTGGCTTTAGTCAGTCTTACAATAATGCAGACTACTTAGAAATGAGAGAGAGCATATGGCAGTATTGTTATCAATACTGGAGGGGTGTTTTGCACTATAAAATTATTGATAATATTGACAACTTTTTCCAAAAAGATATCTTGATTGAGAAGTTGCATTCTACTGAAGCTTGTACTCAGTGTTACTGCAAAGAATTCTAACCTTGTGCTGGTGGGGATAACGTGAGAGTTCTGTTTCAAGAATAACCCGTTTTTTTAAAGCTTTGATCTCTGATGTCTTTTGGCAGAGAAGAGAGTTTGGGAAGTGGACCAAAACCACCGTTGAGAGCCAGAGATTTCATGGCCAGTAATCCTGAGCACTTGGAAATACTGAAGAAGATGGGAGTCAGTTTGATCCATCTGAAGGATGGACGGGTGCAATTAGTGCAGCATGCAGTGCAAGTAAGGCCTGACAGAGTATATTTTTTAAGAAATTTCAGCAAAATCCTGCCAGCAATGATATTTGACACTTGGAGCTTGAGGAGGGACAGCCAGACTCTGGAAAGGAGGCACATGAGCTGGATATGCAGCTATATTTAGCAGGCTGATGCTTGTTAATATTTTACCTCAGCAAGACTTTTAACTAATCTTGCATTAAATTAGGTGGAGGCTGTTCATGTTAAAGTGATGTAGCTCACAACATCCTATCTGAAAACACTGCTTTCAGCGTGAGATACTTCCCTTTCCTTAGGAGGTCTGTGTATATTTTCAGCCTTCTGGGTGGTTCAGGTGCTAAAATACCCGATTTGAAATGATGAGTGAGTGGCAGCGAGCATCCACTCTGTGTTTGAAAAGTCTTTGTAGCAAAAGTAACTTCTATTTCTTTTCCCCCCAAGTTTCTCAGACATTTCGGATAAAACTGATGGTTGGTTCTTTCCTCTGCAGGCAGCGAGTTCCCTGGATGCCGAGGACGGCTTACGGTTCATGCAGGAAATGATTGAACTCTCCAGTCAGCAGCAGAAGGAGCAGCAGCTCCCTCCTCGTGCTGTGCAGATCGTTTCCCATCCCTTCTTTGGCAGGGTGGTCTTGACTGCTGGCCCAGCACAGTTTGGGATGGACTTATCCAAACACAAAGCCGGGGTGTGTAAGATGTGTGTGAGATCTGTCCCTTGCTTTCTCGTCCTTTCCTTGTTGCTAAAGCCTTAATTTCACTGTCCTGGAAGTATTTCAGGGCAGCCAGGTGGAGGGTGATCAATTAATTACAGTTGTTAAAATGACAGCAGTGACAGTCATTTAGATGAGTGGCTTATCCCTGTGCTCTGCTCCTGAGTCATCAGTCATGGTTTAGGATTTAAAATACATACACAGGATGATTTTTGAAACAAATTTATCCAACCTGCAGCATGACATGGCTAAAGAGATGTTGATTCAAGGGAAGGTTTTCCTCCCATGTCAGCCACGAGTTGCAGAAGCCCTTTTAGAGCTAAACTAAGCTGTTCTTATGCAAAAAAAAAAAGAAAACACCACAGAGGCAGTGATCCCTTTTGGAAACAGTAATAAACCTCCATGGCTTTGGTGGGGCAATTTACAGCCCCAAAGAGGAGTTTTCCAGACTAGCAGTGCACAGAAGAAAATATTCCAGAGACAACAGTTCACAGGTGCAGATGAAATACTCTGAATATGAGAATTGGGTTTTCAACCAGGCATTCATCCTTTAGTTCTCAGAACTCCAGTTTCAGGGTACAGGTTGCCTGCACTGACAGAAGACAAGACTAAATGCTTTAGATTAAGTGAAGAAACAAAAGTACTTCGGAATCTTCTACAAGCTTGAACCTGCTGCTTTAATTCTCTCTTTATTTTTTCCAAACAGACAAGAGGATTTGTTGCAACCATTAAGCCATATAATGGATGCTCAGAGATCACTAATCCTGAGGCAGTGAAAGAGAAAATTGCTCTGATGCAAAGAGGCCAGTGTATGTTTGCTGAAAAAGCACGAAACATTCAGAAAGCTGGAGCCATAGGAGGCATTGTTATTGGTAAATAAAATTCTAAGTTGTTCATTTGTGTGAGCTGAACCTAGTTGTACAGATTTGAAGGTGCAGGAAAGCTGACAGGCTGTTAGGCTGAGATGCCAGTACTCCAGCACAAGAGCTGTGCTTTCAGAAGATGAAGAGATGTTTCAGGTTTGGCTCTGTACAGAAAGTGCAGCAAAACAAACTGGGATGGGGGGTTGTCTCTGTCTCTGCAGATGAAAAGTTGCTATTTTAAGGATCACAGAGTGCTGTGGGTACTAACTGCTGAGGAAAAACGGGGGTACAAAGGAAAACTGGGAAGGAAAACAAGTGCATGAGTTGGGGTTTTGCTTTGCACAGTGAGTGCTGTGCCTGGGACCCTCTGGGCAGGGAAAGCAGCTCCCAGTCTGCCAAAGCTCAGAGCTGCAGTTTGAGCTAACAGGAAGTTTGCCTTTCCCTTTGTGTGCCCTGCCTAGATGACAATGAGGGCAGCAGCAGTGACACAGCTCCTCTTTTCCAAATGGCCGGGGATGGAAAGAACACAGATGACATCACAATTCCCATGCTCTTCCTCTTCAACAAGGAAGGAAACATTATCCTGGATGCAATCCGGGAGTATGAGGCTGTGGAGGTGCTCCTGTCTGATAAAGCAAAAGACAGAGGTAAGGTTGGAGGGGATTTCTGTAAATGTAGCTTCCATCTGTGCTGTCCCACAGTGCAAAATGTGCAGTAATTTGGGCTTCTGCCCAAAGGTGCCATAGTTTTGTTTGACGTTGGAATGAGTTCTTTGTTAGGAAAACCATTATTGACGTGGATCCTTGTCCTCTCCCCCTGCAAGTTAACATCCAGAAATGCTGTTCCTAACTTAAATGTCACTTGGACTAAGGAGAAGAATACAGCATTTTGGGTTCCTTCTGAGCCCTTTTTGTCATCATGAGCTTTGAAGTAGCGTCAGGAACAGTCTTAAGTGTTTCCAGTGCCCTACATTGACAATGCCCCTCCCTTACCAAACTCCCCAGTGACATTCCTGCTGCCCAAAAGGAGAGAGACAAGTGTTAGAAGTATTTTGCCTGTCTAAGGAGAAGTGGTTATCGTGAGAAATGAGGCTGCTGACCTCAGATGTTTCCTGGGTTTTCTTGTATAATACAAGAAAATTGCAAGCTAATACATTCCCAGTGGAAATGTTTTGAGTAGGGCAGAAAATTCCAGATTTTCCTCTTGTAAGCCTTCCTCATAGCACTGCTGTGTCCAAGCAGAGTAGGTTAGAAAAGTACCTCTAGAAAATCAGTGGCAGCATTTATCTCGTGCACCCTTGCAAAGGTGATATGCCCAAATCTAGTGTTGTTTCTTCCTAGCTTACAAATCCCTCCTGTTTGTAACTGTGCTAAAGTGCTCTAACAAAATGCTCAATACGAGATAGCTCTGCCTTTGAGAATTTGTAATCCATGTCTGCTTCTTCCCCCCCCACCCTCCTCGTGCTTCCCTTTGGAATCCCAGCAACAATCTTTAAAGGTAAAATGATTCCAAACTACATTATTGATAGCAGTAAGTATCCCATGGCAAAACTGGCATGTGCAGTTAAATTCCCTGCAGGTCCTGAAATATCAGTGTCCTGTGTTCTGGCCATAAAGATCAAACTGCAGAGAAATCTCCATGGTTAAAGGGGGCAGCTGTTGGGGATCTAAAGTGGGACTCGGGCTATGTGTTGGTAGTTTGAGTGGGGGTGTGATGGGGGAGGCTCAGCCCTTGGCTCTCTTAAATTCACAGTTCAGTGAACTTATAAAGCTGCCCAGCTCTCCCTTGCTCAGATGTAGGATCCTGGTGGACCTGGGAGTGCTTTAAAATCCAGTATTGAAGTTCAGTGCACACAGTGGGTATTTGTTAAGACTGAAGGAGGGTAACTAGCACTGACCCACAAGTCACTTCTGACGTTTGAGGAACCAAAACAAGCCTCACTGTATTGTTTGCCATCATTTAAAATGTGTTTAAAATAGTCTTCCCTGCCCTCTCTTTGTAAAAATGTGTTCTTTAGTAACATTAAATTTCCATATCACTGCAAAGTCTGCATTTTCTTGAAGAAATAAGGCCAAGGGAAGTGACCTTGCTTTTTTGAAATACATAATAAAGTGCTGCATTCCTATGGTTGTTCTAACTCTTTTTTTTTCTTTTTTTTTTTTTCCCCTTCCCTCTCAAAGACTTGGAAATGGAGAATATGGACCAGAAATTAACTGAAAATGATTCACATAAACAGAACTCAGAGGAAGCTGCTTCAGGATCTCAGGATGTTGGTGCAGCCAGTGAGGAGCCCGAGGAAGGAGGAGAGAGCTCAGATGTCGCTGACCCTGGTTCTTTATCTCCTGCTAATGCAGACAGTGCCAGTGTTCCCACTTCCCATCAGGATTCCTACGTCCCTGGAACTGAGGAGGCCGGTGCTCCAGAGCCAGCATGTACATCAGGGGATAACCAGCCTCAGGAACAAAAGACTGAGACAGAGTCAGATTCCAAAGTTAACTGGGATAATAAAGTCACACCTATGGAATCCATATTAGCAGACTGGAATGAAGATATAGAAGCATTTGAAATGATGGAAAAGGATGAGCTATGACTTGTAATAGTAACTTATTTGTTAATAAACAAATGGAGACCTCTTTGGGTAGGAGTGAGGCCCTGATATCCAAGCAAACATATTCAGTATTGTGATGAGCAGCCAGGTGTCCCCCGGGGGGCACCACGGAGATCCCGCACGCGCTTTGTATTGTTTTAATTCCTCCTGGCTAAAATGGGAACGGTGCAATCCAAGCCTCTGTGTGGCCCCACAGCTGGGGCTGGAGCCCAGGCAGGGAAGGAGCCCGATTCCTGCGTTCCAGGCTCCGGGAGGACACGCTCCCTCGGGCCCTGGGAAGCAGGAGCCGAGCACGGGGGGGTGACAAACCACCGCCGGTTATCGATGGCAGCGCTGGGAGCTCCCCCAGTGTCCTGGAGCCCTTCCCAGCTGAAATCCTGGGGAACAGCAGCAGGGGAAATCACTGCCAGCTGTCGTGTCTTTAAGGCACAGCTGGGAGCGGTTTGGTTTTGTCCTGACATATCAGACCCGCTAGTGTTGCTCATCACCTCGTTCCACCAGGAACCAGGACGATGACGTGGGAAGTTTTCCCTCCTGCTCCCGTCCAAACCAAAGGCACTGTGTGAGCAGGTTCCACCAGCTGTGGGGCCCACCAGGAAGAGATAGGGGAAGGTCATGCTCGAGGCTGAGGTGAAGTGGGCAAGGCAGGTGTTGAGTCCCAGGTATTTCCTTTGGCCTCCCAGGTTGAGAAACTCCAGCCTGCCCTGAGCTAAGGAATTGAAATGGAGAGGACACAGAGCTACATCAGCTCTAACAAATCCTTTTTCTACAAGTTTGACTTCTAACAGCTTGACTTTGTTGTCGTTCTTTTTATATGCAACTTCTGTATGTGTGATGTTTAAGGCAGGGAGGCCAGTGCCAGTAGGGAAGTGCAACAATTTGGGTAGTTGGGTCGATAGTTCAGAGCCCAGGGATGTTACTCTGGGCTCTGGAATTTGTTACAGGTAAGTGTGAGTCCTGATTTGTTATCCCCATTGTGAAAAACTATTTAAATAAAAATGGGGAAGTTTAAACAACTTAGAGACATTTTTGACTGTGTCCAAAGAAACTGCCAAAAACTAATTAACTTGATTTATATAAACTGCTTTTAGTGAATTGTGGTTTAAGGAATTGTTTTATATTAAAGACTAAATGAACACTGCCTATATGCTGCACAAGGCTAAAAATGAAGGGTTACGTTCATGGTTACAATGGAATAAACAACAAAAGAAAGTCCCACTCTGAACTGCACCTTTGATTTAGCTGGTGAAATTACATGTGCTGAATATGCAACTGTTAATTAGCACAGCCATCCTGTAGGTATTTATACTCCTGTACAGCGAGCAGAGCAATCCCAGGCAATGTTGTATCCATGTATCCAAGCCACAGTCGCTTTCAGGAAGTCTCACAATGCACAGGCACCTTCTGAGAGCATGGCAGCCCATCCAGGCGTCATCCATAACTTCATGTCTCTAGGGCAGGAGGGAGCTGAGGAGGATCAGTGAATAAGTGGCCTTTGAAATTTTAAATGTAGTTCTAAATTCCTTTTTGCACAAATAACTGGAGGTTTGGACTGGTGAGCAGGGCTTGAAGCAGCTGGGGTTTTCAGTGGGGAATGTTTTTTATTCATGCTTTTAGTTACACCAGTTTCTTCATGTGAAGCATTTGACCATGGGAGCCTTGTAAGAGTGTCCTTGGTTCCCTGGAGCCCTGGGAGTGCTCGGGCTCGAAGGGACCTGACCAGAATCAAACCCATCAGGGGCAGATCAGATGTTTTCCCCTCGGATAATTCCTTTGATCTGTCAGTGCTCAGTGCCACATAGGAGCATTTCTGTTCCCGTGCTCTTTGACACGGACATCATCTTCATTCTTGGTAGCTCTTTTGGTGACAATAGTTATTTTTATATCTCAGAGGCCTCTGGTCCTTTACTGTGTCAATACAGCAGCTCAAGCTTTTCTTTTTTTACTTGCAAATTTAGCTGTAGATGTCAAATTTTATGAAAATATTAACTTCCCTTGCCATCACCAGCTCCTTTTTATTTAACTGCTTTCTCCACACCTATTGCTGAAGCAGCA
This sequence comes from Myiotriccus ornatus, assembly GCA_036023395.1. NCBI lineage: Eukaryota > Metazoa > Chordata > Aves > Passeriformes > Tyrannidae > Myiotriccus > Myiotriccus ornatus. Next base: position 24,091,992 of record JAYRBT010000005.1, on the reverse strand, counting down.
GACATTACCTTTGAGGGATTTCCAGCGATCCCAGAGCTCCATGTGGATTTGATGCAGTGTTTTGGTGGTGGCCTACCTCAGATAACTGTTGCCTCCTTCCTTTTGGGTTGGTGTTTTTGTTTCAGTTAGTTTCTACTTTCCCTTTGAAACCATCATGAGAGCCATAGCTTTGTTTACAGAACTGAATCAGGGAAGGTTGACCTTTTGGGAAAGAGGATGAGATTGGGGAAGAGTTTTATTCAGGTTATTTTCACTTTGTATTTCCTTACAAGGACATAGGCTTTAGTTTAACCTGTTCATATCAGCCTGGAAATAAGTCAGTTTTCTGTTAGTGTCATCTTAAAAAGCAAAAAGAATGTATTCATTAAAAAAAACCACAACCTTTCGGAGAGGGGAGCAGATATTCTTCCCAAAATCTTGGAAGCCTGCTCCCTTCCAAAGGAATATTGCCAGTACATCATTAATCACTAACTGCCCTTGTGTATAGCACTGTACATTTATTTGAACACTGAAGAATTCAGGAATCACAGCTGAAACTAGCACTTACTCCATGCCATGTAATTCAGATCAGCCAATTAATTTCTTATTTGATCTTAAAGGAATCTTAATTGTTTACATTTATTTGTTTCTTAATGGAGTTTCGGAATGAGCCCAGCTTTGGTTCTCCTCCTCCTGCCAGTGCACCTGAACAGGCACCAGTGAGTGTGCATTGAGAGGTTGAAAATGGGACCTTTTATGCAACAGGCATCAGTCAGAACACAGGAAACAAACCATTCTGTGAATGAAATATTGTACGGTTAGATTTTATAAGATTTTTCGGGTTTTGGTTTGTTTTTGGTTTTTTTTTTAGCCAGCCCAATTTACAGCCGTATATTTTCTTATGAAAGACGTCTAATAACAGGTGCTGTAACACTGTTGTTGGGTTTTACTCTCTGGTGATAAAGTGTATACAATATTTCCAAGGGCAACTATGTACTGTGATGTAAAAGTCTGGGCTAAAATGTATATAATCCATGTACATAATTGTGTACTTGATTATAACTGCTGATTGTAAAGATTTAATAAAATGTAAATATTCTGGCCAAGCTGTGCTGAACTGGTGCTCCTTTGGGAATTGCTGGGATTTTTTGGGGAGGCACATCAGATTCTTTGTAATAAAACCCCCACCTTTTCAGCCCAAAATTGAAAGTGGAATGGAAGAGCTCTCGGCAACCTGAGCTAATCGTACTATTTCAACATCTCTGTGACTTGGGCATTATTATTTTATTTTTTAAATCCAGAATACGCATCCTCAAAAGTTCATCGGAGCTCCTGTTTTCATTAGAATTGAAAAAAAAATCCCAGGTAAGTCTTGGAGGAAGGTGTATTCCATCATCCCTCTTATCAGCTGTCCTCCAGCACCTCTACTCCCATGAGTTCTTCCTCTGTGGAAGTTAGGATTAAGAAAATTAATTAGCATAATTAAATGGGGATTAAGAAAATCAGGATTAAGATGCAGGAGCCCAAAATTCAAGTCCTGGTTACTGCTGAGCAGCGTTTATGATTCCCGATCCTCCCCTGGGACACTCTCAATGGATGCCTGGGGGGTAAGGAAGGCATGGTGGCATCAGGTCGTCACCCCTCCTATTAGAACTATATTTATGAATTTATTCCAATAACTGTATCGATGGCCTGTTACTCAACTGCCACATTTCCATCTCCTACTCAGGTCACCTGAAGGACTTCAGCAGCTCTGACTGAAATTCAGCCTCAGCTGCTGCTCTTCCCATCCTTCACATCGGCCCCAAAGCTGCTGAATGGCAGGAGTCCCGTTTTCTTCCGAAGTGCTACCTAAAAAGGTAACGTTAATAAATGTTTCCAGCTGGAACGGGGCCTATAGAACATGTTTGCCTGGGGAAAGTTCACCCAAGCTGTGAAGCTCCCAAATTCATCTTTATCAGCCCCTCGGTGGAGAGCACGATGTGATGTCACGGCACAAGGGCTGGCCCATTGCAGCGGCAATTCAGGCCAAAGTGGTGCCAAAAAAAGCCTGTGTGGTGCTCCCTGGTACCCACAAGTGGCTTTCGGGGAGCAGAGGGACCACCTCGGGATGGTTCGGGCGCTCCACTGGCTGCCACACCAGGACAGACCTGATGGCAGCAGTGCAGGGCAGAGAATGAGAAAACATCCAGGAAAACAGTTTCATCCTTAAAAAAAACCCACGCAAGCCCTCACCCAGTGTCTCCCTGCCCTCACCCAGTGTCTTCCTGCCCTCACCCAGTGTCTCCCTGCCCTCACCCCCTTTGCCAGGGACGCTGGGATGGGAAGGAGTGGCTGGGTTTCGGGCACAGCCCTTGGCCCGGGGGGATGCTCGGAGGTTTGATCTGGGACACACGGAGCAGGAGCGTGGATGAGAGAAATCCTGAGCCGGCTCTGCTGAATTTGCTGCATTTTAGGCTTTCCCTACAGACCTCTTCTCCCGGCAGGCAGGTAGCTGATCGTTAGAGACGTGTTTTTATCCTCCCCTCTGCAGCAAAAGCCGCTTCCCCATCCCTGCTCCGGCCCAGCACTCCTCAAAGGTGAAGAAAATCAGCAGAGGCGGCTTTAAAAAGGCACAAGGGGGCAAAAATCCCGGGAAAAGCTGTGCAGGTGGGGGCATTTCGGCTCTCACGGCCTGCTTTATGTAACGGAGCACGTGGCTTCCCACGTTTATTTTGGGCTTGCCACGGGTGAGCTGATTGTGCCAGGCCCTGAGCATCGCCCTGAAACGATGTCAGTCTTCGCCGCGCTGGCATTACAGCATCATAAAAAATTACAGAGCTGCTATTTCGGGTAGCAGCTCTCTCCCCGACTCAGTGAATAAATGCAGCTCCATCTGACTCACTCCGGGGGATTATTAATAGACACAAAAGCAGAATGCCAAACCCCCAGGAACATCGCTCGGTTCCCACACGGAGCTTTCGAGTTTCTCGCGGCAATTTGCTCTCTCCGAGAACTTTTTGTCTCAAAATGCGATTTTTTTTTTTTTAAATTTTTTTTTAAGATGTGTAGCGAAAAAAAAATTAAATATGTGCGGGGGGGGGAGCAAATTGTCTGTTCAACTCACCCCCCGTGGAGGTTTGAGGGAGGATGTTCCGCAGGGATGGAGGATGGTCGCTCCAGCCCCGATCCAGCCCGGCATCACACACCCATCCCGGGGCAACACCTCCTGCTGACAGAGCCCCAGGGTGAGGCTGCTGCTGGTAACAAAGCCTGGAATAAAAGCTCGGGTGTCCTGATTGAAACACAAACCATCCAGGATGGCAGAGCAGTGAGGAGGAAGGGAACCATTCCGAGAGGGAAGGAATCACAGGCTTCTCCTTTTGCTGCCGTGGGTGCAGGGAATAGGTGTCCGTGAGGCTGCTCTTACAGCTGGCTTTTATGGAGGAGGTTCACAGTCCCACACATGTTTAGGGTGATGAAGAAGCAGCAGGAGCAGATGATCACGATGAGGAGGAGGAGGGTGATGATGATGGCTCTGCCATCTTCAAACTCAAAGTGAGCATTTACCTGGATGTCACGGGTAGAGATGTGCAGCTAAATTAAAAGAAAATAATTTTTTTTTTTTTTAATGTTCCCATCTTGCAGTTCCCCTGAGCTGGGGCTTCTTTCCCTTTGCCCCAAAAGCACAGTAACAATAACAGGAATTTTCACTTGGCGCTTACCCAGTTTTCTGGATGTTGGCCTTGAAGGCCTCCTTCCCAACAGTAATGCAAATAATGTGCCCCTCCAAAACCATCCCTGCATTCCTTGTCTCCTCTTCCCCAAACACCTACAGAATTACACTACACAGAGAAACATTTCAGCACTGAAAAAGCAGAGTTTCCCAGTAGTACCAGGACCCAGAGCTGGGTCCTCTGATGTCCAGCTCAACCAAAAGCATCCTTCATAAAGCCACACTGGCAGGAAGTTCCATAAATTTGTGCTTTCTCAGTGACCACCATAAAAATTGTCAGTACCCCACACTGCACGTGGCTGCAGACAGAGCTTATGATTACCCTGGGGTGCAAGTTATTTCCCCCTGGGCTGTGGCTGTCCCAGACAGGTAGAAGCTTCTTTGGGATATTGCTCAGACACCCCAACACCCCACACAGCACTTGAGTCGGGGCACTGGTTCCACAGTCATGGAAACATGGAATGGTTTGGGCGGGAAGAGACCTTAAAGCTCACCCAGTCCCACCCCCTGCCGTGGGCAGGGACACCTTCCACCAGCCCAGGTTGCTCCAAGCCCCGTCCAACCTGGCCTGGGACACTTCCAGGGACCCAGGGGGAATCACAGCTTCTCTGGGCACCCTGTGCCAGTGTCCCACCCCTGTGGACACCTCATGGTGTCATGGACTGTCACCTGTGGAGCAGCAATGTTGGTCAACGCTGTTGATGGCACAGCAGTGCCAACAGCAACTGGAAATCTTGCTAAAAGCTCACATTAAATCCATTCCTGGGTAGGCACACACACCCCCAGCTGGAGGCCTCTCCTGTTCTGAAGGTCTGACGTGTCAACCAAGCCCATCTGGAGTTGAGTGATTGCTAATTCCAAAGTGGAAGTGACAGGAAACTATTGTTTTACAGACCTGATAAAGCCGAAACAGCCGACAACCGAACATTTCTCCCTCAGCCTGATTTCCACGCGGTGACGGCGACGCCTCCGGAGTTCCGACTCATCTCCCGGTGCTTCACCGGCCCCGTGGCTCCTGTCCCATCATCCAGACTTTAAAGTGCTGTGCTCCGTGGCCTGTCATCAACCTGGACGTTCTTGCAGCAACAAAAGGGCACGCTGCAAAAAAAAAAAAACCCCAAACCCATGGGATGCCGCCGGGATCCCTGGCTCCTCTCTGTTCCAGGCGCGGCCACCGCGTCCCGAGGCAGCACCGAGCGCAACTCCAGCCGCAGGATGCACGCGGGGACGGTGGGATGAGGCCGTTCCCGGGACGAGGACTTCGCCTGTCTGAAATCACTGCTGTGCACGAAGGGATGGGAAGGAGCACCGAGCCGACCCGGGGTCTGTGGCAGGGGAGGAGACAGAGCTGGGTCTTCTGGCAGTGAGACTTAATTCAGAAATACCCCAAACTTCTGACTGAAAGCAAAGGAAGAAACGAATGTTAACGGGGGTGGAAGGGTTTGGGAAGGGGCACGGGTGAAGTGGAACTCGCAACAATTCAATAAAATAAAGGCATCATCGTTTTAGGACGAAGCTCGTAAATAAAACACGGCACTGGGCTGGACCTGGGGGATGGTCACCAGCCTCTTGGGCAACTCCTCCAGCTCCCCAGTTCCTCTCCTAACGCACGGGGCGAGCTCTGAGGGGGAGATCCAGCACTGCTCCAAGGGCTCCGGGCAAGGCAAAAAGCACAGCAAGGGAAGAGGGTTGATTGCAAAACCCCTTCACCACAATCTCCTCCGAGATCCCAGAATCCGGCTCAGAGCTTATTAAACAGTGACTCAGCCTCCTAAGGAGGAGTTTGGGCCCTAAATCACTTGAGACTTCTTTTAAGGGAACCCTTGAAATCCCATTTGAACTAAGCACGTCGTATCAGATATAAGCAATTTTCCTTCCCTTCCCACCCTGCTGAACAGATTGGAGCAGACTAAAGCAACGTGGAGGGAGGGCTGCAAGGAAAGGTGCATTTTAAGCCCCAGTAATCTACTTACATTATTAAAGATCCTCAGCAGCTGTATATATTTAGACCTCTAACAAAATTTGCTAGGATTCTGCAAAGGTGGAAGAATTAAAGCAGGTTCAAAGGTGACATTCATTTGAGCAGTATCGTGGGGCTCCTTGGGGGATTTGATCTCTGTCTCTCCATATCCAAACTGCTCAAGAGCAAGTCTCCTGCCTGACCAAGAGGTTCAGTCGGCTGAAAACCATCAGGAAGCTCCTGGGACCTGCCTGGTACAGGGTGATGGCAGCAAGACATGTCATGGCCAAGGATTTGCTGAGTTGGTATGAACAGGCAGCACCTGCCCTCCCTCCCTAAACCCCCAGTTCTGTTCATGTCTCACAGAACCACAGGAATATCCTGAGCTGGAAGGGACCCACAAGGACCATCCAGTCACAAACACTGTCACCTAAAGGTCCATCAGTGAGGTTTGTAATTCATGGAGAAGACTAAAGCACTTGCTGCTGCTCAGAATAAGAGCACAGGTAAGATGGGCATTGTCTGTCCTCCCTCATAAAGCCTCCACCAAAGCCCAGGCCTTCGGTGCCATCATCACTGGGATGAAAAACACGAAATAAAAGAATTACTGAAACTAAGAGGTGGCTGAAAGACCCCACAGGGTTCGTGAGGGGGAATTTATACAGGAGATGTTCAGCACCTGGACAATGAAATACGTTTCAGAAGAACAGGCCCAATCCCATCACTCCTGCACCACTTACAAAAGCTTTATAAAGCACTTCGGAGAGAAGGGTTTGCAGGATCAAGCCCCAGGACTCTTTATTAATTGAAGTCTTTTAAATAATTGAAATGTGCGCTCTCTCGACTCCCCTCAGCGTGGCTACCTGCTGGAGAGCCGGCACAAATTATGGAGGGAAAAAATCATCTCCAAGAGGATGGAGTTACCACCTTGAAGAATTCATCACGGATCAAACGGCTCCGTGGCACTGAGAGATGCCAACAGCTCCAACCAGGAGGATGGGATTGGGATGGGATTGGGATGGGATGGGATGGGATGGGATGGGATGGGATGGGATGGGATGGCATGGGATGGCATGGGATGGCATGGGATGGCAGGAGATGGCAGGAGATGGCATGGGATGGCAGGAGATGGCATGGGATGGCATGGGAGGCGGTGAAACCTCATCTCCAGGGAGGGCAGAGCTGCGTGGCCAAAGCAGCTGCTAAAATGCAGTGAGGATTTAGGAAAATCAAAACTGGCTGGAAATTTTGGGACCATCAGGATAAAGCTGAACGTGCCAGGGAGGACCCTGGCACTGAGGTTTCATAGGGAGACCTGCTGAAGCTCGGGAGCACTTGAGTCGTCTCAGTCCTGGGATACAGCAACCATTGGGCTCAAACTGAGGCTGATGGGAGCCCAGGGGACTGAGGAGCCTGCAGAGCTCAGAAACAGCTTCTGCCTTAAGCAAAGAGACTGACTTGCAGCTGCTTGGAAAGCTGCTCCTGCTGGAGGTGCTCACATCCAGCCCCACACGAATAATAACTCACAGGTCTCTCTCCCTGGTGGGTCCTCCCTACCCATGAAAGCCAAAGGCAAACCCAGTGCAGGGATGGGAGTGTGAGGAAGTTGGGGCTTTTTTGGACATATTCTAGTTATGGCACAGCAGTGAGAGGGAAGGAAATCCCCTGACGTGGACTGTCCAACCCTGCTCAGAGCAAACACTGGAGAAAACCTGTTTAGTCAAGAAATTCCCCCAAAAAATCTAGAGATTCTCAGAAGGCACAGCTGACCTTTGAGGGACTTAGAACCCTTTAAAGGAATCTGCTTTTCCAGAAACTTAGGTGAAAAACGGCCAGCAATAAATCTGGGGCTCAAAGTCCCCCTCGACCCACATCCTAACAGATGCTGCGAAAGCAATCCCATGTTCTATTCCACACCCATCACACACATCAGAGCGACAAAATCAACACAGCACAGAAACTTATGTCCTGACAAAACTTCTCCATGGGATGAGAGTGCAAATCTTGCCCTCATACAGCACTGAAAGCAGGAAGAAATACCAGCACAGGTAACAATCTCCTTCGAAATAATAAATACAAAAGCTGTATTTTTTTCCTTGATTTTTTTTTTTTTTTTAACTCATGACAGCGTTTGTTAAAAATATTACATCTGCTTTTGAGAAGGTAATATCCTCTCCATTTAATATGGAAAAATAAACTCTACAGGACACACAACAGATCCCCCCGGTTGGCACAGAGCTGCTTTAAGAGATTAGATCCATGGGACTCATCCAGGCGGAGGGTTGGGTTTGTCTTCCTTGTCCCCAGACTCTGAAAACATTGTGTTGTAGGAATGGTAAAAGACAAGAATACATAAAAACAGTAAAATGTTTATTTTCTTAGAAAAAAAGAGATTCAAAATGATTGTGATCACACTCCCATTCGTGCTCAGCAAAGCCAATACTGCAAGCTTAGTCCTTGATTAAGATACCTATTAAATGAAACTCTTTTTCCTCTTAGAATACAAATTCCTGCTCCTGCATCACTTCCAGTATTTTAGTGATAACATGCTTTTAAATGGATAATAATTTCCTCAGCTTCTTCTCAGCAGAGAAACAAGGCCTGCCACGGCAAAAACATCCCATCTCCAAAGCTTGGAATCACCAGCATTAACAAGCACTCCGGCCTGGACACGGACTGACAGACAGCTTAAGGGTGTTTCTTAGATGCTTGAATGTTCACTTATGGAAGCTTGGTATAACACTACCTCATCTGATAGAAAACAGGCCAGAGGCCTCAGTAAAATCAACAACGTCTTTTGGATTAACTTTTAAGGATTTGCTGCGTATCTGGACACAGAAAAAAAGTGAGAAGTTGCAACGAGTTTTAACTAGCAGCAACAAAAACAGTTCCTTACGAGTTCTTAGCAATATTCCTCATCTGTTCATTAGGAAACACTGTAACTGAATGGAGCATATAATGTGGAAATTATCTTCTTCTGTTATGTAGTGCTGTTCGCTCTAGAAGACTTCCAGAAGGTCTCGACTGGGCTGTAATCTATTTACACAGTAGTACTCCTGGGGCGAGCGGCAGAGTTGGCACTATGTGACATCCTCCTCTTCTGAACAATAATCACGACCCTGCAAGGACAAAAGCCAGACAGTTTGTACATGGCTACTGCAGACAGCAACGAGCTCGCCAGGAACGCAGATCAGTTGCCCCAACGCAGCGGGTTTTGGTTCAGGGCTGGGTGGAAACCTCAAGCAACAGGGAGTGGAGCTCGCACAACTCCTCCAGCCACGAAACCAGGATAGGAGACCCTTCCCTTTCTCTCACTAGCAATCTCCTAAACGTCACTGAATTCCAGGGGGAGTCCAACAAACTGTTTACAAACCTATTTCATGTAAAGATCCACCCTGGCGGGCACAGCCCTGCACATTTGTTGGGAAAAGATAAATCTCTGAGGCAAAAGCAACGAAACACATAATCCCATGGGCAACACCAGGCAGCTGCTGTGAACAAGGACGCCTCCTGTGATAACCCCAGCAAGAGTCTAACCTAAGAGCAGAAGATACTATTCATATTGAAATTATGCTTGCACAGTGGGGGATATGGGCTGAGCTTCACAAAACATGGATTTCTTATCAGAGCAGTCATGTTAAGCTTTCCATCCCACTCCAGCCACAAGATGGGCAGCAGGATCTCTCTAGGTATTCCCCTTGGGATGGTCTGGAGAAGGTATGTCCCGTCCCTCCCCACCTGTTTTCTTCAAAGCATCAAGAAAAGGACCTGACAGGACCCACCGTCCTTGTTTCCCCACACGAAACCAGCTTTTTGACACAACCCCCCCCGAGATATCCCGTGTCAAACAAGTCCCTCAAATGCAGTGCCCAAAATCTCAACCTCTGGACTGTTTCCCACTGTTCCCATGTGCTGGATGCATCACCCAAGTGCTCGCATGGAAAATCCCAGCAGCCGAGCAAAGCGCTGCCGAGGAAGAAGAAGGAGAAATATGAGAGTGTCCAACCTCCAGCAGAGCATAAAAACTCAACACCACCCTGTAAGCAGAACACACCAACGCAGCAGTGGTAAAACAGGGGTACCCAGCTGCCCCACGGATCAAAACCAGTCACTGTCCTGTCAGGAAAGGGAAGGGAAGAGAGATAAAAGTGGGGGGGAAAAAAAAGGGAGAGATGTTTCTTGACGCAGCGATGAGTTCATTTGGGACACGCAGCAGGGGTGCACGTCAGGAACAAAGGCTCCAAAATGCCTCTGCAGTTACAGCCCCAGTGCCAGCGGTGGGACTGCAGAGCTGGCTTTGCTGGAGAGGCCACACCCAGCTCTAGCAGCTCCCCGGGGCCCAGCACCATTGGCAAAAGGGTTTTCTTAGTAAGTCAAAATAAACCCCAAGAGACTAATCGGCCCGAATTCCAATTCAGCAATCACTGACCCAGAAAGAAAGGAAATAAAATACATTTTTTTAAACTAAAAGCCATGACTCAAAAAAAGAAGGAACGCTGAAACACTTCGCAGTGAAGCCCAAAGCCACCAGTTTTCTCCAGTCCATCCGGACAAAACCAGGAGACTAAGCTGGTGGTGATGAAAGTTTTGTCCAACATGCTCCAGTGGTATCTAAGTTCACACTGAAGGAATGATGGGGGTTTTTTTCGAGGAGCAGATGTGTGTCGGGAAGCAAAGGAACCAGAGGAGGTAACAACTTCCCTCAAACAGCATCACTGTGCCTGGAAAAGGAGTCTGCAGGAGAAGAGAAGGCTCCAGTGTGACCTTATTGTGGCCTTTCAGTACCTCAAGGGGCTACAGGAAAGATGGAGAGAAGTGTTTACAAGGGCATGGAGTGACCTGGGACAAGGAGGAACGGCTTTAAACTGACAGAGGACAGGTTTGGATTGGGTATTAGGAAGAAATTCTTGGGTGTGAGGGTGGGGAGGCCCTGGCACAGGTTGCCCAGAGAAGCTGTGGCTGCCCCTGGATCCCTGGAAGTGTCCCAGG
>JAYRBT010000005.1:24061244-24081249 GCA_036023395.1 Myiotriccus ornatus | reverse complement strand
CTGGATCCCTGGAAGTGTCCCAGGCCAGGTTGGACGGGGCTTGGAGCAACCTGGGCTGGTGGAAGGTGTCCCTGCCCTTGTGGGGCAGGGGGTGGAATGCGATGATCTTTAGGGTCGCTTTCCAACCCAAACCATTCTATGAGCCCGTGATTCCACAACTGCCAGTCAAATCCTGCATCCAGAGGAGCCAGTGCCACAGAGCAGGTGACTACTAACAGGAATGGATGGGCCATCCCTCAACAGCCCTTAATAGCACAGGCTGTTAAATGAGTTGTAATGATTGGGGGTGAACTGTGCGGAAAAAGATGAAAATGGTAACAAGTCCAGCTAATTCCTGAGGAATCCCATCTTCCCTCCCCACCCTGCAGTTTCAAAAATCCAACTTTTAGCCGTCGTAGATGTGCACAGAAACACCCTGAATGCCTCCTTTCCTGCCTGCACCCAAACCAGAAGGGCTCATCCCCCCTGCTCTCTCTGGAAATCGCCTACCGGGGGGGTGCATCACGGCTGATGAGATCCTTTCAGGGAGTAACAGGAGGGAAAATGGGAGGAGAAGGGTTTCCCCCCCCCCGGCGGGCTGAATGGCCCGTTGTGCGGCCGGGGCAGAGGAGGCAACTCCGGGGATGCGCTTCCGCAGCTTGGCACCAGCATCCCACCCACGGCCCCGGGAGAGGAGGGAGGGATGGAGGGAGGGACGGGAGAGGGGAACGAGCTGCACCAAGCAGCCCTTTCTTCTGCCCGGCTGAAAGAGCCGGGGGCACACAGTGGCCCCTTTCACGGAGGAGGCGGCGCTGGGAATGGCGAGCCCCCTTTTCATCAGCCTGGTTTTGTTTTACAGCCCGCGCAGAAAGGAGGACGGGGAGAAAACGCCGGGAGGCGGCACTAAATCATTGTACGCTGCGCTAATTTTTGCCCGTTTCTCGTTTTGTTAGGGGGAAAAAATAATAATAATTAAAAAAAAAAAAATCAATGGAGTCATTAAGAGCAATCCACTTTGCTAATGAGTTTCAGCCTAATCATTCCGCTCCTTGCATACGTTTCGTTGGCAACCCCCCCTCAACTCCTCTTCAGACACCATACAACGAGCTGCATTGTGTCCCTCCCGGCACTCCATGCCCGGGTCTGCCAGCGAGGGGATGCAGCCACTCGATGCCAGGCGCCTCTGCCACGGCCTGCGGGCTCCCAGGCCCGGCTCCCGCTGACCAGGTGAGGGCTCGGCAGAGAAATCCCCTCCAACACCCGCCCCGGCACCGGCGCTGGTGCCCAAGGCCAAGTGGTCTCCTTACCCCGAAGTGACAGCCCCTGTGGTGGTGGTGGTGGCCACGATTCCCCACGCTCAGGGTGTTTGCCGACCACACCGGAGTTGTTACCGGGACATCTTCACCACGCTGTGACATTTTTTAATCTCGTTTGTGTCCATGAGCGTGTTTGCGCTGTGATTATGTTTTAATCCCAGGCTGGTTTGGTTCGGAAGGGACCCTAAAGCTCATCTGGTCCCACCCCCTGACCTGGGCAGGGACACCTTCCACCAGCCCAGGGTGCTCCAAGCCCCGTCCATCCCAGGGATCCAGGGGCAGCCCCAGCTTCTCTGGGCACCCTGTGCCAGGGCCTGCCCACCCTCCCAGGGGAGGATTTCCTCCTAATACCCAATCCAAACCTGTCCTTTGTCAGTGGGAAGCCATTCCCCCTTGTCCTGTCACTCCAGGCCCTTGTCCCAGGTCCCTCTCCAGCTCTCCTGGAGCCTCCCAGGTACTGAAAGGCCACAACAAGGTCTCCCCAGAGCCTTCTCCAGGCTGAACAATCCCAACTCTCTCAGCCTTTCCTCACAGCAGAGCTGCTCCATCTCTCTTCTCATTTTGGTGCCTCTTTTGGACTCTCTCCAACAGATCCATATCCTTCCTGTGCTGGGATTTCTTCTCGGTGCTCGACACGGGACTTGCAATGGGGTCCTGTGGAATCAGGGTCCAAACAAATTTGAGATGTAGGAAGAAAAATCACCCTGAAGACTGGAGAAACTTTAGGAGAAGGGTGTTAGTTCTTCACTGTGTGCTTCACAGTGACTCTTTCTGAATGCAAATGCAACACTGCACTAAATTAGTCCTCACACTATTGGATTAGAGAGAACCCAGATAATTAATTTATTTGCCTGAATACCAATACCAGTGGCCTCATACCAGGACATGTTCCTAATCAGAGGTGGAGTTTCAAAACCAGATTTATCCCCCTGTGAGAGTGCAGTGACTGCCCCAGCCCTGGCTGCAGCCAGTGGAGCCCCTTTCTCCTCTGCTGGGCACAGCAGGTCTCAGATTTATCCAGCAGCTGCCAGGTTTGCTTCAGGAGGAACGTTCAATCGCTCTCTGCTTCCTTCTCAGGTTTTCAAAGCTGTATATCTGGGTATTTCTGCCTCCATCTCTCAGGTCAAGCAAATCAGCTGTACTCCTGACCCACATCTTTCTAATTTACTCTGGGGGAACACTTTCCTCGAGCTTAATTGCTGCTGTTACCTGTTGCCCATCCTCCACTGGAATGTATTTCTGTGATTTCAGGCAGGCCTAATTTTCAACAATGATGATCACAGTGACACCAGGTGAGCTGCCTCCTTTCCACTGCCTGTCTCTGCTCCGTTTTCCTCCTGGACTCTGGGTGCAAACGTGCCTTTTTGTGTCTTTTTGTCCCCAAAAGCCAGGCCCGTGACAAACAGCGTTTGGACCACGCTCTCAAGACACAGGGAGGGATCCTTGGGGTTGTCCTGTGCAGGGCCAGCAGTTGGACTTGATGGTCCTTGTGGGACTCTTCCAGACCAGGATGTTCTATGATATCACCTCTGACTGCTGTTTCCTGTGCTTAACTCTACCCAGCTATTCCCAGTCTCCCACAAAACTTCGTATCTCTGGCTTCCCATCAGGTTTTTCAGTATTTTTAGCTCCAATTCTGGTGTCTCTGAAACGACTGGGTTGACTCCAGCAGAACCAACATCTAACCCTACGTGCAAGGCTGACTTTCACATTCTCAGTCAGTGCCACCTCGGCCTTCGTTCCAGCATTTCCTCCTTCCAACAAACCCCCCGTGAATTGAATTACCACAATCACACGCCGCTCAGCTCCAGCTCTCCAGGCAGGGACACTCACGCAGAGGCAGGAACAGATGTCTCCCTCTGAGTGCCTCACAGTGTTTTGACACTGAATTTTGGTCGACAGGAGCTCCAAGCACTGGGGGTTGGCATTCTGGTTTTTACCATTTGCAGGAGACGGCTGAGCTTCGTAGGGGCAGCCAGAGAGAGATCCTGCAGACTGTTTCATCGCGGCTTTAAATACTTCAGCTGATGAAATGTCAGCCTGTGTTCTTTCCATTTCACACTCTGACTGCAGAAGTTTTATTTTAGCTGACCTTCCTGCCCGTTTAATCGCTGCGAGGAGCCCGAAACACCCGTTTCGTTTCCCTGCCTAATGCGTAGCTCACACGTAAGAGTTGTTGTTACTCACTCGCACGAAGTGACCCAACACCCCCTTGGGATTCCAACACAACGCTGAGGGATGTTTTGCTCCCGACTGACTGCAGAGTTTCTGTAGGCACAGCCCATGGGAGTCGGTGACAGACTCCGTGTCTCCACTACAAATCCAAGGCTGCTCATGGCCACGGTTACCACGGGAACATTACAACATGTTTTGGGACCTCATCAACCTCATCAACAGGCAACACCCCCCACTTCTGCAAACTATTTCAGCTGCAACTGGTGAGCTGCTCACTGACAGAACCAGTTTAGTTGTTTGACAGTGTCCTCAATTTAGGGATCAAACCAAACCCCTCACGTTTTCCAACCTTTTGGGCATTTGTGGCAATACCTAGAAAAAAAACGTGTTGTGGGCAAAGATTAATTAAAAGACCCAAACCCTCCCTTAGGAAGACTATTTCCTCAGGCACAGGAGGTCCCCGGAGAACACAAATCCCACGTTCAGCTGCACATGAACTCCTGCCAGTCAGTCCCATCAACTGTCAGCAGCTTGAAAAGCTCTTTCTGACAGATAAACCGTGTATTCCCTCTAAACAAACTCCTGACCTAGAAGATAAATTAGCACAAGTGCCCTGGAGATCACCTGTAACATCTGAGAGCGTGATCCAACCAGCCAGAGACGTGGGCAGCTGCACTCAGTGTGGCATGAATGGCATTAGTGCCCTGAAACAAAAAACTAACCAGGACTCATAATCAAATACAGCCTCAGCTGCTCTGGGCTGCAGATAACACAGACCTTTGGAAAATCCATTTCACTGCAGATTGTGCATTTGACATTATGGAAGGGGATGAATGCCCAGGAAAGCCATCTGAATATTCATAGGGTGAATGCATTTATTCAAAGGAGATGTAGCTACATTATGGATATGTAGAAATTCTGCTTTTAAATGCACTTTGGTTACATAAAACCTTACCCCCTGTGAAATACTCATACAGAAATATTCTTCTCGGGAATCTACGAACTTCTCCTCACTTCTACTCTTTCCCTTTATCTCATTTTTTGCTTTCACAATTTATATTCTTTTCAGAGTAGAGTGACAAATTTGTCGCTTGGGACAAATAAGACTGAGATCTAGACTTGATAGACATAGCCTCTTTAATCCCTCAAGCCTCAGTTTCCCATCTGTATCGTGGTACAATTATTCACAGGATCACTGAGGATCATTTAAGCTGGAAAAGCTGTCTGAGATCAATTCTCATTTAAAAGACTTGTGAAACGCTGCTCTCGAGACAATGAGACACGAAAAGAACTATTCACCTTCTTCTTCAAAACACCTCCAGCATCATCATTTCCCTCGGCACAGGCCTGAGGCAGAGCTACAGCCACACAACCCCTGGAGCCCGGAGCTATTTTGAAGACGTTCAACAAGAAATCACCCAGGTATCCCAGATATTTTACCAGCATCAAGGCTCCAGTTGTCTCCCACAGAGATTAAATGAAAGATCGAAACAGTAATGACATAAAATCCCACTTTGCTCTTCTCCTTTATCCATGGGGAGTTAACCTGCCCTCCATCCTAGACCGGTGATGTTCCCACAAAACAAAGGATTCTCTCTGGTACCTCCTGCAACCTCTTTTACTTTTCTGGTCTTCTTTGTACTGGAACCATCTAAGCAAGGAGCAGTGAAGGGGATCTTGGGCCAGATCCCCCCCAGATCACGGAGAATGTGGAGCGCTGCAGCAGGCAGGTCCAGCTGTCCTCCCCGTGGAGCTGGGAAACCTGAAAACGTGCACTTACATCACTGTGTCTTACCTTTTCAATTTTTTCATCGAGCATCCTGAAGAATTCTTGTTGGCTTTCAGAGATGTGCATGCTGGAAGGCAAAGGAGCAGTATCAGCACAGCAGCAATTTTTCCACTGCAGAACACCGATGCTGCAGCCCAGGGTTGCTGAGGGACCCAGCTGTCAGCTCTCACCATTGTGAAAAATAAATCACTTTACACTTTCATCTACAGTGTCAATTTTTTTAATCTTCCTTTCTTTTTTTTTTTTTTCTTTTTCCTATTTTTGGTTTGCCCATGAAACACCCTCACTGCATTTAGCTCTGTATTCGTGTGCTACGCTTGGGATGGTAACTAGGATACGTGTGCATCCACGGAGGAGAATGAATGGAGGAGACCATTCCCTTTTCCAGGCAGGCTGCCCGGGCCAGTGGCAGCCCCCTCTGTGTCAAGACAAGTTTTCCAAGGCTGCCAATTCCACCACCACCAAGTGAGACGTCGATGAGGTTAAAGCCTTGCACTGGAGGGTCTGCACATCCTGCTGCAGGTGGGCCCTGCACCCAACACCCAGGCACGTCTATGAGCCCAGGATGGTCCTTCCCTCCCAGAGGGGTGGTCCTCACTGCCCCCTGAGCAGACCTAACAGGTTATTCATGGAATCATTTAGGTTGGAAAAGCCCTCTGAGATCATCGAGCCTGACCATTCCTCCAGCACTGCCAAGGCCACCACTAACCCGTGTCCCCAGGTGCCACATCTACACACCCTGTAAATCCCCCAAGGGATGGGGACTCCACCACTGCCCTGGGCAGCTGTGCCAACGGCTGACCACCCTTTTCATGAAGAGACTGTCCCTAATATCCAATCTAAAACCCCCCTGGCACAACTTGAGGCCATTTCCTCTCGTCCTATCACTTGTTACTGGGAGAAGAGACTGAAAACTGCTACAACCTCCTGTCAGGGAGTTGTGGAGAGCAAGAAGGTCCCCCCGAGCCTCCTCTTCTCCAGGCTGAGCCCCCTCTCCAGGCTGCTCCCTCCTTCCTGCATGAATAACATCCCTCTGGGAAGGCGAGGCTGGAGCATCCTCTGGACCCACAGCAGGGAGGAGCACCTGGGCCCACGGGGGGGTGCTGGGGAAACGTGCCAGGGACTCAGTGTGCAACAAAAAAGAGATGCAGAAAGAAAGGAAGGATGGGGAGTGGTGCCAGTGTTAACAGTGATGCCAAACGGTCAGAAGGACACACAGCTCTGGGAGATTTTCTCCAGCACAAAAAGCTGGCTTGGTTTGCTGCCTTCCCACCCTCTTCCTCAGAGCGATCCTTTCAGCTGTCATGAGTTAATAGTCTCCCTAAGTGCCCAACAACAGGCTGCACTTCCCCACAAAGCTCAGCATTCACACTGCCCTCGCTATCAGGATGAACATATACAATGATCTGCTTATGTTGGCCATAAATGAAGGCTCAGTTCAGAAGTGAAGGTTTCAGGAATGGCATTAAAACCTAAAGCTGGTGATTCAGGAGCAGGAACAATTCACCTTTCAGCGGCTGTGGGAGTTTTTTGTCCCCAGCTGCCAGCCGGTCCCTCAGGTTTCCCCACCTCCACCTCAGATGGGGAGAAGATGCTTGTTTGGGACAGCTGACCCAGTCACCTGCACGTTCAGGTGTCCTGGAGAGGGATTTTAGGGCAGTACAGCCCTTTCTTGGTAGGTAAGTGCTTGAAAAACAGTTTTGCCTTTGCAGCACTGTTTCTAATAAAATGAGATGATATTGGAGTGACTCACCCCAGCCCATAAATTGTTAAGAAAACTAAAAGAAAGCAGAAAGAAAAAAAAAAAAAGGACCATTGCACTGCCATATACATGAGAATTCCCACAGGAGGTCCTAAAGACCTGACGGTCCAGGATCTTCACACAAGTTTGTCTGGGCAGGAAAGCTGCCCTACAATTTGGAGACGAAAGACACCCCAATGCTGACAATTGAGGAGCTGTTACAGCTGTAAAATCCACTGCAGGGCAGGGAACTGATAGAATTAATGAACGCTGGAAGAGTCAGAAACCCCCCAAATCGAAGCTGAGTTCTGGGAGAACAGAAGAAAAAAAAAATATTTCCCCAAATCGAAATGTGGATTTAATTTTCCTTGTAAGAAGCACATCAGACCACATTTTTATATGTTTCATGGCAGGCTGATGAAACACGTTTTGCCAAAAGCCGGGCTATTTATCCCCAGTATCAGCACTGTCTGAGTGATGAATGGATTCAGAGCAGCTCTGCCAAGAAGGAGTGAGTAAAAACTTCCCCGGGAACTTAATCAGCAGAATTTGGGAACACCTGCACCCATCCCCAGAACAAGTCATGGACTTGTTAGAGAAGGTCCAGAACATGCCATGGAAACAGTCAGAGGGCTGGAGCACCTCTGCTATGGAGACAGGGTGGGACAGCTGGGGGTGCTCAGTGTGGAGAACAGAAGGCTCTGGAGTGACCTTATTGCAGCCTTTCAAAATACCTGGGGCAAACAGTGGAGCCTCCACCCAACAACCTGCTGTGACATTCTGCACCTCTCTCAGAAGTTTACTTGTTTTGGCAGGACTGGCACGGAAATATTTACCTCTGCCAATGCAATTTAAAAAACGGGCGTTTTGGCGATTCAGTGTCAGTTCTGATTTCTGCAGGGACCTTTAAAGTGATGGGTTTGATAAAAGAATGGAAACCCTGACCTCACACAGTTCCTCAGCCTTGGATGTACCCAGAGATGACTCACCAAAAGAACTGCCCTTTTCCACCCCAGAGTAATTAGCCTTGTGTTAGAGCATCTTAAATACATCTCTGACCCTGCTGGGAAGGGCAGAGCCACAATAATGAAGCACAGCTTTGCTAAAGAGTGATTTTACCTCCACCCTCCTCCTGTGAATTTCTTTGCAATTACATCCAGAGCACTTACTTTTCCCCTTTGAAAGGAGGCTGAATTATACTGTCAGTTGATTAGGAAATTACTAAAGTTTCCAGTCTTGAAACCGTGTTCAAAGCACTTGATATTCAGCAAGTTAAAGTTAATAAGTGCCCCGAGGGCAGGGCATAAAGAACAGCATTTCCACAGTGTTCAAAATCCAACAGCAAAGCTTCTTCACTTGTTCGTTATGAACCTGATATACAGCTCCATGTAATCTGTTATTTTCAAGCCAATTAATTAGTGATTAAAATGTAATGATTTAGATAAGAAATGAGTTACTAATATCAATCACCAGCTCTGTCACAAGAGTCAAATATTTCATGTCCTGTGTAAGACTGACTGACCTCAGCCAGGGTACGGGCCCAGAACTGCCAGCCAAGGGTGGAAAAACTCCCAGCTACAAAACAACCCTCATTTTAACATGACCATTCTAAATGGAAGGAGTTCACCATTCCCAATCCCAGTAAAAGTAAACCAGGAGCAAAAACCTCCCCGGGAACTTAACCAGTAGTATTTATGAACACTAGTGGAGATGTAATTTTAGCTATGTGTAAGTTGTATAGAAAGCTGAGAAACAACACAGGATGGGTCTCCTACCAGCCATGGCAACGTGCATCTCAGCTGTTTACAGGTCCTGCATCTTCGCTGTGCAAAGGAGAGGATGCTGCCCAGTGTACTGCTGGTCTTGGCACTCAAGTGACCTTTTCTACTGCTCCTAAATTGAGTATGGTTTTAGGGCTGCTGGAGCCACCAGCTGGTCTGCACTAGGCAGCAATCCTGAATCTCAGGGACACTGCTTAACCCCGTGTTTATTTGCATTACGACTCAAACAACAAAAATTGAACTTACTTTGCTCTGGGTTGATGTACTAATCCCGGGATCTCTTTATTAGATTTAAGTCTTACGTTTGAACTGGCACTTTTTTCCTGAAACACACAAAAGAAACACACAACAGAGATACCATCAGTTATTTATTTAAGCACACACCGAGGGTGACAGGCACTTGTCATCAGAGTGTCACACTGCGCTGGGTTCAGGCTCAACCTGCAGAACCCGACGAGAAAAGCTCAGCAAAAACTAAATTAAAGGCAACACAACTGATGCAGTGACCCCACGTGGGCCCCACAAATCCCTCTGAGTTTCTTCGCCGTGACAATTTAAGAGACATAAACCCAAAAATTAGTGGGTTTTGGGGGTAATTTCAGTGGGTTTGTTTAGTCTTGTTTAGTCTTCGAGTGTCTGAATCACACAAGGCGATTTTGGAGAGGGCTACTAAATCACTGAATCAAAAAAAATAACCAAAAAAAAAAAACCAAAAAGGAGGCTGTCTAGCAGTTAATATTTTAATGAATAATTCCACAAGGGGTGGAAACATCAACTGCCTCAGCATCTTTAGCACTGTTTAATGCATATCTCCTAATCCTCCTAAGCAGAAAACGGTGCCTTGCATGAAAATAACAGTGAGAGGGAAACAAGCCCTTCCACCTAACAGGTGTCTGTGTGTCTGCCACATCCCACCAGCCACTGCCTGCCCGTGATCCCGGGATGTCCAGTCAAATAAGAGCAACAGAAGATAAAAATCACTGGTTTCAGAGCATCTTCCAGCAGTGTGGAGTGGGGATGACTGTGTCCATGCCGTGTGTGACGAATGCAGGAACCCCTCATGAGCTGAGGTCTGACTCTCACAGCTGAAAAGGGAGGGGGGGGTCTCATGGGGGGAGACACTCGTGAAGACACCGACACCAGAAATCAGCTATAGCCCAGCCTCATGCACCAGGTGAGCTTCTATCGTCAGGTTTACTCCAGGGGAAGAGAAAAGGGAAGGGTTTGTTGTCAATGCAGCTCCATCAGGAGCTGGAATCAGCCCAAATCCCAGCCCAAAAGAGACCTCTGGCACTTAGGAATGAATAGAAAGACACAAGAAAAATATATGTTGCCTTCTCTCTGCGGGTCCCAGAGCAATATTCAGAATATTAACAGAGTGACATAGGAAAAGGGAAATAAAATACCAGTTTACTTGGCTTCAAGATTCCACAGTTTATTCTTTCCCTCCTATTGCTCCTGATAATTAACACACCTCAATCACCTATTACAATTCTCCTGTTTAAGCAGAGATTATGTTACCTTCTCCATCTGTTGCTCAGCAGGAGCAAACAGAAAAAGGGGAGTTAAGAGAAAAATAAACCCCAAGCAGGTCTCAGATTGGCTCATTTCTTTGTTTCTAGCTATAATTTCTGGCAGTGATATTTCATTGCACCGATCGAAACATCTGATAAAAATAGACACTCAAAAATAATTCTTCCAAATACAAAGAAATAGACTATTTTTTCCTCGTCACTTGGAAGACAAACTGACTCATCAGAAATTAATGGTCTGGCTTCTAATATTCTGCTAACAAAACAAAACAAAACAAAACAAAAAAAAGTTCAAATGCTTTAATGCAGTCAAATTGTTTTTTCAGGCTGACCTGACTTTGACTGAAGGGTCACATCTTGCAGTCCAATCTCATTTTCTCCCCTATCTAACAATAAATAAGTTACCACGCATCAAGAGAACCACACCTGGTTTTAAAGCCCAAATCTGTTGCAAATGGAAAGGAATATGCATAAGTTTGTTTTTAATCTGGCTCTGCTTATAAGGATTATTTAAAGTAAGAGCAGTAAATGCTGCCTCACACCACAGGCTTAAAAGGAAACCCCCCAGGATGCTGCACTCGGAGAGCAGCATTAGCAAAAAAAGGGGAATAGTGGACATTTGACTCCCTGTTATTTTGCAATTCATCATTATCAAGGTAAAGCTGTCATCCAATCAAGGTGATTTCATTTGATATATTTGTTAATTATTGTTAATTCCTCCATAAAGGACGCACCACATCCAGAATTTCAGGGCACTAACAGATGGCAGCAACTCTGCTGCCAGATGCTATTAACACAGCAACAGCCACTACTGCCACTATAATTAAATATCTGTCAACATTTCCCTTGATGCTTTCCCCTCTTACGAACCCATTTCTACAGACACGGGAACTTCATTGGAAGGATTCTGCTTTTCTTCCTGGGATTGCCACAGATGGACTCAGGGAAGCTGCTGATGGTCCTTCTTCTCGACACTTTTAACACTCAGCCTATCAGAGAAGGGCTGGTTTTTAAGAGATGCTTCCCTAAGAGCTGCCACATTTTATGAAGAGACTATACTTTATTTTAAGCATCTTTAAATTTATTAAACTGGCCAAGAACTCAGTCAAAGGATGACAGCAGCAATACCCCTATGTAATCTAATGGCTAACTTGATTAACTTAATTAATTGTTTTGCCTCTAAATTTACAAGAATTAAACAAATGCACAAAGACATGGAGGGGCTTAGAGGTCTTTTCAAAACAATTTTACATTTCTAAGTCAGTAAAACTTAGTGTAACGGGGGTTCTTAGTTTCAAGTCTGGTTTTTGTTTAATTTGCAAAAGGCTGAAGTATCCAGTTTGTAACCTGCAATCACCAGTGTTGAGGGTGGCACGTTCCTCCAGATTAGTATCATTTTAAAAATTAAATTGTCTCTGTAAATTTGCTACTAAAACATATTTGAAGTGAACAGAAACAACAAAGGTCTCTCCAGAGAGTGATCATGTTTTTACTCAATAGTGGTAGTTTACAGCTACTCAAATATTTATAAAATAATATTCCTGATTTATATCAAGATGACATTTTTCTCCAAAGGAGCCCACGGCTCCTTCAAACTGCTTTCTGGAGCCACGTTAAAATAATTTACAGGGGAAAATGAAGTATTTGTTTTCTTTTTATACCACAAACTATTCTTTAAAATAATTGAATTTGAAAAGGAGGAAACCGAATGCATCAGTTAGAAAGAGAATGAAAGATGAGATGCCAGATTTTAATATGCCAGCCCAGGCACTTTTTACCTCGCTCAGTCGTGAGGACAAGCTCCAGGTAACAATATTTCATGTGGACTGTCTTGATGCATCAGGGTGAACAAGGGAGAAGTACTGACCTATAAGATTTTACTCAAGTTTTCCTTGCTTTATACACATCTAAGTATTTATTTTTTGTGCACTTCCTTGGCAGGAAGAGAGCCCCTCCTTTTTTAACTCTATCTACCTGGAAGCAAAACCACCCAAAAATGTTATTTAGGATAACTTTACAACCAAGGGGCAAATCAAGCATTGAAAAATCTCCGATGCTGGTCAAAAGGAATTACTCTTGGATGCTGTTGCATCATTTCCCTGCCCTAATAATGTGTACATGCACCTAATTCCAGAAGGGGGTCCCAGGCACACTCGGTGATGAGGCAGAGCCACAGATTCATACAATACCCTGACAGGGAAGGGACCCACGAGGATAACTGGATTCAGGTCCTGGCTCTGCACAGGACAGCCCCAGAATCACACCACGAGCCTGAGAGCGTTGTCCTCCAGGTGCACATCACCTCCAAAATACACACCAGAACCTAAAGCCAGGACTTAGCAATGAATTTGACCTTCACGGCGCACACACAGAGAGACACAGAGAAATGAATGGATGGTCATGGTGAGGAGACACCTGAGGAAGGTGTTACCCTCACAGTCACCAGAAGGACCTCCTACCTTTCCCAAACAAGTCTTTTTGAAAAGCAACCTTCTACTGGCACAAACTCCCCTGATCTCTCCCCTGCCCCTCCCAGGGGAGCGTGGGTGCAACCACGGAGACTCCTGAATGTGCAACTGCAACACAACTCAAGAGGGTGCTGGTCCCACTGCCCACTTCTTGCCCCAGGCTCCTACAGAACCTGTGTAACCCACCCCGAGAGCTCAGTTTTAAGGAGCACCTCGTAACTGAGGCCCCCGAGGCAACGACAACGTCCGGCGTGTCCGTCTGATGCAGCGCTGCCCTTGGTCCTCAGGAACGAGGACCTGGAAATGTGGCTGCTATTCGTGGATCTGGATGAAGCTCCACTAAGCATGAAGGATTTGCCCCTGATGCCTTACCCCTGTCAGTCTCTCCATCCTTGGAGATGTCTAAAAGGTGTCTGGACTTGGCCCTGGGCAGGAGGCTCTAGATGGTCCTGGTTTGAGCCGCAGGGCTGGACCAGATGACTTCCAGAGGTCTCTTCCAACCTCACCCAGTCTGTAATTCCGTGATAAAGTATCTTCCTTATTAAATCAGACACTGAAAAAACCCCACTTTCGAATAGGTTTGTTGAGTTTTACCCCCAAGCAGTAGTGGGAGAGACCGGAGCCATTCAGGCACGCACAGGGAAGGCAGCAGCAGACACAGTGCCTGGCGTTTATTCTGGAGAAAAATCTGATTCTGCAAACCCAGCCAACATCACGCAGTGAGTCTGCACTGACGCAGGGAGTGTAACCCAAGTTTGGCAGAGAAAAACCCTGTGCTTTCACCAGAGACCCAAAATGCGTTCCAGACCTCCTCCTGAAACAAGCTCCTCTAATGGAGCTCCTCCTTCCCAGGGTAATTACTGGGAAATTCTGCTGTAGCAACTCCAGCTCCTGAAATGCAATATGGAAGAGCGGGATTCGGAAAGCACACAAAACACCCCCGAAATTTACTCAAAATGGGATAAAAACAGGTAAAAAAGGAGAAAGGTATAAATCCTGAGCAGCTCTCTACAGCCCATCAGAAAGGCACCTGTTAGCTGCAGTCTGAGAAAGAAGAGAATGCTGCTTTTAGTGGTTATAATAATAATAATAATAATAATAATAATAAATAAATAAATACATACATACAACCTACATGGAGATCCTTCTCCAGACTTGGATCACCCTCTAAAAAGAAGCCGACACAGAAATTCAGGGCAAGTGCGAGCGGGAAGAAGGAAACCAATATTGGATTGCAGGGAAACTGGGTGGATTTGGAGACCAAGGAAAAAAAGACAGTGAGTTCTAGCTCGAGAACACGCTACAAATGAGAATGGTTTAAATGAAGCTTAATTTACCTCTCCAAGGGAGGAAGGAAAACTCCTCCTCGGAGAGCACTGGCTGGAGGCAGGGCCACAAATTTGCTTTGTCCCCGGCCCTGGCTCTGCTGCTCCTCCAATACTGAGCTCCCTCTCCAAGGACATCCAATCCGAGGTTACCCACTCGCTGTTCAGGTTTCCTGGATCAGCTGTTTGTGTATTTGGTTGAAGCTGGTGCAATAACTGGTCTCTAGCTGCTTTTTAAAATGCTTTTGAGATGTTAAAAATTACAGTGCGGGGGTTATTAGAAGAAGATCTGACACGCCCATTACACCCAGAAAAAAAAAAAAGTCAGAAAAATCCAACCATAAGTGTAAAGCTGGAGAAAAAAAGAGAAGAAAAATAAAGGAAGAAGAAGGAAAATGCTCCATCTGGAATGAGCTGCAGGACTTCTCTTGCAGTTATCTAAATACAGTTCACCCTCAGATGAAGTTACTGGCCTTTGAGCTTTGATGGGGAACATCATTAAAGGGCAGGGGAAAAAAAATGAAGGGTAATTCCCATCACTAAGGGGTTTTCACAGAGCACTGATATTTACTAAATCTAATAGCTACAGCTTTCTAAACATTCTCATCAGCTTTTCAACTCCTTCTCCTTCCCAGTCAATATTAGAAGGTCTGGACTAATTGGTTACAGTAATTCCAATTAATTCTGTCGAGTAACCAGACACCAGGAAGGGTGTAGACAAACAGAAAGTAGACATGGAAGCAGCTGGTCTGAGGACAGGAAATTAAGGCAGGTAAACAGATGAAATTACCACTACCTGCACCTTGGCATCCTGCTTCCTTTCACAGCTCTGAGGTTTTATCACCCCACAAGTCAGAACACTCTCGGTTCTATACTATGGCTTGGGACACTAAGGCCCAGAAAAATAAAATCTGGATTTCTACCTCAGAGTTCTTTTCTGCAGACAGACTGATAAAAATCAAGGTGTCCCCTACAGAAAATGAGGGGTGTGATCACCAGGAAAATGCCTCTCTTGTGAAATATGATTACATTGCCCTGAAAATCAGGGTTTTCTGGCTCCCTCAGCATCTGTGGTACTCCGAAGGGTCAGCCAGGACAAGAAAATGAGCATAACAGAGGTAAACAAAGCCAGAACACCTGCCTCCAAGTGCATGAAGTTTGAGGTCAAAGAGGGAATTCTCTTGCTCCTGCGGTAGGATCCTCACTCACCCGTGTAGCAAACCCAGAGAACGGGAACAGGGGCAGCAAGCAGAGGAAGGGACACATCTGCGAGACTGCCAGCGGGAAGGGATTTACAAAGCGAAGCTGAGGAGCATCCCCTCTACAAACAGCTTTGTAAGAGGCTGAAAACTATCCCTCACAGCTCTACACCCAAGACACTGAGGTGACAAGGTGCTTTAGAGCATGGAGAATACTTGCTTACACCAAAAGATACCCAAAATACTGCAAATAAAGTGCTGTGGGCAGGAAGGCGACCTGCTCTCCGACTCTCATTAATACACCAGATCTTTAATGGCTTTGGTACGTCCAAGTGCTTGAAAGCTTTATCTAGCAAATAAAAAATACATGGTTGAAGGTTAAAAACTGCATTACTGATGGCTTAGAAGACTAGACTGGCTCTTGAGGAAAACTTCAGAGGGTTCAGGGCACTTGGCAACAAAAAGCACAACTAACCTCGCTCTTTTGCAGGTATGTTGCTCTCCCAGGTTGTAGAACCACCCTGGGTAAGAAAGCCTGGCTCAAAAAATGACCTTTCTGCTTATTAAACCCGTGTCATCAACACTTCTCTCTCTTTTGCTCAACCAACTTTTACAAAAATACAGTTATGAATAGTAAATGTATATATTAGTCATGCTCCCAATTTTTCATGCCTGTCTCCTGAAGGCAGTTTTCCACCCAGTGCAGTAACATGGAAAGAGCTGGCATTAAGCTGGAAACAACAGTACTAAGTGAGGTCTGGAAAACATTTACAGCCAGGAACAAATGTTGCAGGCAGTCCTGAGAGTGAGTTTGGGTGTCACGGTGCTCCTGCTCCATGAAGGAGCTCTGCTGGAATGGCAAGGGGGCTATTGCCACCACAGTTTTTTGCACAGCTTTTTACTTGAAAGAAAGAAGAGCTTTATGCCCTTCAAATATATATATGAGGAACACAAGTAGAGAACGAGATGTGTACTGTTTAAATAAGCTGGGCCTAAATTTCTGCAGCAGTTTCTCAAGGTGGTCTTCTAAAGCCAAAACTGACCTTTTTCAGCCTGTTCTTAGAACTTGTAAGTTCCACAGCTTTGTAAAATCAGATGTCTCTCCTGAGATCTTCCTGTGCTGTCAAAACCCACCAAGACCGATGCTCCCCATGTGCACATGTCCTACCTCGCAGCCTTAATATGAAGTTTCGGGTTACATTTTAGGATGGGGCCACGGAAAAGGTGGTGACCACCAAACATCCACTTTGAAGAGGACAAGTGGTTCCATTAAACCAGTCTTAACGGGGAATTTTGCAGGATACACGTAAGATGGAGCACTTCTCCTCTAAGGAAAGGCTGGGAGAATTGGGATTGTTCAGTCAGGAGAAGAGAAGGCTCTGGGGTGACCTAACTGTGGCCTCCCAGGACCTGAAGGGAGCCCACAAGAAAGATGCAGAGAGACCATTTCCAAGGGCCTGGAGTGACAGGACAAGTGGGAATGGCTTCAAACTGCCAGAGGGCAGGGTTAGATGGGATATTGGGAAGGAATCCTTCCTTGTGAGGGTGGGGAGCCCCTGGTACAGGTTGCCCAGAGAAGCTGTGGCTGCTCCATCCCTGGAAGTGTCCCAGGCCAGGTTGGATGGGGTTTGGAGCAACCTGGGCTGGTGGAAGGTGTTCCTGCCCACGGCAGGGGGTGGAACCAGAGGAGCTTTAAGGTCCCTTCCAACCCAAACCATTCTGGGATTCTGTGAAGATACTTTCCCCCCTCCTGTTCAAACCTGGGATTTACGAAGGATGGAACAGCGAGGGAAAGCAGGGTAAGAAAAAGTCCTTCTGGGTTTTCTGCCTGCAATTAAGAGGAAAGCCAAAACTAATTAGAAGATACGGTGCAAATGAAGAGACACCATGTAGTCATATGTAAACAGAGTAAAAGGGTAGTAAGAAATTACAAATTAGATGACAAAACCAAGAGTGGTGCTTCTCTTCAATACAAATACATTTGCAACAGGAAGGGTTTGTGTGTTCCAAACCAGCAAGAATTCCCTACAATAAGCTCTCATTCTCCCAGCCCTGTCCAAGGCTCTAATTTTGAAATTTTCAGTAATTGCAATTATGTAAATGCCACTGCTGGCACATATTCTCAGTGTCTGTATTTTGCTCCTCTCAACGTCTGTTTTATTTGCATTAATTCTCAAGTTTGCACCAGGCATAAGATTTAAGACCCGGGAGGATGAAGTAACAGCTCCTGCTGCATGGCAAGTTTCAGGGAGCACGGGTAAAATGTGCATTGTAAAGGACTTAATTGTTTGAATATTATGAAATACGACATCTGTGCTATGACACATGAGAAGCATTACGGCTGCAGGAGAAGCCTTACATCTGATTTATGTGTTTTGCACCACCTTTTCATTGTTTTTTAGGTTAGCCATTACTTTGGATTAATTATTATTTCACACAGACTGTGGTAGCCAGCCCACTTACTGAGTTTCCAGTCCTGAGATGTGTAAGCATGGATTTTGCCTGGATTCTCCCAACACTTTTACCTGAGAGCAATACTGAGAATAGAAACCATTTACATCAGAACGAAAGACAATCATAAACAGTTTAAAAATTTTATAAGCCATTTAAAACCGTAATGGAGGCTGGGTTTTAAGTGTTTATCTCTTCTAAGTTTCCTCGGATAAAGAGCAGATAAATAGGAATAACTCCTAAGTGCTTGCAAAATGAGGGCCCAATATATTCCACTGAGGATATATAAATATAGCTTTGATGCTCAGGATGCTGAAGGTTAGAAGAAGAGATCCAAAGCAATAGTAGGAGAAGAATTAGCCTAAAATACAATTACAGGCCTGGAAATACTCATGTCCAGCATTTAGGACATTAATGGTTGGAATCAATGATCTCAGAAGTCCTTTGCAGCCTTAACAATTCTATGATTCTGTGATCCTAAAACGACCAACATTTCAGAGTCCCAAAATTACTGTTTGCCTGTTCATGGCTTTAAATGCCCACCCTGATTTTCCATCCTCTCACCCTCTGAAACCAAATTTGCCCAAACCACCCCTTGCAGGTGGCCGAGGACACGGAAAGGACTCGAAACGAGCTCTGCCCTCCTCTTCCAGAAAGCAGGAAACCTCTTCTCCAGGGAAGTGTCAGAGCCGGCCGAGCGTGGCTGCTGTGCCTCGATCCCAGCAGGGGCAGGGGCCATGAGCCCAGCCAGGGTTGGCATGTGGTGTCTGCTCCCTTGGGAGGCACAGGCCACGGAAAAGGAGGAATCGCGCACCGTGCAAGATCGGGCAAGCCGGGAACGGATCCTTCGCCCACCCGCAAAATTTCAGTGTCTCCCTGATCAGAATATGAAACAGCACTGGGAAACTCTACAAGATCAGTCTCCTGAGATCTTCTCGTGGTATCAACCACCACAAAAGGAAGACATTTCGAAATATCACCCAACTGCATCACCTGGGGGCACCTATCCAAACCACATCACAACGGCTTTCCGTCTAATCTGTTCTCCAAACTCCTATCCCGCAGGTTTTCTCAGCAGTCTGTCTTTCATTTTGCCCCTTTCCCCGAAAGTTCAAACATTTATCCTACCACCCAGCTTTAATCCGTGCCTGATGCCTTCCTGCCTCTCTCAGTAGTCATGGAGAAAAAAACGATTGTCCTGCCTTTTAAAGCAACCTCTTATATATCAGCTGACTCGCGTTTCCCTCTGTATTTTTAGGCTAAACAAATCAATTCCTTCCATCTTCCATTACAGCTTACGTTTGCTAAACCTCCTGTTCTTGTCACTCCCCTCTGGGCCCTTTCCCATCTGCCTGCATCTTTCCTCCACAGCACATTTCCAATTCCGGCCACAGTATTTAAAGCCTTGCTGAAGTCAGGACGTGTCACATGCAGTGCTGTATTTGTATTTTTTTATTCCTTTTTTATTATTTTTAACGGGTTATCTCAAAGGAGGGAGGCTGACCCACCACAGACACAGGGTGCATGTTGTAAGCCAGCAACTCGTACTTTTTTAAAAAAAAACAACTATGTAAATCAATGCTGAAGGAGAAATTAGCTGAGCACAACCTCTCTAATAAAAAATTTGTGGTACAGTGTTCAAGATCTCTCTCAAGCGAAAAAAGCTGGTGGGTACGGTTTCTGTCTTCCTACCTCAGTCCTTGGAATATCTAAAAAACAGAAACATGGGAAAGTAAAATATCCGCATGTTCCATGACTCACAGTCCACCAGGTCTTCCTAAAATTAAAGCAAATCACATGCAACAAGCACAGCAGGTGTTCTTAAACCATTTCAGCTTTGCCATTTCCGATCAAAACTGGTTTCTAAGTCTCCAAGTTGATTCCCAGCCATTTGCAGACGCCAAGTTTTAACGCACATTCTGTTTTCTTTCCAGGTCAGGGAGTGCAAACATAAGCACCTCTAAAATTTACCAGGGTGGTCCCATCACAGGAATGTTCAGAAAGTGATGGATCAACATGTACCACCAAGAGGTGCAGCATTCCCAAGCACGAAAACTTTCTGTCTGAGCCAGAAGTACACTCCCAGGCACGGTCACAGCCATGGTACTTACAAAAAAGGGGAAAATCAGAGGTTAGTATGGAAAGAGTGTTGCATTTTTTTCACTGCAGTGTTGTACTATTAGCATTCAATTGCTTCCCAAAATTTAATTAACTCCTTGTTGAATCTTAATGTGATAATGAGAGCTTTA
>JAYRBT010000005.1:24013859-24033385 GCA_036023395.1 Myiotriccus ornatus | reverse complement strand
GGTTGCCCAGAGAAGCTGTGGCTGCCCCTGGATCCTTGGAAGTGTCCAAGGCCAGGCTGGATGGGGCTTGGAGCAACATGGTCTAGTGGAAGGTGTCCTTGCCCATGGCAGGGTGTGGCACTGGATGGTGTTTAAGGTCTCTTTCAACCCAGGCCACTCTATGACTTTATAATATACACACCGATGTGCAAGCAATAGTTGTTTTGTGGAAAGTATATTTTTCCATAAAGATTTCTGCTTCATATGCACACAGGTCTGCAGATCAAGGAGGGAAGAAAGTTCTCCAGTCAGGATAGCACCTAAGATTTTTCCTGCTCTAGCTCAGACTTCCTCCATGCTCCTCAGGGTCACATACTTCTCTTTATGCAAAGTATGGAAAGACGCATGAACGAGAGGAAGACCCTTGAACACCCAAAACCACTCGAAAAACAATTCTCTGGGAGAAGGGGGCACGTGGGTGTGACTGCATGTGGCAGGAGGAGGACTGGAAGTCTTAACCCCCCCTGAACCCCAGAAGGGAGGCAGCACTCTGCTGCTGCTCTGCTCCCTCGCAGCTCCTGACAAGATCAGGGGCCCCCTGGCCGACACCCCCAGCGAGCCCCTCTGGCCAGGACACGCTGCCAGCGGCTGCTTCAAGTGCAGGGGAATGTACCACAACCTCAGAGGCCACTTCATTATCTCAGGAAAAGACTTAAAAATGCGGCCTCGACATCCCTAAAATCCAGTTACCGCTAAACACGCGATTTCTGCCGGGCTTGTACCGTCTTTGTATTTAAGATCTGAGGAAACAGCACATATAAGATGGTACGAAAAAACCAGCCATGTGATCATATAATTAAAGACTTTTGTGCACTCCTCTGCAATTACAAATCCAAAAAACCAGTGCTGGTGGTGTGCATTCATAAGTATCTTTCAGCTACACAGACTTTTGCTAGCTGCAACTCTATAATTCACATATATATATGTGTGTGTATATACATACAGACACACTTTTTTTCACCTTTTTTTTTTACTATTATTTAATTAACACATAACTTTGAGGCCGATGCCAGGTTGTTCAAAGGAAACCGTTTCTCAGGTGGAGGGGATTACAGCCACAGTGCTTGGCAGGAAGGATACTCAGTAAATGCAATTATCTAGCCCACTAAAAAGATCAAATTGAGAAATGAAAGCAGGAGAGGAAACAAACAGCAGAGAGATTAATTAAAGGAACAGTCAGGAGAAAAACAAAGGGTCTGTGCCTTTAAAATACTGCTGTTCATATGAAGCCACCAGGTAGGTTTCTGGATCTAGGATGCCCCAACATTCCCCCACCATGGCGGGGGCCAGGAAGGGCCTCCCTGCACCTTGAACACAGCATGGCCAGGTTGAAAAGGCTGCTTCAACTCCACTTCACTGCTCTGTTTTTAAATTGCCCCTTGGAAAGTTAAAAAAACCCACCAAGCACAAAATATTTAACTCTTTTCAGATTTTTCAATGTCATAATGAAACTCTCGGTCTCTGCTGCCCCAGACAGCATCTGTCTCTCTACTCCACTGCAGAACAGTTACCATTTTAGCACTGAACCTGTCAGGGACTATTCAGATTCCACAAAGAAACCTATCTGACCATTACTCTGGGCACTCCTCGTGCAGCACTGGAGGTCCTGCTCCTTTACGGCCCCACTAATGTATCCAACAATTGCTCCAGGCACCAAAAACCTGTCCCACACTGAGCCACCCCAAGAGTTCCCCGGAAAATAAGTCATTACTACTCCACACCCTCAAAATTACACATATCCTATTACTGCACATACAGGATGAGGTGTCTTCAGTTTCCTTGTCAATAAAAAAGCCGATTCCTCTTTACTTAACAAGCAATGCCATTCTCAATCAGTCAACTATTAAATGAGATTGCTGCCCTGCAAAGTAGGACTTGAAATGGATTTTTATATCCTTTCTGGCATAGTGGCTTTCTCCTATTAGCCTATCAAATTTTCACTGCTCACGTACCTCAAAGAATATTTGTAAATCAACAGCTATTTCATTTTTATTAATGCCATTATGGAAGGGACAGTAATTATCCAGCAGCAGTAACGTACTGCAGATCCATGATGAGCACAAACGTCTCCTCCTCACTGCCTGTATTCCTTCAAAACGGGAGGGGAGGGGAGGACCTAATGAAAACTTGATTTATAAAAATACAGCACATATTTCCAGATGCAAAAGATACCGAAGCTAATTACGTTACTTTCCTTACAGACCATCCAAACGGCTCCAGAATTAACCTGTCGGGAAGATTAATATTTTACTGTGGTTACAGTGCCCGGAGTTAATTTGTTGTCTCTGGAAACGCCTACTTCCCTCAGCAGCATCCATGCTGCAGAAGCTTTACCCAAATCCCAAAGAGCAAACGTGTGCCACCCACAGAGGCATTTTGTTGAGGCAGGGATGGGTAATGATGGGAACACCCCAAGGAATTCCCGGACTGGAGAGCGAGGGGCTGCCTGGCTCCCAGCCCCGTCCAGTCGCAGGAGACCTCTGGTTTAACATCTCCATTTGCCATGTATGCCAAGCCACAAATTATCTCCCAACCCTCTGCACGATGCAGCCGGTTGTGAACGACCGTCCTCACTTGTCCCCACTGTCACCACTAACAGAACCTGCCTGTGGGACTCCAAGAACTCGTCCCCGTTCGCTGCCGGCTGCGTGCGGCCACATCAAAGCCAATTACACATCAACACGCACATTTAAGAGGTGCTGGAGGTGTAAAAATCACCAGGTGGAAAAGAAAATAAAATTTTTAAAAGCCAGTGATCTTCCACGCCTTCTCCCCTTCCCTTTGTGCAGCGATTTTTAAAAGAAAGCCAAGATATTAACGGGTGAGAAAAGGCAGTTTTTAACCACAGCTCAAAGAAAAATCAGAATAAGAAATGTGTGCTTAGAGCACTTGTTTATTAGACTTCCAGCCTAAAAAGATCTCAAGATGCACCCAGTTCCTACAGGTAGAAATACAATATTATCATGGAATGACAGAATATGCTGAGTTGGAAGGGACCCATCAGGATCATCCAGTCCAACTCCTGGCCCTGCACAGACACCCCAACAATCCCACCCTGAGCCTGAGAGTGTTGTCCAAACGCTCCTTGAGCTCTGGGAGCCTTGGGGCTGTGACCACTTGACAACAAAATAGAGGGGATAAAACGCGGGCAATTGTAATAAATAGAACCATTAATACAATTTAGAAGACTTCCATTAAAAAAAAAAAAAAAAAGAAAAAAAAAGAGAAATTACATCCCCTTTTTTTCCCATTGAGTAGATCAAGATCATTCCTGAAACCATAAATCCTGAAACAAAGGTGACTTGGTGCTCCTCCCCAGTACCACAGCACACGGAGTGCTCTGCACCTCTGTCACCCGAACAGCCCCTCGCAGCGCTCCCGTTACAAGAGCAAAAAGGAAATATATCATTTAAAAGCACCCTAAACCCGATGCTTTCTGCCAGAACCCTCCCCTCATACAGGTAAAAAGAAGAGGCACGTGGCAGGGCACGATTACACCCTCTCAGCAGAAGCCAGGCTTTGTTTTTCACAAGTCCATGAGGCAGAAATCCTCACATTTCCGATTTTTCCCCATTTTTTACACTTCTTTTCTGGTTCTAGCTCAAGACAGAGAGCATCAGCAATCTTGGGCCTCGGACCAGGGACAACACGACACTTGGTTGTAAGATTTATCTAAAATGCCCATCGTGGCACAGTGTTTTGGCGAATTACCTAATGGAAAAACGCCTTCTATGTTTGCTTCTTCTAACCTGTAAAAGGCACCTCTGGCTGCGTATGTGAAGGTACACAAATACTTACTGGTCACGTACCTTTCCCTTGTATTTAGCAGGTATTTATTCCAGCAGATATTCCTACTATAAAATTACAGCCTCATGTTGCCAAAATGAACGCACACCCGTGCAGCCACACAGGGCTTACCTGGGGAACTGGAGAATTATCCTCCCCAGAGGTTTTCCTGGACAAATTTCAGGCTTTGGATTTCTGCTGGGCTTTTTTTCAACTTCGTGGCCCAGTAACAAAACACTTGGAAAATGCCAAAAACACTGCAATAATTGAAAGTAAATGGCACTTCTACCACGATTTTTCCTCTTTTACACCTACGGGTAGGCGATGAACACCGAGGATTTTTAAGCACAAAAGTAAGTGTGTCTGTACCATAAAACAAACGGATTTCCTTAAGCACCAAGGCTGCCAGAAAATACATCCTGGCTCCTTTCTAGCCAGCCCCAGAGGCGGATGTATGGCTCTATTTATAGCCCACTAATGCAATTGTGAAACGCACACCCCGTGCACTTTATTTGTGTTTAGCTCAGACTTTACTCTCCCATCAAGCTAAGCTCGTAGGAAAGGTCACTCCCAAGAATAACAGCACATTAACTCTGTTCACATATCAACTGCTTGCAGAGACTCAGGGGTGCCCTCAGAGCCCCCCCAGCCACGGGTCAAACTCCTTCGGGTGCCCAGACACCAGCAGGCAGATTGCAAAAGGTGAAAGCTCGCACCAAAACAAGCAGCAAGGAAGGTATGACCCGCCTGGGATTAATTTCTGCTCCCAAATCGGGGGTAGCAACTATTTCTCCACCTTGGCTCACCTTCTCTTTTTGGACTGTAAATCCCCACTGAGGGTGATGAGTCGGACCGTGTGTGTACCACCCCAAACCCAGCAGACCCCAGCCTGGAAACCCAGATAGCCCGGCAAAGATCTGTAAAAAAACACTTCCCCCACACAAAGGAGAAGGACCCTGCAGAATAAT
The DNA here is from genome assembly GCA_036023395.1 of Myiotriccus ornatus. Classification (NCBI taxonomy): domain Eukaryota; kingdom Metazoa; phylum Chordata; class Aves; order Passeriformes; family Tyrannidae; genus Myiotriccus; species Myiotriccus ornatus. Next base: position 24,028,592 of record JAYRBT010000005.1, on the reverse strand, counting down.
TCCCTCATCTAACACCGTGACAAGGGTTTGTAAACACACTGCAAGAAGATTAACCACCACAAGAACGTAACTACAGAGTCTGAGGGCTGTCTACCTAATTTATGGACACATGCTCTGCTTAAAGTCCAATTCTCTTTCAGGTAGGAAAACCTCAGCAAACCTTTCTATGGCAAAGGTCTGCTATCCATTTGGGAAAGTCATCTCATTTGGGGTTTTCCTGGGTTTTTTTCCAAAGGAAAAACTCCAAATATGCATCAAGGAATGTCTTCTACCACTGTTGTTTTACTGCCCTGAAACAATTTACAACTAAGTACATTTCTAGCACCCAGGTATCCTAAAAAGCTACTCTCCCATCACTTCTGAACTGGTTTTCTTCCCTGCTGGATCAGGGAAACTGGAAAACCAATCTTCTTAAAAGTGGCAAGATTTCTTCTCACAGCCTACAGGAACCTTTCCGTGGTCTTGGATCTCTCCCCTAGGGATCATCAGATCAGTGTTTCTCCACTTGCAGGGGAAAAAAACAAACCAAAAAGGGAAAGGAGTAGGGGAAGAGAAAGCTAGTTCAATCACCATCATTACATAGAGGCCACAATTAATGGACAGATGCTGTCAGAGCCCTGAGCGCACTGAGGCCACGACCAGCCCACGAAGCCCCACCTGCATCTTCTGCCCACGGACCCAGGAGCTCTGTTTTGGCTGAGACTTGGGCCTTCAGTCCTTGCCAGAGCAGGTCTGCCTGTCTCTAGTCCTGCCTCTGGTCCCACCTCCTGGAGAGACCTCCACGCATGGACAGGTCCCTTCTGTCCCATCTCTTCTCCTCCCTGTCTCCAGCCTTGTCTCCTGGTGCTCCCTCACTGCACTCCCTGGATGGACCCCGGACCCGCTTCGTTACCACGCGTGGGGCTGCTCTTTTTGCATTCTTTATAAACCTCTCTATATATTTCCTTGCTGGAGTAGGAGGAAGAGCTTGTTTTGCCCAGAGCAAACCTGTAATTCAGAGCAGCTTCCTCCTTTCTTCTGCAAAAGCAGCACCTTTTCCAAGGGCTACGAAGATGAGCCACTTCCATATGCAAGAGGTGAAAACACAGGTTTAGCTCACTTAGAAAACTCTTTGCACACATTGATCATAAACACACAAAACCTGAGGGTGAGGTTTGGTTTTGTTTTGATTTTTTTTTTTTTTAACTCTGTTGCTTCTGTATGGTAATAAAATAGTAAATTATTGACTTACCAAGGGGGTGTTCTCAGAGTTACACAAATACCTCATAAACCTAGATAGCACATGTGATTTTATTATGAACACAGCACCAAAGCAGGGTTTGGTTCTATTCCTCTCTCTCACTTCCTGAAACACATGTTTAGGACTGACCCATGTTTACCTAGATAAGGAGAAGGCTATCAACAAACTGTTCAAAAAAGCACAGAAAGAGCGAATCACAGAATCACAGAATCACAGAATGGTTTGGGTTGGAAGGGACCTTAAAGACTACTCAGTTCCAACACCCCTGCCCTGGGCAGGGACACCTCCCAGCATCCCAGGTTGCTCCAAGCCCCGTCCAACCTGGCCTGGGACACTTCCAGGGATGGAGCAGCCACAGCTTCTCTGGGCAACCTGTGCCAGGGCCTCAGCACCCTCACAGCCAACAATTTCTTCCTAATATCTAATTTAAATATGCCCTCTGTCAGTTAAAAAAGCCCAGAGTCCAGTATAATTCTGGAAGATGCTCATCATGCTCTTCAACCCCACGCTGCAATGCGCTCGCTCATCTGCCGTGCTTCAGCTTTCAAACACTGCAGCAGGATCTGCTTCATCACATGAGCTGCTGAAACCAAGAACAGCATGAAACCCTCCCTTTAAGGAGCTCAGCCAGAGTTTGTGTTTAAGAAAGGCAAATCTTCTTTGAAACTCACTGCGATAGTTGGTGTTGCACCCCCGAGACTGGGTTTTCAGAAGGTGGGTGCCTACGTGTCCCTCAGTTCCTCAGAAATCTAAGAACCAGTGCTGTGGTTGTACCAGAAGTATTTACTCGTGATTGAAATGGCTTTAAAAAAGGTTATAGTCTCAAAATACCCAGTATGGAATTAGGACACTGCATGGTGCTGTTCCCCTTATGCATCTGTCCCGAAATGAGTTAAGACCTGACGTTGCAGAAGCAGGTCAGGACAGTCGAATGAGCTGGAGCAATTAGTATCTGAGTGTTAATCAGCTGACCAACAGAGTCAATGAAATGAAGGGTGCCAGGCAAAGGGAGCTGTGTGTGTTTGTGGGAAACCTGGCGCCGCAAGCGCTTCTGACCACGGCACGCGCTCCCAGTCGACGGGGCACGAGTTGTATTCCCTGAGCTCCAGCTTTCCAGACAGCTTCAGTGCAGTGAGGATGGCCTTCCAGAAAAAAAAAAAGAAGGATTTCCCATTTTCAATTTTAGCTTTTTTTTCCTGACTGTTGAGGGAGTGGCGTTATAACGGTCCAACAACAGGAAGGGGATTATTCGCGGAAAACGCTTTTAAGATGTTTTTCTCACTGCAAGTTTTATCTGAAAACTTCCCAACTTCGCAACTTCGAAAGGCCAGAAGATGGATCTCCGGAATTTTGTGCACAGGAACAAGGCAGGTTCAGGAAGTTGCCTCGTATTAATTAAGGACATCTGAACAGTCTTGCCAAGCCTACAGATATTTTGAAGTGTCCTGAGCAACATCCTGAGACTGAACTCTTCAGTAAGATGATACTTCTAGGCCTGTCTATTAAGGAAAGATCCCTCAGAACAGACTAAACCCTACACAGGTTTGGGCATAATATTTTTGGAGATGACAGTGCATATTTAGGAAAGGTAAATCACAGTCCCAAATTCCCTTTGCTATTCTATTCCTGTATATACTGGGTATGTTTTAAAGGTTTCTATTATTTTAGCATCTTTTTGCATTTACTTCAAACTAAGTCAGAGCTCTGCTGCCTTTGACAGTGGACTGAGATGCCCACATGGATGAGACACGGCAAACAGCAAGGAAAGGAACTGGCTGTCACAAGGTGGGGATTAGCAGAAGTGAGACAAACCTATAAAACACTTAAGAACAAAGCAAACATCAACATGAGAAAACCAGGAAAGAAAACTACCCTAGAGCTTGTGAAGCAATCAGATGTTATCACAGAATCACTGAATGATCTGGGTTGGAAGGGACCTTAAATGTCATCTCATCCCACTGCCCATGGGCTGGGACACCTTCCACTAACCAGGTTTCTCCAAGCCCTGTCCATCCAGGCCTTGTGCATCAAAGGGTTTTTCAATCTCATTACAATTCCCCAACGCTAAAGATTTCCTTTCCTAGCCTTCTCCCAGCTGCTCTGAGATAAACTGGTTTATAAACTACTGTGCTTTGCATTCAGCTTTATTTAGACTGGTTTAGCAGCTGGAGCTGCTCTTAGTAACAGAAATCCTATCCAGACATTCCCACTTTGTCAGAAGATTCTTACATGCCATGTTTGCTCTCCCTTTTGCAAAGCAGCCAAGAGCTCCATAGAAACATCTGGATTAATGAACAGATTCTAAAATATCTTTTTTTTGCAAATCATATTACCACTTACTTTCTTACAGCAACAATGACGTCAACAATCTCCTCCCCAAATGAACATCCCATGATTTTTTATAAAGACACAAATAAAATTAGTCTACAAGGGAGGTTACATTATTAAAACATATGCTGCAATCAACAACGCTCAAGGCTCTATCATGGCATTTTGTTCTTCATTGGTATTTACATATTACAGTTCTTATGTACTGCCCTGGAAATCAGCTTTGAAGTGGAATGAGGAATAAATGAAGATTTATTATTACTATCCTTATTAGCGGGATTTTAAAGTCATTAGAGACCAACAAGACATAGTAATCATATTATATTCAATCTTCTCTAGAACATCTCCTTTGATAGGCCTGCTAACTCAATTATTTAAATATATATTACAGCAAAATGCAGCGTGACTTCTACAGTTCGGGATAAGATGGAAATTTTTATGTTTTCTTTGCAGTTAACCAGAATCTGTCCTTACAGAATTCATGGGTTGCACGGTGGGTTCCTCAGTCTTAAGCACCAGAGTTTCAAATTCACAGCCATCACCTGGCTCAATGTGGATGCTCAACCAAAAAATAAAGGTTAAAAGCTGTGGAAGAATTAAAGTACTGGAGATCAATCGTAACCCGCAGCAGCTTTAAAAAGTTTAAACAAAACCCTCACAGAAGGAATGATCTCTCAGACAGTCAATAGGTTTGGCTTCAACCAATCCCACCGGGAAAAGAAGGAAAGAAGATCCAGAGGCTCTGAGGAAGAGCCAAAGCAGAACTGCACCACTCCGAGGAGCTCAGAAAATTCTCTCCGGATTCAAAGTGACACCTGGAGTCGAGCAAAAACTACTGATGAGGAAAAAAAAACATCCCAACACTGTTTAACTGGAAAGCACAACCCTCACTATTGACTCTTTCTGCCTGCAGCTGGTGTGGGGACGATGCTGAAGGAAGGAACTGTCTTCCCCTCGGGTTGGTCACTCAGCACGGGGCAATATCCTGTCAGCCAGGGAAGGCAGCACCAGCATCGTGCTCTTCTCCTTTATTCCTGTCATTGCTGTTCCAAGGCCTTCAGGATTTCCTCTGCCTGTGAAACATCTGAGGCAGTCTGGGCTGCTACAACCACGCAGCTCCCACCTGCTACTTCTGCACGGGCGCTTTGTGTCACATTAGTCCCCAGACGTAAACACTGCCCGTGTTCATTGTCCATCATGGGACATGCATACCGATATTCTCAGGATGTTATTGATGCTATCACTGCATCAGCCCCCTTCCAACCCCACTTGACAAGCTTCCTTTACTTTGCTGCCTCCTCCCCAAGAACTAACCTCTAATTCCCTCCTTGCTCCTCATTTCCCTGCCGCTCACCTTGGTCTTGCTCTGCTTATCACCCTGCAGCTCATTTTCAGCTCCTACAGACGGCAGAGATACTCTGCTCTTGGCCACCAGCTGGATGAGATGCCTCTGTGCCTTCCCAGAAACAGGAAAGGAAATGTTAGGGTGGGCAGGCCCTGGCACAGGTTGCCCAGAGAAGCTGTAGCTGCCCCATCCCTGGAAGTGTCCAAGGCCCTGGGCTGGTGGAAGGTGTCCCTGCCCGTGGCAGTGGATGGAATGAGATCATATACCTGGCATGTAAAGCCAGGTACACTCCAGCTCAGCTTCTTCATGCACCCAACTCCCCACCTTGGAGCTGTCTTTCAGCAGCAAGGGAAAAATGTGACTTCTGTGGTTACCACTCAACAAGTTGTTGAAGTCACAGACTCCAACTCTTCGCTAAAAAAGGATCAGTCACGGAATCTGATCTTTAGCAATGATGATCTGCACACCTAAAGCAAAGCATGTGCCAGAAAATGGTTAACAGCAGGTAGTACTCCTGCCAGTAAAACAGGGAACGATGAACAGCCCTCAAATGGATCCCAGAATAGCTAAATGATCCTGCTGACACCAGCCCAGCTCTATAAATGGGAGCCTTTTAAAATCGTTTCGATCTTCTTGATCCTCTGCCTCCAAAAGCTGCATTAAGTTCCTTGTGTTAAAGTTATGATCTTTGGCCTGCAGGATGTGGTTAAACAACCACCACAAAAACAACCAAGAAGCTGAGACACACATTTCGCCAAAAAACTGCTCCCCCACTAAATATCAGCTAAAATCTAAACCTTTGAGAAACTGATAGAATTTTCTGCTCATGACAACCCTTAAAGCCTGTTTTAAATAAAAGCAATATCCTGAATTCACAGTTCCAAACCCAGCATCTCCTGGGTTAGTGGAGGAGCACCAAACAGTCCTGAAGTTTGCTAAGTAACTGCTTTCTCTCCAGATTACCCCTCTGGGTATTCTTACTCTGGGATCCGTTGTGAGAGCAAGCTAGCCCTCAGAAAGGCTGAAAAAGTGAAATATCACTGCTTTTGGAATGAAAGGGAGAGATTATTTGCTGCTGGGCGTGTCATTCTCACTACTACACAAACAATTGCTGGAAAAGCCACCAGAGAAGAGAAGTTTGGTGTATTCAGTACCAATGAACCTATTTTAAGAATAACAGTAACAAGATATCTACCTGAAACTTAAGTCAGCTGTGAATAAGCTATCAGGGCAGATCCAGAAGTTTCATTTCTGAACAGTCTTTTGAATAATTCCTAACACTTAAAAAACTGTGCTATGATTTACATCATTATCTAAAAAACACTTGGCATATATTAACAGAATCTGGGGTGAAAAGAATCATGAGGCTGACTGTGCATTTTATCTTCTACTGCTTTACCTGATACACAAGATATGGATCAGACCAGGCTTCCCACACAGTGAAGCAGATGTTTTCATCCTACCTCCCTGTACTATTGAATCCCTCCCAGTTTCTAGTTTCATTCCAACCCTCTTTGCCATAGGATTTCAGAACTAATGTTTCGTTGCTTTACGGGGCAACAGCAGTGAGGAATTATTTTTCTAACTGAAAAGGGTTTTATTTTTAGGAAATGAGCCAAATATTTTGGTACCCAATGACAAATACCTAAGAGAGACACACACATAAATACGTGAGGGGATCACGTAGCTCGTTGTCTTTGAACTATTCCCAGATTTGTGACGTTATCACTTAAAATATTAATTTTTCACCATGGATTTCACCCACACCTCTGTTTCTAGTGGTCATGGTACAATCCCTTGGATGGGCCAACTGCTCCACCACCGTGACATACGACACATGCCATGCTTTTCTTCCTTTATGTTTTGTGAAAGACTCCCACGTACACCTTCCAGACTTTGGGGGGGGAAAGACGAAACCCTGCAGCACTTACCACCAAACACATCTCCGTTCTGGTAGTTTTTCCCCTTCTGAGTTTCCTCTTCGTTTTGAACAGTAGAAACATGCTTGGCGGAGGCACAGCCCATCGCTTCATTCAGACAGCTCCAGCTGCACCGAACCACAAAGCATCTCTAGGGACGCCCGCTCATCGCTGCAAAAAGAATCCGCCTCCCCTGCCGGGCTGCCGAGTGTCGCTTCTACCTGAAGGCGGCAAAAGAGAGAGAAAAACGTTGGCAAAAAAGGTACAACCTCTGAACGGGCAGCTTCAAGGAGATAAATAATGAGGCTGGCGAAGAGGAGGACAAAGCACAGGTGGCCTACATCGCTAAAATCTTATTCAATAGCATCTGGTACGGGCAGATGACAAGACAGGTAGATGGTGATACATCAATCCTGCCTTGGAGCAGGACCACAGTAGTTGAAAAGTCTCTTCCTGCCCTGTTCTTTAATCCATGGCTTGAAGAAAGGAACACACAGAGATCTATTTCCCGCCCAGCCAGCCATTCCCACGGAACGCAGAGGTTTTGGGGGAGAGAAGATAAGAAACCATCAATATCTGCTCCTCCTGTTCTTTTCACCAACCTAACCATCAAGCCAGATTTCTTACAAGGCATTTTACTGATTAAGAGCAGCTAACTGCAAGTGTTCAGACAAAATAACCCCTCCTAAATCAATTAAAAACCTTCTGTTCATAGATGTGAGAGGCGATAGTCAGCTGTATTATCTTTTTTCTACGTGTTCATTACTCTGCTGAATCCATGAAACCTCCACCGCTCAAAAAGGCAACAAAAATCCCATCTTTGAGATGGAACAACACTCCCTGAACAATCCAGATGTCACATAAAACAAAAGAAGGAAGAAAAAGGTAATTTATAGCTGTGACATTTTAGGTTAAAAATAAAATCTAACTTAAAACCACGAACTGCTTAATTGGTAAATAGTTCCTCACTTGAACAAAAACAACTTCAGAGTTTGGTAAGATGACCTGGCGATTCTGCTGCTGCTATTGCAGTGAGTGGCTTTCATTGAGAAAAGGGAAGGACTCTGGAGGCAGAACCACCTCTAACCCCTACTCACAGACCACCTTGTCTTGCTCTGCACAGAAAAGTCATTTTCCCCACTTGACAAGGGCATTCCAGAGCTGCTCAGTCCCTGTTCTGAGCAGCCAGCTCTTCCAGGGATGGGGCAGCCACAGCTTCTCTGGGCAATTTAACACCAGGCCTTCCTGCTGTCAGTGTGAGGGAGTGAGCACATACCCTTGAGCTATTTTTTAACCCTTAATGGCTACGTTATTTTTTTAAAGAAAACCCAGGTTTTGCAGCAAATTCCAGTATTAAGTCAGGGAAGTTTCCCGCTTCCTCAAGCAATCTTCAAAGCCATTCTTCAAACTGCTCTAATCCGTCTCCTTGTCAGACATACAGACAAAGCTACAGCCTTGCCAAGGCACAAATCACGCTGGAGATGCTTCTGTGAACATCCCGCAGTCGATACCCCGAGCAGCCCATCCTAATTACGCTGCCACGTGCCGTAAATACCAACACACTCGTTCTACCTAAACCGAGAGAGTTGTTCCTCAGCTTCCCGCAGCACCAGTGAGGGCCACAGCTGACAATTCATCTTCACACGTGTCCCAGAGACAGCCTGCACTAAGGTCTCCGTCTCACTGCTGGGGTGGGAAGCGAGGATGGAAAAGGATTTAAAGCACGTGCTTGCTCAGGAGACAGGTACAGACTCACACACGGGAGGTGTGGGAGACGGGGGGAGAAACAGCACACCGGGGAGAGAAACTGCTCACTGGACTGGAAATTAAATGTGGACTTATTTTCCCAGAGGATGCAAATCTGGTTAAAGGCAAAGGCTTTTAACAGACGTGCTGGAACAGAAGAGGGGGTGAACATGACCAACAGAGCCCCTGTTTCAGATTTCAGATAGAAGCAGGAGGCTCGAGGTAACCAGAGCCTGGAAACACTAGCTCTGATTTCCGATTTAAAATACAACCAGTTGTATTATCCCAGGGAAAAGGCTGTGGCCAGCTATGGGAAAAGGAGCAAGGGGAGGCCAGATGTAAGCCCAGGAAAGACAAGGAGGTGTGCAGGTGGGACCACTAACAGGTTGTACATGGGGGGCAATCACTGCCCACCACAGGGCCAGCATCTCTGCCCCTGAGCAGCAGGACTGCACACACAGAAGTACCTGTTCAATGAATTATGCTCTTGCCTCATTCCATTATTTTTCTTCCTTCTTTTTTTTGTCTCTCAGCAGGGGACCATTTACAAAAGGGAAACAGCTGCTTAGTAATAAAACCCACATGTATTTCACAACAGAGCAGTGGGTTGGGTTTTGGGAGGGGATTTTTTGTGAAGCCTCATACAGCCAACACGCAGTACGATAAACTGCAAAATACCCAGGAGGGTGATGGTCCCAGGGCCATGGAGCTGTAGGAGCAATCAGGAGCAAGGAGACGCAGAACACGAATGCAGAAGGATAAAGCTTCTCTGGGTGAGAGAAGGAAAAAATATCCACAGACAAATCTCTTCTGCAGCATTTTGGTAGCACACACCAACCTCTAAAAATACGGTCATGTTCAAAGGCACGCTGGGATTAGAGGAAACAAATGGGATACAAGAACTGGACGTTTCACCTTTTACATTAAACAACAGTAATCGCAGCAGCACCTGGAAAAGGTACACAACTAATAGTCGGGTAATGAAGGCAACTTCTCCCGGTGCCAATAAACTGGGCTGAGAAAGCTACGGCAAAATGACCTCCAATATAAGTCTAATGCACATTTCCAGGCGTGTTCCTCCGACTGCTGCTCGCAGAACGCTGTGAGACACAGCCAGGGGTACCCGAACACAAGCCGGGATTAGCAGAAGGTTTAAATACAAACAAACAAACGCAGCCGTGAGAAAAGCGGGCACTCATTTCACAAGCCCCGAAATTCGAGATCCGGGGCAGCGCGATGCTCCCCGGCCTTGCGCTGCTCCCAGCCCCGGGGGAAACCTCCCTGCCTGAGCATCCAAGGCTCGGTGCTGAGGCTGGGGATCGCTCAGAACCACTGGTCCTCACTCCGTGGGGTGCCTGTCGGAGGCGCTGAGGATGCGAAACGCAGCACTTCGCGCGGCAGCAGAATAACACATCCGCTCCTCCTCCTCCCCCACTTCTGCACAAATATAATTTTCCCTTTTGTCTTCCAGAGCGTTTTGGGGGGCACGCAGATACTCAGAAGCCAAAAATAAAAAGAAGAAGAAGAAGAAGAAAACCTCAAACCATTTTGCAGTTCATGCTCACCACCCACCATCACTAATTATCGAGATTTGAGAGGCAATTTGCAGGCTCCAATCTGCAAAATGCTAGTGAGAAAAACCTCTCAGGCACATCAAAAGTGTCTACACCACCCCCAAATGAAATGCAGCAGGTTTAAGATTAACATCTTACATGCGGGTCAGGAGAAGACTAGAGACACTCTCAGATGCTGCACTTCATACCCCAAGTTTCTTCTGAGCTAAAGCCAGGGGAACTCAATTCTTAGAACGGAAATTACCTTCGGAAACCTTCAGCAATTCCTTTTTTTCTTTCTTCTGAGGCACGTCTACGATGTGCTTTTTCTTTCATCAGCTCTTTCAGCACTTCGTTAATCCACTCATCATCCCCTCGCCCCTTATTTCTGGTGGTCACATCCTCCAAAAAACACACTTTGCTCCCACAAACACTCCATAGCAAACGGAGGACCTCCAGTGTCTTACAACAAATGCAAGTTAATTCTTCTATTACCACAGCTGTTATTTGTTTTCACCTTTATTGCACTGAGATAACCAATCTTTCATCGTCTTCAGGCTGCAGATACATCTAGAAATTTTCTCCTGTGTTGACCACACAGGAAATCAGGTTAAAATTTCACAAAGCTGAAGAGATCAAAGCAATGAGTTTTGTGCAACCATGAAAAACCCTAAGCTACAAAGGAAAACCACACTGGCTTTTCCTATGAAACAACCTGGTCCAGGCAGAACTCGAGGATTTAACTTACTGATATTAATTATATTTATTTCCTATAAGAAATAGCTCTGCTTGGTTTCCATTTGGGGTTTTTTCTCCAAAAAAGAAGACAACAGCAATGAATTCTGAATTTTTCCTGCACAAGGGCTGCTGGTAATCAGCACCTGGGACTTCCCCACTGCGACATCCCTCTTCCTCAGCTACCCTCCACCACAAAACATGGCTTTTTAGCTTTTATTCAGCAGCCAAAAGGCATTTTTCGAGCCAAAAAGATGTAATTTTTGCCTTTGAAGTGCACCAATGGCCTGAGGAGGGAAGGAAAGATTTTAAAATAATGTGTCGTATAAGCTCTCTTTCTCCCTCCTCGAATTATTCAAATAGACATAAATAGCATAGTTATACTGAAAATTAACCCACCAGCTTGCTAAATGAGAAGGGCTAAATGAGCAGCAGAATGAGGGCTGCAAACACTCTCGAGCAATATCCTGCAGCAGCAGAAGGGGAAAAAGAAAAGTCCAGGTGAGTGGGGATTTCTGTTCCTTCGGAGCCGTGGGCAGAACACGCTCCCCTCGGCCTGCTGATATTAAGGATGTTAAAGAACGAAGCATCTTCTCCCCTTCTACCAATTGCTGGTCTCCACAATGCAAAATTCCTGTGCTTACCACCACATTTCAGCCTCCTGTTGGAATACACACTGTTCCATCCAGCAGCAGCTGGCTGAAAGGGAAGAGAATTAGCACAGCGCTATAAAAACAGCGACGTGGAAACGCTGGGAAAGAACACTGGGGCTCTACAGCACCTTACTCAGGCTGCACCAGTAACACCACTGACAAACTAAACCAGCCCAGGCACCCAGTGGGATGGTGGAAGTGCCATTTGCATGCACCCCACTCCCCTTGGGAAGTCGTGCTCAGCAGAAATCACTTCTCAAAGGCCGAACAAGAATATTGCAACCTGACAGCTAAAGAGACCTGACATTAAAACCAGAGAAGCTCATCCACCCAGTTTTTCCCAGCAGGGAGGGCCTGGTTTGAATGAATTCTACTAATTCATATCATCAGCTTAATACAGGCCAGAGTTGGCCCCTCTGAGGCTTAGCTTACCTTTTATTTATCAGCAAAATTAGCTTCTTATTTTATTTTCTTTTGTTTGCAACCAGCATTTCTGCTGGGGTTTTGATGTATTGAAGCAGCAAGCGATTTCCAAACAGGGAAGCTCTCAACAGCAACTTCCTTCCTCAGACTCATGAAGAGACTTCACACATCATGGAGTAAAATACAAATGAGGAATTCACACAGGGTGGAGTTAAAGCAACACTGGGGTGAAAAGCCCAGCAACACAGGTGATGTCACTCATAGGACCCATCATTTTTGCTGTTTCCAAAGAAAATTAACTACACTTTATTCTTTTATTTTAAACCTCAAATACTTCAGGAGCTGTGATAGGTAGATTGCCACCACTGTCAGAATGCAATTCTGACATCTAATTATTTTTTTCCCTCTTCCTATGAGAATTAATAGGCAAAATACTGAAGACAGATGAGACTTCTGGGGCTGGCAACACTGCAGGATTTTTTTTTTTTAATTGTTTTGTGATTTTTTTCTAAAGAGATTTTGAAGATGCAGTGCTGGTCATGGCAGCCCAGGTTGATGGGATGTGAGACACTAGACAGGGCTGCAGAAAAGCCAAGTTCAATTCTCCCTAGCACACAGCTTTCCTGTGTATCTAAGAATAATCTCCAGCACTTCTCATAATGGGAAGGGAGCCCAAGTACCTCTAAAGTAGAAAAAAAAAAACAACAATAAGCTCTCCTATTTAATTTTATTTCTGTCTTCATGGTTTAAGAGCATGGTTTACTGAGCAGGGCACAGTAAAAGGCCCTAAGGTATAGGACCAGTGATTTATACAATGTTTTGCACACGTCTAAGCACAGGTCTGAGCACCATCTTCCTTCTCAGAACTCACTCCCCCATTGCTCTGCTTTAATAAAATAATTTAAAGCTGCAACGACTACACCTAAACAATCCCCACCATCTTTAGGCTGAAATAAATGATGTAGAAGCTGTAGCTGCTCCATCAACAAAACCAACTGCTTCAGAGGAAACACCATGAAAAAGCAGCTTTGTTCTCCTTAATTCCTCCAGCCCCCTTCCCACCAGTGCTGGGGGATGCACCACTAGATGTCAACACTGACCTCGGCCTGGAGCTGAGCTCCTTTTGGGATTGTGGCTCTCCCAAAAAAGCAACGTCTTAACAAGTCTCTCCTACAGATGTGAAGAACCTGTTTCTTTATTTCAAAAGCGAAAGCATCAAGGATCTAATACCACACACTAGTGGTATTAGACCTGGACTTTTTATATTTGGCAGTCTAATCTTTACTCTTTTGCAATTCCATTTCCTTCTCAAACTACTCCTTAGTCTTTCTTGTGTGCCACCATGATGGTAGAAACAACCACACAGAGATGGGTCCTAATGTAAAAATCTAGAATTGCACATTTTTTCAGGGTCTCAGTTCATAGACTCATCGAATGTTAAGGGGTTGGAAGGGACCTTAAAGCTCCTCCCACTATCCCAGGTTGCTCCAAGCCCCGTCCAACCTGGCCTTGGGACACTTGCAGGGATGGGGCAGCCACAGCTTCTCTGGGCAACCTGTGCTCACTTCTGAGGCATTTTTTCATCCAAAAAGCTGTGGCAGGACCTACTTCATGTGCCACTAGGGCTGAAAATAAAACAAAACCACTGAGCTATGCAGAAGCCGAGGGGGGGGAGATGCTGGGGACCTGCTGCTAATGTGTCAGTGAGGAAACATTTGCCACATGCACCTCTGCTGCTTCTGTGCAATTACAGCATGGAACAGTTTAAAGGGGTCTCCTCTTTTTGGAGATGAGCTAGAGAAAGAAGAAATCTTTCTTCACTAACCTGATAGCAAGGGAAGAAGTGCAGAGAGGCTGCTCAAAACTACAGAGGTGGCTCGTGCAGGCTGCTGAGAGGTGATCCCATGCACAACTGCCTCTGTGGTAAAATTGATGATAAAAGCTAAAAAAGCAGCTCATTTCACTCTTAGCTTCTGTGAATAACTAGATAGGGTTAAACATTTCTACGGGGGATTTTTTTTTACGATTCCCTGAGTGCAGTCCTATGGAAATGGCACAAGCAGGAATGAAAGGGAAGCCACGCTGCAACCTGCATCCCCAAAATGACACTACTTACTGCTCCCTCCTGCTTAGCAGGGTCACTCCTCAGCATTAAGGCGAGCACAGGATTTTTGGTGAAGGCCACAGCACCCAAATGTTTGCACTGGCATGGTTTGGTCCAAGAGCCCTATGCAATATCGTGCCTGACATCGTATCCTATCACACAGATGATCCCCTGAATCCCAAGCTGGGAGTGCAGCTGAGAAAAGCAGGCTGTGCTCAGGAGCAGCAGAGCTTCAGAAACCTCCAGCCCAGAACAGGCAGCTGGAAAAACACAGGCTAGAAAGGAACTGGGCTCTGGGGAGGAAAAGCAACTCCTGTAAAACCTGCTGTGGTCCAGCCTCTGTGTTGATTCCACCTCCCCAACCAGTGCTCAGGCACAGGAGCCTCTGGACGTTCCTGCTGGAGGCTCAGCACTTTGAAAAACATTTCCTTACTCCATTCCCTCGACACAGATTAAGGAGTTTACCCCAGTCACAGCTTTGGGCAGTGGCTTTTAACCAAGTAAGTTGTAGTTTCGTACTCTCTATTAATTAACAGTGCAAATAATGGAAAGTTTTCCTTTCTATAGTGAGATTTTGAATGGATATATCCATAACCAAGAGTAGATAGTAAAAAAATAAGATGTTCCAGCCTATGATGAAACAAATGAGCAGAAGACCAGCCAAAATCAACTGAAGTATTTTCAGTT
>JAYRBT010000005.1:23985814-24010746 GCA_036023395.1 Myiotriccus ornatus | reverse complement strand
GCACATGGAGCGTTCTCCCACGCCCCCTCACAGCCGCCTGGCCACGCAGCTGAGCTCGCACTGGGATTCTTCTGCCAAATCAACGCATGAATACAAGGGGAGTGGGGGGAACCCAGCTGAAAACATCACAGCCTCACAGGAGTCAAAGCAAGGAGAGAAACCTATCCAGAGCAGGGAAAAAATATACATTCTGCTCAGCTGTAGGAGCAGAGAAGAAATGTGTAATAAATAATTGAAAAGGGTTCCAAAGACCACTGAATACAATTGTTAGGAATTGAAATGCAATAGGATTTATTTCTTTTTTAAGGATTGTGCTTCCAGAACAATACAAATGGCTCCATGATTATAATTCTCGTGGATAATTCAGGTCAAAACAGGCCAGCACAGACATCCAAACACACTAAAGCTCACGCAGGAAGAGAAAACTGATGGGGATAAAAAATTAACACAACACTGTTCAATTTGCGAGAGGGGAACAAAACAACACAGGTCCCCTAAGAAACCAGCAATGTGGATTACAAAAGTTTGAGAAGACTTAGAAGAGCAAGAAGGCTGTGAGAACGTGGGCTATCTGGCTGGCTTTGAGGAGGGGCTGAGCAGGTGATGAGAATGCATCACCCAGGCTAAGTCACCACTTCTCCACCCCGGGCCTCTCAGTCATACCCCAGGGCAGAGGACTACAGCCACAGACAGGTGGAAATTTCTCCCCCTGCACTGTTTTCGGAATCTTGAGGACAATCCCGATTCAAAACTATTTTCCAGGCTCCTCTGCTATGCTCCAAGCAGGTCTCCTTTCTTATGGGGATGAATTGAGCTCGGCCCTCTTGACTCCTTCTGCCCACAAAGAATTCTCCTTGCAACTACTTTATTATTCAAATGTTCAAATACTGCTCCTTTTTCTATTTAATTTCCCCTGTACTAAGACCTTCAGGGCCTTAGTTACTCTACAGTGTCACTAACTGAGACACTTGGGTGCAGCTGCATCTGATGTTAAAAGGCAGCCAACCCACAGCTGTACAACTGGCCCCTTCACTCCCACATTTAGCTTTTTGCACATGAAAATAGCAGCTGCTTTCCTGAGAGTAAAATCTGCAATAGCTTCTGCAGGCTTTCTCTCCCTCTTTGAGGTTCAAGTGTGAGGGGGATTTCTTTTTAAAATTAGAAGAAGAAATGCGTTTATGAAGTCTAAAGGAGGCTGGCTCTCTTAGATACACTTTTATTATGTTAAGAAAGTAATATTGAGACTATATTCAAAAAACCACTGAACTGGATATTAATTAAGAAGAAGAAAACAAAAGGCAAATGGAGGAGTGGAGCTATTGCAAGTTGTAGTACTTCTCCCAGAGCTAACACTCAAAATCAGAGTTTAGCAGAAGCTCCTCAAAGACACAAACCCATTCCCATCAGAGCCCAGCAGGGCAGAGCAAAGCACCCAAACAATCTGCTGGGGTGCAAGGCTGAGAGTAAGACACCCACCCACCTGAAACACAAAAACTAGGTTTAAACAACGATGAAGAAAATACTTCAGCTTCTGGGACAGACAGACAGCTTACCCACGGTTTCCTCAAATCCCAAGAAAAGACCACAGCTGCTCAGCCCTTTGCAGGAGACCTGGTTACAGACAGACATTAATTCTTCTTTATTCTTCTTTTCTTTGCCTTTTTTTTTTTTTTTAAAAGTATGGCAACACCAAGAAAATTTTTAAATAACGCAAACACACAAGTCCCACCCAGCTCTTAAATCCTGGCCGTTGCCCTTCGGAACACTAAAAAAAAACCCCACATGATAAAAAACACTCCTTTTTATTTCTTTTTTTTTTTTTTTTTCTCCTGAACAACGTGATTGCACCACACAAATCAAGTTTTAGAAGGAGTGCAACTATATGGCCTCAGAGCTGTACAGACTGTGCACCTCCCTCCCAAGCCCATGACTGGGGATGGTCATGGCTGAGCAGAGAGCCTTTAAGTGAGAGCTGATTCAATGGTATTCCTAAGAAAAGCCATATATAACTGAGTCCAGATTCCCTAGGACAGCATTTAACTCAAAACAACACAACTGTAAATGCTGGCCTCATTTATAGCACCTGTAAATCATCCCCTGCCAGGCAACTGATAAACCCAGTCTCAGGAAAATCAGCTCCCAGAGTCATGTGCACCAAAACACCATAAATCCTTCAGGCAGTATTACTGTATTTTTCCATCCCTGTGTTATATGCAAATTCTGCACAACTGAGTTCTGATACCGTAGCTGAGCGCTCACCAATTATATTTTAAACAGACTATTTAAAGGTGCCTTCATCCCACTGCAAGAAACGTCATCAGGGTAGCGACAGCAAGAGAAGCATCCACCCCAGAAGCTAATAACAGGATTCTTCTCTCTCCACCTTGTTTCTCTTCAGTTGCATTTTTTTATAATTAAAAAATTACATGATGAAGAGCCACTGTTTCGTCATCCACAGTGAATCATTTAATATGCATGTCAGTGCTCATAAACAAACCCTACTGCACCAAGGTGAAGCTGAGATCCTCGAAACTCCAAACACTAAATCCAGAACATCAGTGTGAGAGCTTGAAGCTAAAAAAAGAGCAAGGACAGAAACTGTACGTCTGGTTCATCAAGAGCGACAAGTTTCTGGTTCAACATCAGGTCGGACGGGGCTTGGAGCAACCTGGGGTAGTGGGAGGTGTCCCTGCCCGTGGCAGGGGGTGGAACTGGACGACCTTTAAGTCCCTTCCAACCCACTCTACGACAAGTTTTCAAATACACTGAAATAAAAACTAAAAATCGCCTGTTTTCCCTAATTTTTTTCTCCTCATTTTCCCTTCGCTAAAAGAGAGGCAAAGTCTAAGTGCTCAGGGTTAGCAAAAATGCTGTAGAGATTAAAACCAAAAATTAAATAATATGGACATTCTGCCCGGAAATCATTTCCCTCTCCCTCCTGACAAGCCACAATACAACACCCCCTCATCTCCTTACCTTCCTGTGTGGCAACACCTGAGCCCTTCCTATTTTTGATACCACCACCAACCCTGGAAGAGCTTTTTCAACACAGTCAGTCCCAATGATTGGTTTCAAACCTGCCACAAAAACTCCCAAGGAAACCAAGCAGCACAGGAAGCGATTTTGATAAGGAATTGGGTGAAATCAGGTTTGTGTTACCAACACCATCCTGCCTCCTCACAGTGAGATCATGGGAACTATCGACTGCTTGATGGAAGAGTCGGATGGAAGAGATGGGGGATGGAAGAGACCCTCTGAAGTCCCCGAAAACACCAGGGAAGGAGAGAAATGCCATGACAATAAGGGAAGGAGTTGCTTAGCAACTCACTAAGTCTGACAGCTGGTTGGGTGAATGAAATTAAAAGTATAAAGGTGAGAGAATTAAACATAGAAACTTTGTCTTCTGCAAGGTCCTCAGCTGACGTGAATCACATAATTCAGATGGTTTTTGAAGGGCTAAGTCAGTCTGTTCCCACTCTGGATGCAGGGCAAAAAGTACCAGGTATCAACAGCTACCCAAGGAAAAAATAACACAGCAAAAACCTTGAAAAAGCAGCCTTGATCACCTTCAGAATCTGCACAAAGCAGCCACCTGGTATTTCAAAACCCAAATGCCAACAAACTCCCCTCACAAGCATCCCAAAAAGTGAGTTTCTGAGCAAGCAGCAGAGATCAAACTAAATACAGCCGAGATGCAAAACCAGAATTGGCAATTCCTCGGCGCCTGCCAGCCGGCACCAGCTGGAACGGAAGCTGGAACCCAACAGCTTGGGTACTCCTCTCTTTTTAGGCAATAGAAAGATCTCACACAGGCCCCAGAACTCAAAAAATAAATGATAATGAGCTGAAATGCGACAGGAGGAATGATGTGGGTGCTCACAGAGCCCTGGGTTTAAAGCTGGGCTTACCAAGAGCTTCACATGTCCACCCTAGTCCTCCACTTTCCTGGTATACACACAGATCCCAATAAAACAAGGCAGTTACTTGATGCAGACGAGCATTTCTGTAGATATAGTGGTTAAAAAAAAAAAACTATTGATTTTTGCTATTATTGGACACAGAAGATCAATCTGTATGTGACCAGAGCATTTCAGTCTATAACGCAACTGATAAAAGTGTAATGGAACATTAATCTTCATTTAAGGCTGCTTAAGTGCCTTACTAGGGGGGACAAAAAGGATCTGATTTTATATGAGGCGAAGTACAACCTCAGAGAGGGACATTAACAGATCCTTTATTGGTATAAAACCCCAGACCGGTATTTCAGAGCACAGCAGACCTTTTCAGAAGGAGGGGAGCAGGTAATCCAATTTTACATGATAAAATCCCACAGTTTTGTATTTTCCCCATGGCACTCAGCTTCCCTTGAATGGTCTGAGAGCGAAAAGCCAGCCCAGGCTGGCGATCTCCCCCCGGATCCCCGAGGATTTTGCTCCCTGCGAGTGGCCACGCACCCTCCCAGAATACCAATGACACGGGATGGCACAACTGGGAGTCAAAGCAAGGGGCTCCAAAACAGGCAGCTAGAGGAAAGAGCGGCGAACACTCTGGAACAATCTGGAAAATTACAGATCGATCGGCCTCACAAGTGGTTTGAAATAAGAATTAACGAACGATAGTGTCTGAAAACAAATAGAGAAAGTTGTTAAATCAAAAAATTTTAAGCTTCAGTCAGGAAAGTCAGTGTGCTTGGTTCGTTTGGATAAAGAAAATGTCACTGTTACTCGAATGTTCGAAAGCCAGTGACAGCATCTTGGAGGGGTTTTATTGGAGAAACCCGGCAAGTGGCTTGGAAGGAACGTCAACCAGTCACCTGGTCTGCCAGAGGGAAAAGAAGTTTGCCCTCAAAAGGCTTCAATAAATGTCAGCACAAGGAAACAACTCCTCCAGGAACACTCCAGAGCAAGAGCCCGACCCAGGATTGGTGAGTGTTCCTACAGCCTCCCTGCCCTCGTTAATAGTTCTCATTAATCCCTCTCCAATCACAGAGTAATAAACTTCAGCAATGAAGAAAAAAACCACACACAAACCTCCACACCAGCGTTATTCCTGAAATACAGAGATGAGCTAAATAAACCACATTGCCAAGAAAGAGTGGCCAGGGAGGAGCTTTCCATGTTGGGTGGCACCGACTGTGCAAATTAATCAAGACTAGAGAAAACTGCATGATCCCAAGGGACCAGAGAAAAGCCAGACAATTAAGCTGCCTGAATTTGAAATAAACTTATCTTGACAAGCACAAGGTAACACAGATTAGAAGGAATAATGCACAACTGTGACCTGGGCTTTACTGCAGACGGCTCAATGACAATGTTTCACTGGGGTTCGGAAAACTCAGTGAAAAAGTGACACAAAATAACACATAAAGCTATATCAGCACTGTGATATTTTATTTCTTGCCTTCATTTCGTTATTCACCGTAGGACATTCTGCATGCTGAATTAAAATATTTAAAAAACCTAAGTCAAAACAGCCCAAAGGTTCATTTGTACCGATTTGTGCAGCAAGATGAGCTATAACAGATACTCAAATTTTATTCTGGTGATCAGGATTATCTCTTGCAGTCATCCTCACACACACTTTGCTCATACATATCAACAGTCAACTGGTCTTACAACCAGCAGGCTTCACCCTGATAGGCTGTAATTCAACAAAACTCTCACAAATGCTAAAAATTCCTCTTGAAGGCACAGCACCATTTCACGGCAAGTTCCAGTCAGTGGAAAACACTCCGAAGAGCTGTCACAACGTGGCACCATAAATGCAAGAGCTGTCTTGCATGTTATGCCTGTCTCATTCAGTAATCTCTGCTGAAAACCCCACGAGCACCTTGCACTATCAGTAGACCCACGAGCTGCTGCTCCTCCTCCTCCCCATTTCCTGCAGACCGGGGGATCTTGTTTACCCGGATTAATTTTTTTATGCTTAGCATGAGAGATTCCATATGCCCATCCCAGTGCACTCCTTAGGAAGGAAGAATTTATATTCCTCAACAGCACCACAGTCAGCTTATGCTACCAGACAGCTCCTTGCTAACAGCCCTTCATTAAGTTTTCAGCTCAGTGCTAAACTCCCCGTTCCATGAGCTGCCCTGTCAATAGATGTTCCTCCTGTAAATAAGCATCACATTTTGTACAAGGAGGCTCAATCAGCATAACAGAGCAAGAAGAACTGAAAAACAATCCTGACTGATACATGTTTACTCCCACTTCCCTGCACTGAAGGCAACAGACTCTTCCCCCTTCGATCACTAGAATGTTGGTTCTAGTCCACACATCTTCACTCACCTCACAGTAAGAGACTTCAATTTCTTTTTTTTTTTTTTTGGACTGGCCTTTTAGCCTAGAAAACCTTCAGAGCAAAACTCTACACGAGTTTGGGGGGGGGGGGTTTGACATTTTATGGAAGTCCATTAGGTGTTTCACAGAAATTACTGCTTGCTGGAGGCAAAAGCCCAGCCATCTTCAGCTCCTCTAGACATCTCTACGCTTGGTTCAAAGAGAAAAACTTGTATCTTCCAACCCTCCAAGGTAAACGAGGCAAATTTAGTACAAGTCATGAATGAGCAGAAGCTGTGGGTGTCTCTGAATACGTGTTCGTGTTCTCCTCTGCCCCCTTCCCTTCGGCACGAAAGTGTCACAAAGGTGGAAGTGCCTGCACACGTATCTGTGTCTATATAATTTATAATGCCAGTCCTTACCTCCTCCTCCTCCTCCTCCCGTGGTGCCAGGCTCTCCCAGCTCAGATTTAACAACGCTCCGTGCTGGAGCTTCTGCCGGCTCGTTTCCAGGGCAGAAAACATCCCTCATCCTCTTAAAACATCAAAACTGCTTTCCAGAGGGGCTGCAAGGCAAGCTTTAAAACTACTTTTCTGTTAATTATCCTAGCAGTGTTTTTTAAAGCAACTTTCAAAACTCGTCGCAAAGGCTTCCCACAGTTATAAAAGCTACACTTATTTACTGCCTTTAACTCAAACCTCAAGCGAGCTTGATTAATATTAATCCAAATGAGATCTCCCCCCCCCCCCCAAATAACACCAATGTGTGGCACTTCTAAATTAAAGCAGGATATTCTGTTATCCTGCAGCTTTCCTCTGAGGAGATGTGAAGAAATGTTTGCAGGATAGGAAGGATGGGGTGGGGGAGGAAGAGCCCACAACCTCTGCAACACGTGCACGTCAAGCTCCCTAAGCCAAGGGACTCGCAACGACTCGAGATGAATTTTCAGTAATCCCGGGAAACTTCATTTCTGACAGAAGCAACCCAAGCCTTCAGATTTATGTAATTTCTTCTTGATGCCAAGCAACAGCCAGCAGCCTCTGCTGAGTTGCATCCTGGTGGTTCAGGTTAAGGAAGAAAGCGTGAAATCACGGCAGAATTCCAGGTGCCAAGCAAAGAAATTGCCCCATAAACCTGTCAGGGTTACGCTGCTTTCGAGCCTGAGATTAAAAATATAAAGCATTGCCAATGCATTTAACGTCTGGCTGAGCATCAGATTCAAGAGTCAAAGAAATATCTTGCAGCAGAGCAAACACCTTTGGTTGCAACAAATAATAACAGGGGTTTTAATTAAAACACTGCTCTTCAGGACATCCCTTTGGTATCTGCTATGAAAGCGCTACTTTTAGCACTGTATTGCTTGGAAGTTGTTCTGTTTGTTTGTTACTTTTTTCCATTAAAAACAAGGTATTTGTTATGCACTGACAACGTCCTTATTATACAAAACAGAACTTTTCACACTGTAAATTACCAAAGATGTTAAAGCAGGAGACATGCATCAAGTCTAAATGCTGAGAAACCTACGGTAGAGAACAGTTTCGGAAACCTTCAAATACTATTAATATCTTTTCTGAACTGTAGCCTGCTATTGCATTATGGTGGATGAAAAAACATATATGAAAACTAAAATAAAAGAACTTGCTCGTGCCATTCACAGAATCCCAGAATGGTTTGGGCTAGAAGGGATTTTAAAGCTCATCCTGTTCCACACCCTGCCATGGGCAGGGACACCTCCCACTAACCCAGGTTGCTCCAATCCCTGTCCAACCTGGCCTTGAATGTGATACATCCTATCCCTTGCAGCAAATAAACTAACAGATAATCCTACCAAAACAGCAGAATAATAGTACAGTTTGAAACCACAAAAAAGTATTAAAGGGTTTCCCTTGTTTTTACCCTGGTTTAAATTTTGTTTTGCTGTTTTAGACAACAAAAGACCATGTGGAGTTTGACGGGCAGCTCTCGCACAGCTTCTCTCTGCACCCACAAATATTTGTCTCTGAGTGCACATACCTTGGATTTCTTTGCTTTAGTCCCTGCCAACAGCAGCCCCTCCAAAAGATGGACCTCCTCGATTCGTACCTGCTCAGACTGTAAGGCCCTGCTGGAGGTAATTTATTTACAAAATCGGGTTTGAACCACCACAAATGTCAAAGTAACTTGTCTCGTTTCAGCAGTTCGGCACCAAGAGCTGTCTGACAGAGAATGCTGATGTGGGGAAGCACAATGAAGAGTGACTGTAGCACTGAATGAGAGCAAATCAAAACACTGACCTCCTGTGCCAACCAAACCCACCCCAGTTATCCCCCAGCCACCCGAGGAAAGGGAGGTCACCCCGGGATCACGCCCTGCTCCGGCCGACCACATCCACGCCGCTTCCGAAGCTCCTGAAGGACACGTGTGAACAGCAGACGGCATTTCTGATAGTCCTTTGAGACAGTTCCTCTTCTTTATTTGAGCATTTTGTCGTTTAGGTTTAAATTTAGAACAGCTCTGGCCGGGGAGAAAGCTTCTCCAAAGCGTCAGCTCACCCGGCAGCTGAACCCTGACTCCACTAAACATGATTCCTGCATTGCTCGTGATTGTCACCTGAAGAGATGCTGGTGAAGCACATTACAGTATTTATGCTGTAAATACCAATTCAAGTGTGTAAACAGCTGATACAAATCAGTCCCTCTCTTACATACAGATGTTGTTGGCCCACAAAACATCTATCTTCTAAATAGCACTTATATCTCTTATTCACCTTTTTCTCTTTGCACCCAAAAATCTCCTTCTTGGTGTCTCTTCAGCCTTTTTCACCACAGTTTTCATCATGAGCAACATGTTCTCCTTGAAATATCCTCACAGGTACCTGATGAAAGACCAACCACACCTACCTACCCTAGTATGAGTTATGTAGTGGAATTTTTCTATTAAAAACTGCAACCCTGTAAAAATCACCCTCTTCTAACACACCACGGTCAAGAGAACAATCCCAGTAGGAATCAAGGATCCCCTCTTGCAAAGAGTTGTATTATATCACCCAAAGGTTTCACCCAAGGTGAAGAAAACCTCTGCCATCATCAGAGAGCCTCCGCTCCAACCCTGTGGCACCAGACAGCTCTCCTGGCAGTGCCACCTGAACGTGTCTATCACTGACCCCGCCAACAGCTGCATCATAAATCCTCAGCATTCATAAAGTTCCAGGTGGAATGTCCAAACCTACTTGGAACTGCCTGGGCAAACCAGTGCAGGAAGACTGGGAGCGATATTATTCCCACCTGACTCATCTCCCGTGAAAACACAGCTCCTCTGCGCATCCTTAACAGCCCAAAAATTTGCCATGCAAAAATGGAAATCTCCACTAATCCCCTGGATCAAAGAGAAGCTTAAAGCTTTAGGGATTTGGCTGTCCTAGGAATGATGTTCTTAGAGGACCGTGTATATGTTGGACCCCTTCGCTTCTGACGTTTTTTAATGCCATTTAAAAAAAAAAAAAATAGTACCCCAGGTTTATCCTTTAAAATGGTGGTATGTTGCACTGGAAGTCTGAGGTTTTCATACAAATTACATCATTAGTACTTGAACAAAAAGATCAAGAAAAATTTGTAGCTTTTTTTTTTCGTTGTGTAAGTGCAGATGTGATTTTGAAGAAAAAGCTGGGTTTCTGCCAAGAAAAAAAGCCTGTAGTAGAAATTCTTTGGGGGGAAGAGCATCATGCCCTGTTCAGTTTGTTGAATCCTGAGTATTCCTGAAGGTGAGCAAAGAGCTGGGGAGCACACCAGTTAAAGGTCTGAATGCTATTGCAATGCAATCAGGAAACAGTAATAAGAAGAAATTTTAGCAGACCTGGTAAAATGCATTTTGCAGAGCTGACATAGTAAGCTGTGATTCTGCAAAGATCACAGATGTAATTGTACACGAGGCACACAAGCATTTTCCAGCACATTATCCATTTTCTAAAGTAATTTGTAATTCAGGAAAAAAAAAACCAAAACAAACCCGACTCCCCCCCCCTTTCCTTTACCAAACAGCCTGAACTCCAACTGCAGAGCCAGCAGCCCTCAAGTTGTGAAAAGTAAACACGTAACAGGAAGGCAGAGCAAAGAATAAAAGCTCTGCGCGGACAATGATAAATTGAAATTGCAAATTAAACGTCTTCTCGAATTCCCGAAGCTCCCTCCAAAGGAGGGAGCCTG
The DNA here is from genome assembly GCA_036023395.1 of Myiotriccus ornatus. Taxonomy (NCBI): domain Eukaryota; kingdom Metazoa; phylum Chordata; class Aves; order Passeriformes; family Tyrannidae; genus Myiotriccus; species Myiotriccus ornatus. Next base: position 24,000,287 of record JAYRBT010000005.1, on the reverse strand, counting down.
AGCCCATTCAGGAACCACGACGGTGGCATTTGGATTCCAGGCACAAGGAAGACGTGCTCACTGCCAGCAGTAACGGGCTGGGTGAGCAAAAGGAGAGGGTGGAAAATACTACTAACTTACTAACTTGTTTAAAAAAAAAAACAAAAAAAAAAACACAGCCTTTTGGGGTTCACTATTTCCTGTATCTCAAAATCTCAGAGAAGCACAAGCCTCAGGTTCACTGGAAAACATGCTCCCAGTGCCTAAAGGGGCTCCAAGAGAGCTGGAGAGGGACTATCAGACCTGATCAAGCATTACCTTCCTTTTCTGCCTCATCCAAAACTTCGCTATGAGAGCGAACCCGCATGCAGAAAATTCAAATACACACAACTCTCAACATCCCCGCTCAGCACGACATCCCACAGGGCTTCCCTTGTGAGAGAAGTGTTTTAGCTCTTACTAAAGAGTCAACCAACACGCTCACTGGAGTGCCACTCCTTGGGGAAAACATTCAAATGAGCTCTCCTATTCAATTAAAAAATAGATCTGCCTGCAGTTGTTTAACATGCACTTGAGTTTCTCCTACAACAGGGCACCCTTCAGTATTCACAAGGAGCATGTACTCATACTATTCAATTATTTTCCTGCTTAAGAAATATCAGGCCCCTGAAAAGAAGGTTAACCATTTTTGATGTGCAAACACGGTGTATGAAGATATTTAGGGCACCGCTCACATCATTAATGAAAATACTGCATTCATATCTAGTGTACAAGCATGAAATTCAATGAAGAAAACTGGCTGCAAGCTGCAAAAAGCAGGTTTAAAAATGGGTGCTATTATAGCTCAGAAACACCGAAAATCAAAGTGAGGAGAAAAACCCACCAATCTTAACTCCATACATGCATTTTACTGCATGGCAGTCCTGTTAAAAAGGATGATCTGGAACAGAGGGAGGTTTGTGCATCCTTGGCAGGACTTTTTGTCTAGAAAGCTTTGACTTTTTCAAGACTATGAAGATGTCTTCCCTGGAGAGAGGTGGGGAATCACCTTGTTGGATCCCTTGCCCTTTCAAAATATATATATATAGATAGATTTAGATTTACTTATATATGTATATATATATTTATCTTAACCTTTTCTATATATTTTATTTTATTTTTTAAACCAGTAAGTTCAACTTCATGAGCTGTGACTCCAGATGAAGATGCAGAGATGTGCTTCCACAATGGCACATTTATCAGTCTGCTCCGGGAAATCCTAACACCAGGACAGCTGGGATCATGGATTTGTGCTCCAACCATCCTGTCCCTTGTATAAACAAGAATGGTTACCACAAGCTACCTGTGCTGCACAGCAGGAAGAAGGACCCTCCAGTGCCAACAAAGGGATCAGGAAAACTGCACCTTGGCTGTGACAGAGCGAGGCAGCAAAGGGCAGGGAAAACATTCAGCAACAGAAGTATCTGCTCTCTCATGGGTCAGGAAGAGAAAGGCCGTGTAATTTTCACAGAGCACAGTTTGAACACAGTTGGATTAAAAAAAAATAATTGTGTTGCTTCCAATCAGTTGGAAAAAATGTCAGTGAGGCCAATTATCACTGCTTTGGCAGGCTTCCCATCCCAAAAAAAGAACTAAAATCTTCCCCTTTTGTGTGCATGTGTTTTGTTTGTAAGCAACGGAAGGAAAACACTTCTACTAAAAAGAGAAAATAAATATAGTTCTCACTATCGGCCTTTGCTTTCTGCCGCTCACGAGAAACAGGTTTTTGGGTATTGCACCACTGGAGTGAACTGGCAATAAGAGATTTCATTTCCATACTCCAGACTGAGCAGCACTGCCAGGCAGGTCAGTGCCACGGGAAACACGAGGAGCTCCTTCCCACGGCTCTGGGCAGACGAGCAGGACAGGACACTCCATTCCTCAGCACCCGCCCCAGAAGGACAAACACTCCCCCAAAAACCAAAACAGTAACGGGGCAGTTTGTTCTGCCTTCTGCTGCTGGGAAAGCTGCATTCACAAATGTCTGCAGAAACAGCACCTCCAGTGCTTCCCCGGTTCTTCTACTTGAAAGGAAGACTTTCAGGTGACAGCAGCAGAAGAGACCGATAATGGGAAGCAAGAATTTAGTGGGGGAATAATTCATATGTGAGGCTGTTAATTAATTAAGTGTGCGAAGTACTTCCAGAAGCAGCAGGGGATAGAGGGGGGAAAAAAACAAGTGCTGCTTCTACTGTAAACAAGTGTGAACACAGAGAATAAATACATCTACCTTCCAAACTGACATTTGACTTTCTAATCCCTTCTCTACAGATTTCAGATTTGCTTCTTTTCCAAACACACGCCCTGTGAAGGATGTCTCTGCAAAACTGAGACAAGAAGTAAATATTTCAGCATTTAGAAAAGAAACAGGGAAAACTGTTTGTTGTTTAAGGTTCCTTGAAGTCCTCAGAACACGGCAAACAGCTTCTGCTCCTGTTTAATATAAAGGATTTACCAGTCTGTAAGTAAACAGTGTTCCTTGTTACCAAACAGGCAGCAGAGAGCTCCGACAAGCTCAGAACAATTCCAGGCACAATTCGTAGGGTTTCAGATAAGAAAGGAGGAGTTGAACGGTTTAAATCAGCTTGTGGAGGAGAGGAGAGAGCAGCATCCAGTTGCATTATTACTTAAATATCTGCAGTACGTAGGAGTAGCATTGGAAAGAATCCCACTGTGCTGGACACTGCGTAAACACGGAGCAAGAGCATTCCCCTCCAAAGAGCCTGCCATCAAAGCATAAAATAGAAGAGAAACAAACCCCAGCACAGGATCACACAGAAGACAATTTGCAGCTCCCATTCAAACTAATTTTGCTTCTACAGAACACACCGAAAAACTCAAACCATGTTCAACAATGAACACTAGGACTACTATCATCCAGACCTTATAAAATGCTGCCTGTTCCAGGCATCGGGACCAGTTCTCAGAAGATGGAGGGTACCACGATTCCCATCCTTACACAGGGGCCAAAACCAGACAACTAAAAATAATTGCAGCAGGTTCCAGATCAAAATAGATCAGCCCTCAGGCCCTGAACACAACGAACCACCCCCAGCTCGAAAGATGGTGTCCTGGTTTAGGCAGGGAGAGAGTTAATTTTCTTCCTAGTAGCTGGTACAGAGCTGGGCTTTGGATTCAGCAGGAGAATAATGCTGGTGTTTCAGTTGTTGCTGAGCAGTGCTTACCCCAAGTCAAGGACTTCCCAGTGTCCCAGGCTCTGCCAGCGAGGAACTGCACTCCAGGAGGGAGCCTGGCCAGGACAGCTGATCCCAACAGGCCAGGGGGATATTCCAGACCACGGAATGTTATGCCCAGTGTACAAACTGGGGGGAGCTGGCCAGGAGGGGCTGATCACTGCTGGGGCTGGGCATCGGTCAGTGGGCAGGGAGCAACTGTGTTGGGCATCACTTGTCTGGCTTGGGTTGTATTCTTTCTCCTTTTATTATCTCCCTTTTCATTACAACATTATCAGTAGTATTATTATCATCATTATTCCAAGTATTAGGCTGTTCTTATCTCAACCCACAGGTTTTGCCTTTTCCTGAGTCTCCTCCCCATCCCTCCAACACTTATTAAACCACGACAGATGGTTTATACAACCAGATATCTACTCACTTCAGGCCTATGAGGCAAACCTGTAGCATCAGCAAAACATGCCATGCTCGTGGACAAAACTGATGCTCAGGGCACTGCCAGGCCCCTGGCACGAGCAGTTTCGTGGGAAAAAGGGAGTTTTTGGGGAGAGGTTTATGGGGAAAAGGGAGACGTGGATAGATCAGGGTAAGTGTTATATATACAAACTGACAAGGAGAGACACGCAGTGATTGATGCTGCGTATAATAAACACAAACAGGTAAGAGTCTAGACAGGCTTTCAGTGTGTAAATACCAAATTATATGAAACATGCTGGAGGGGACTCGCAGCAACCTCTAATTTTAAGATTCTACCTGAAGTTTAAAAAAAAAAAAAGTAGCAATACCCTCCCTGGCTCCTTCCCCAAGCAGATTCTGCTGATTTGCCTAACCAGACAAATCAGATAAAGCCTGTGGTTTACAAATACCTTTCAAGTTTATTCTCAATAGGTAAACTGAGAAAAACTATGGGTTTGGGGCTTTCTCCCCTGAAGAAAAAGCGGGTGAGGGAGCAGAGAGTCTCCTTTCCCTTGATCCCTCACCTTTCCCCTTCTTCATTCTCCCAGTGAGCTACAAAACTGTGTTGTGCCAGCAGCATCACTGTCCTGCCCAATGCACACAGGATGGCTGTTATTTTCCCCCTGAGAACAGCATGCAAATAGTTTCCCACTGCGTTGTTCCCAAACATTTTTGCCTATATTATTAAAACACAACATTAACTGCTCCTGCCCCAACCCTTCTGCTCTGTAAACACTTCCCACAAAGGACAACTGAACCATCAATCCTTTATAGTCTCTCCCATTTCAGAAACACCCTGCAAGTATCAGTACTGCACTTAAAACTCCTCACGGGCTTTTGTGATGGGCAGCAGCACCAGAAGACGCCAACACCACATAAACTGCTGACTGAAGTTAAAGGAAAGATTTGGGGGTTTGATCTTCCACTCAGTGAAGTGACCCCACAACATGACCCAGCTGAACACAGGGAGGAAGGAGAACTGCAGAGGGGTGAGCAGAACCGTACCAAGAAAACCCAAACGGTAAGAGCGACAGATGGCTCCTTCCAAATCATTCCTCCTGGGGGTGAAAATAAACCCACTGCTCTTCTGCTGGATGCAAAGCCATCGGGTGTAACTCGCCTGTCTCGCAAGACCGACCTCTCTGTGCCTACGCATCCGCGATGCTCCACCACAGAACACAACAGAATATGGAAGAAACGGGATACTTCCCCACACAGCCCGCTCTTTGGGCTGATTCCCTCTGAAAAGTTGCTTTTTTAGGCCTTCTCTCCTTTTGAAGGAAAGACTCAGACAGTGCAGATTTTTGCAGACCCACGTGGAGAAGCTGAAATTGCTTCGGGAGGCTCCCTGATGGAGAAACATCAGCACAGCAGCGCGTTTTTATCCCAAACCGGAAAGCCATGAAGAAAGTCACCATTTCAGGCAACTTAATACTTCCCACCTCCTTATCAGAATAGTGCTGACTTTCTTTTCAGCCAAAGCACTTCAAACACACACATAACTTCCACCACAACAACTCGAGGGCTCCAAGTTACACACGTGCCAAGAGGGTCTGGTGAAAGATGACCAAAACTACCAGCAAAGGCTTCTGGACCAGCAGTGAAGTGGCCAGATGTCTACAAGTGCTTCCATGGCCCACTGCGGACCAAAAGCAGCACTGCATGTTTATTTTACTAACAACAAGTTCATTTATCTTCAGTGGGTCTGACATCACCATCACTCAACATCAGATGCCATTCTCCAGCTCTGGTCTCCTCCCCTCCTTCGGGCTTCCAGTAAAATTAGACCTTGAATTAAACTTCCAGTAAAATAATTACAGTTGGCAGGTATTTTTCAACACTGATTTGGAAGCCAAGAAGCCAAAGCAAAACAAAATAAAATCAAGTCAAGCATTACACAACTTTTCTCAGAAACAGCATGTTCTGTAGATCAAGCATTTTCACTGGTGGATGGTTTTGCTCTACCAATATTTCACATGCCCTATGAACTTCAAAAAAAGCACTGGCTGAGTAACTTAAAAAATTTTCCTATGATAAAAGAGGGAAAAAAGTCTGAAGTCCTTCAAAAAAACAACAACAAAAATGACAACAGAGAGAAAAGGATCTCCCCAAAGCCAATGGACATTTTTTTTGTGGAGAAAACAACTAAATGAAAATCAAAAAGTACCAACAACCCTTTCCAAAGCACATCTTCCACTGGCCTCTGTGTGAAAAGGACTGGCTTTGGAAGCTTTCCTGAAATCCACAATTTAAGAAGAAAAGGCGCCGTCTCAGTCTCCTGCCCAAGAGATGGACACCTGTGGCTGGACAGGAAAATACTGAATTTACCTCCTCAATCCTCTCCACAGCTGATAAGGACACGGCACAAATCGTTACTCACAGTTTCTGCACTAACTAGGATACTTTTATTTAAGTGCAAGCAAGGTCAGTTCTCAGTGAGGCAACCCAAATCTGCTGCTCCATTTTTACTGGCAGCTGTTTTATTACAGAGAGCTCCCTTGTCGTGTTGATCTTCACGGAAATAAAGCATTCCCTTGCTAAAATGTTAGTGAACCTAGAGGATACACCATTTCTAATAAATAATTTCATAGCTCTGTTTGCTATCATTCTCCACGGTTCATTTCAAATTTGTTAGAAGAGGTTTATGCAGTACAAGACTTCACCCTAATTTCTACCATAAAATCACCACAGAATCGTGGAATCCCAGAAGAGTTTGGGTTGGAAGGGACCTCAAAGTCCATCTTGTTCCAAACCTCTGCCACAGGCAGGGACACGTTCCACCAGACCAGGCTGCTCGTGCTGCTTCCAAAAGGAGCCCTCCATGTATCTGTGGAGCATCTTTAGGAACTCCTTCTACATGGGACCAGACCAACATCAAAAAACAGAAGGGACAAGCCTGGAGCAGGATCCCCCAGTGACATTTCCCTTTAGGAAGAAATTGGCATAGCAAAGCTGCTTCTCACCCGGACAACCTTTAACAAAAGGTCTGGAGTTTTGCACTCAAGGGTTTGGTTTGGTTTTTTTTCAGTTGAAATGTGAAAACAGAAAAACAAATAATTATATGATGGCCCTGTCTCAGAGTCCTCAGATGCAGAACCAAGGCTGGCACTGTTCTCAGCGTTCACAGGCCCTCCTTCCCCCCCCAAACCCACCCAGTGGGCTCGCTGACCACGGGTGACTCATTTGAACACGGAGAAAGGACAGCGCTCCTTCTTGGCATTATCCTGCTCTCGAAGAGGGAAATGTTAGTGCCACATGCAAGAATCAAGAAAAAAGAGCACCCCTGTTGACCCCCCAGCACCTGCCCCAAAAGGAACACGGCAACATCTGATGAATCAAGAGAGTTTCCCCCAAACCCTCGGCTCAGGCTCAGTGGCTCTGGCCAGGCACTAAAGCAGCACCAGGTTTTCACATCCCGTGCAACATCTGGCCACGTTCTATTTTTCTAGCAATTCCACGGGGGAATATTGTGAAAAAAAAAAAAATAAATATCACTCTAACAATTTGCACAATATCTAGGGAATGATGCAAGTTAAAAAATAAAAAAAACAGGTTTGAAGGAAAAAGCAGCAGCTTTCACATGCAGAAGCACCACACACAGGAGCCAGTCCTTCACATCGTTTCTAAGCAGCCTCCATCACCACCATCACTTTCTTTTGCATGCAGATGATATGCTAACAAGCCCTTTAGATAATTTAGTCCACATATACTGTGTAGGTGTTTGCTAAAACACTAATGCCAGTATCCAGTCAACACAAGGGGCGTGCTTTCTACTTTATTGCTTTAAAACATTGTTAGAAGAGGTCACAGAAAAATCTGACAAGGGAGAGAACTCCATTTTCAGAAGTGTTTTAAGTCAGTTCACCTCCAGTTTATTCTTCAGCAGAAGCAAGGCTGCCATCACAGAGACGTTTCCTCCTGGCATTGCTAACTCAGCACTCACTTCATTCCCACACTTTATCATTCCCCTTTCCTGTTTTTGTACTCACTGCTGCCTTGGGAGGATGATGAGTAGGGGCAGGAGGAAAATCGAGACGGGAGCCCTTGGCTTGCTGAGTGGCCGCCTCGGGAAGGGAAGCATTTAACAAACACACTGAAACACTGATCTTTAATTTTCAGGCCATTTAGCCAAAGATGTGACGTGTAGAAAGGAAAAAGTGATGTCCTAACAGCCCTTGAGGTTTCAAAAATAACAATCCCATCCATCCAGAGAATCATACCTAGCACTTCTTTCTCTGTCTATACCTACACTGCTTCTTTCTCATCCCACACCCTTCAAAAAATTCAGGATTTTTAACAAAAAGTGAACAAGGTTTGACTGCAAACATCTTTTGCCAAGATAACACTCAAAACTGCCTAAGGGCTTGCAATACTCAGGTGCTTTAACTAATAATTGAACAGGACATCACATTTTGTAGGTGGCTCTGAGACCTTTATCAGAGCTTTTTTTTCCCCCCACGTACACACGGTGAAGATGATTCTGGAGATGAGTCACTACTGAAAACAACAGAATAAACTCCCATGAAATGCTGTGGGGTTTGTGTTAAACATTCTCCAGCTCCTTTTCTGGAGTACTTGGCAAGGCTCTGGCAAACGCTCCTCCCACGGAAATCAAGCGGTGATTTCATTTGTCAGTGCAATCCATCTAGAAGTGCTTCAATATTCATTTCAGTCCCCACTTATCTTCTGCTTCAAGCCTGCTCCCTCACAATGCTGACAAAGGAGAACCACGGAGAGCAGGGGAACTGCTGACATGGAAAACACAACCAAGACAGGTTTCCAGAGCTCCAGCCCGCAGGAGATGCTCGAGCAGCTTTGCTGCTGTAGCTGCATCCTGCCTCTGGAGATCACCTCAGACAAAATGCTGGAACGTGTACAATGCTAGAAAACGTGGGTTAGGTTGGCTTTCACTTCTCACAAGTTCAGCTGCAACATCTTCTGGCTACAGGCCAATTAACACTTTTACAATGGAGGGCGAAGGTGAAAGTTAAAGGTCAGCGAGGCTTCGGTGCTAAGCAGCCAGCAGAAACCAAGCCCAAGAACAGCCCCACTGTTGCCATGGCCTGTCTGCACCACACCCACCTGGTCTCTGAAGATCCCTACAGACCTGTACACGTTTCCTGGGACACCATCACCATAATGAATTGTAACGATCCAATTCAACCTGCACATAAATCACTAATTAACTCAGAACATGCAAAAGGCACCTAACCTGGAATCGGAGCAGTGTCCCTGTCTGCCACCAACACTAATCTCAGGGTCATCAGGGGACACTGGTGCTTACCTGGACAGCTGTCCTGCGCTGCAATCCGCCCTACTGCACCTGCATAGGTCCTACTACTTACTTAATTATCCTTATTACCTTCTTGCTCTCTACAACTCCGACAGGAGGGTGCAGCCAGGTAAGGATTGGTGTCTTTCTCCCTCGTAATAAGTTGCACCAAGGGAGGTTCAGGTTGGATATCAGGGACAATTTCTTCACCGAAAGGGTGGTCAGTCACTGGCACAGCTGCCCAGGGCAGTGGCGGAGTCCCCATCCCTGGAGGGATTTACAAGACCTGTAGATGTGGCACTTGGGGACGTGGGTTAGTGGTGGCCTTGGCAGTGCTGGGGGAATGGCTGGACTTGATCTCAGAGGGCTTTTTAAGCCTTAATGATTCGATGATTCTATTTAATAAACATCATTATTAATAATGTTACCAATACACCTGGACACTCGTACCTTTGAGTAGGGCCACTTTTCAGAGGTGTGTGCATTTTCACCATTCCTGCTCCACATCTGCCCAGGGCATATCATTTCCCTCGAGGCAGCGGGGGCCTGACTGAGCAGCATTAAGAGTGACACAGGTATGCCAGCAGCCAGTGCTTTGTGCAAGTCATCTTACCCAGAGGATTTAGCACAGCCCCCTGGTAAGGAGAGGGCAGCAGAAACGGGTGGGAGCTGCAGATGGGCAGCCACAAACCCCACAAATCCACGTGGTGTGCAGCAGATGGCCATCCACCACCGACTCTGACTCCCAAGCACCATTTCCTAGCACTACCAAAGGAGAGCAGCAGTTTCTGTGATTAAAAAAAAAAAGTTTATACACAGATGCACACAACTAATCAGTGCTTCCCATTCACTTCAAACAGAATTCACATCAGCAGAACCTCTGTTAAAGGTCTTTTCTCATACACTTGCATTTGTCTTTTGTTTTGTATCTTTGCTCATGCTCACATCAAATGAACAAAAGTATGTTGTAGTTGGCTTACAAAGCATTCTCTTACAAAAAAAGCTGATGTGGACCCTGAGGTTAGCTCAGTTGGTTAGAGCATGGTGATAATAACCATGCTAATAAACCCACAAGGTCGTGGGTTTGATCCCTGTGTGGATAATTCACCGGACTCGATGATCCTTGTGCGTCCCTTCCTGCTCAGAAGATTCTGTGATTCTGTAACTTGTTTGAAAGACAGAAACAAAATAAACAGCAGAGCCCTTATCATGGACCAGACCCACACTTGTTCACCTGCACACCCAGAACAAAGGCACGACTCAATCTGCAAATCCTACATAGGCATTTTTGTCCTATAAACTGGCAGCAAACCTCAGCCAAGCCTAGTGGTCATGAAAAGTGAGGAGGGGACTTTGAGGGATGGCTTGGGGTCCCAAAGAACAGATGCACTTCAGGTGGCTGGACATTACAAACCCTTAGTGCTTGGAGGCCCTGGCTAATCACTTCAGTCATTATAGGCTGTCCTCAGCTAAGGCAGGAACCTGATGGACAACAGAATAAACTGTCAATTTACTATAAAAGTTATATTTGGACTAAAAAAAAAAAATTCTGATTGGCTGTGCATAGACAAGTAGAAAACATGAGGAAAAAATGCTATTTGCAGACTTTAGGGGAAAGAAGTGCAATCTCAGAAAAAGTGACCCACTCTAAAAGTAAATTAATTTTCCTGCTGGCTTAAAAGAGACTAAAAATAAGGGTGTTTCACCAAAACAAATTATTAAGTGTATAAACATGAAAATTAGTTTTGCCTCCAGCAAGCACTCGTACACCACAGACACTGAGTAACAACACCCAAGGAGCAAATGCGCTCACAGCGTGCTCAAAATTCACTATTTCAGTCAGACAGTCAGTCCCTTAACAGATGATAATCCATCATTCCTCGGAGACTGCAGAAATACCAGCATTTCTTTTAGCACTCATCTGAGAGGAAGATGAGAAAACAATGTAAAAGAAATTAAGGACAGGCAACGCCCCCCCCCCAACCCAACAGAGCAGTTGTTCCTTTTTATGAACGGGGAAACACTCCGCAATTTCACTGAGCTTTTACTCCTTCGTCCCCCTGTGCTGAGCAGAGGTGGTTGGCATTTTTATACCATTTCACAGACAGGAAAGCAAAGGACAAGTAGCACAGCAGAGGCAAAGGAAAGCCCTGCTATTCCAGCCCTCTGCTCTTACGTACATGGCAGAAATAGGCCTTTTTTTTTTGAAATTTGACATCAAACTTTCCTTATATTCCTCTGCTTTCCAGAACTGTTGTCCAATAAGCTCAGCTGGGGACATAAACAAATTAAAGAAGCAACTCCTGCAGGAGGCCTGCAGTGGAATCCCCCAAGCCTTCCTATGCAGACCCCACAAGGCCACACAAGACTTTAAAGACGAGCTGAAAATGCAGAATTATTCCCAACAACTACATTGGGTCAGACTAAAAGTCCATTTCATCCTGCACTCAAGAGAAGCCAAGGATACTTGGGAAGGGGTGCAGGAATACAGATCAGGTCAAGGTGACACCACCATGTAACGCCCTCTACTACACCAAACCAAATTCAGGGGGAACTTTTTCCTCTTCAATTCAAGCTGTAACTGAAGTTGTAGTTAAGTGCAACACAGCGAGTCAACACAGACTGATCATCATTGCACAGGGTTACTTATTGGGCTGCCCCTGTCCATTTTCCTGCTCCCCACTCACCCCTGGCTGCTCCTCCATACCTTGAGAGCTCTGGGGAGCCAATCCCCTCGCCGAAAGACAAGACTGTACTTTCCAGAACAACATCTGATCTCATCAGGAGTTTCCTTGCACCAGCACAACACAATTAGGAACGCGCTGAGGGGAAATTCAAGAAGAGCAAACCAAAACAGGGAATGGTGTTAGTGCTGGCAAAGAGGGAGCTCCACAGTAAATCATTTTAATTCTTAAGTGAAGTTTACCGAGGAATTCCTTAAGAACTTTTTAGAAACACTTCAAAATAACAAACCAATAAAGAGGAGCCCCCCACGAAACAATTTTCTGTTGCCTAAGACTTTGCAGATATTACACACACGACCCTCCCCTCTCACAACCAGCACTAGAGCGCTTCTTCCTGCACACGAGGCCCTGCTGCAGCAGGCACAGCGCTCCATTACCTCTGCTGGCCCTACAAGCCAGCTCCTGTCCTCTGGTGTCCTGCCAGGACTTCTCCTGGCAAACATAACCGCGTGCCAACGTGAGCGGCAACACGAAGCCCCGCGGAAACCGGCGCTGGTTTGGCTCCCGCGGGTCGCCGCGCAGCGCGAGACGGCGCGGGTGGCGGACACGGGGCACGAACACCGCACAAAGCAGGGCCTTTAACCAGGAAAAGCTACTGGAATGCGGCTTTTAATCAAATGCAATTTCTTTTTTTGTTTTTTTTTTTTTTTTAGTCCTTACCTGCTTGTCTGGCTTGCAATCAAATACCGGAATACAAACCAGTACAGCTGAGAATTGGGCAACTAACACAAGTGGTGATTATTTTGCCATAACACCAGTTATCTAAGTGCTTCGTGGTAGAAAGAGATGTGGTTTAGGGGACAAACTGGGGGTACAGCCAGAGATCAGAATAAATACAGCTCTAAAGTGGAGTATTAACATATCCACCTGGAAAAGATGACAGGGTTATCGTTAAAGCACATTAAACAAAATCACTGCAATTCACAACTGGAATATTTACAAGCTTTTTGGCTGATCTTTGGTATTTCAGAGTTGTAGAAAAACCCTAACTGGAGACCAAATCCTCTCTCTCCTGTTCTGCCTTGCCCACAGCTTGTGCTGCTGCTCAGCACGGTTCAACTGATCAATCTCCTGGCTGAATCCAGCCCAACTATATGTCACTCATTAAAAGAGAAGGGTGCACAAAGAGGAAAAGCAACACAAAGCCCAACACCCTCCATCACAGCCTACAGAAGTCAGCTCTGGCCCTCAGCTCTCCCTCAGAAAGCTTTTATCCATAATACACACCACATGAAGACCAGAAGGAGGGAGCACTTGATCATTTCTGCCCCTCTGACCACCCACCTTGAGACAGCAATGCAAAGCACACGTGTGCCCTTACACAACTTCCTTTTCAGCAGCAAGTGCCTTTTGGTTTCATTAGCCCACGTCTCATTCTCTCCTGCTCACGTTTCCAGCCTCGTGCCATCAGCTGTTGGGCTCTTCCTGTTTCATCTCCAGCCCTCCACCTTGCCACCTCCCTGTTCAGTACACTTAAGAACATGCTGTTCCCACTTTCCATGTCATTTTTCTTCTTCTTGGTATCAGCTCTGGATGGTGATGACCAAGGTAGCACATGCCCAGGCCCTGCTCCTACCCCCAAACTGCAAAGAATCAGCCAACACGGAATACCAACAGCCAAGCTGGGCAAGGCTTGGAGCAACCTGGCCGAGTGGAAGGTGTCCCTTTCCGTGGCAGGGAGTTGGAGTGAAATGAGCTTTGAGGTCCCTTCCAACCCAAACCATCCTATGATTCTATCAATACCACCTTTGCCAGGCATCACGGTGGCCAGCTATTATTCTCAGCTTCTTTTTCAACACCAATTTTCAGCCCATGCTAAACCCGACGAGCCTGCAAGCTCCAGTCTGCACGAGGTAGGTATAGGGACAGCAGGAGGGGAGGGGGGAGTTGAATTTGGGAGACAGCCAAAAGCCAGATGTGCAGGGGAGCTGCACATCTTCTAAAGAGGGCAACCAGAAGGACGTGTTACCAGCTTATTTCTTCCTTCCTCGCATCTGCGATCATGGAAATGCAAAGCCACAACAATCCTTCTTCTAACAGCATTTAACAGTATTAAAAACCACTGTGCCTCCAAACTTTCAGAAGCTGAATCCTAGACTTGCTAAGCTCAACAGCAAAATTCTCTGTGACCTCAGGAGTACCCAGTTTCAGCCCCAGAGTACCGAACACAAGTGCACACATGGGCTAAACTAATCTCTGCTGATATATACATAAATTTCCCCGTATGTAAACAAATAAACATAGCCACAATATTCGATTGTACTTCAATGTTCCATGACCAGTGAGTCAGAACTGCTGTTTACAGTTATTAGCAATACAACCCTGCAGTCAATCAGCACTGTCTTCACCCTGCGGAGGCGGCTGAAGCTCCAAAAAACCATCAGCAAATTGGGGGTGCACACCCCAGCCCCAGGACTGAACTGGGAGCATCAGTACTTGTCACAGGCAGCAATAGGAAACACTCCGCTTCAGAACCCTGAACTTAAAAATAGTATTTGAAAAGTGAATCTGTTATGAGAATAGAATTTAAGCTACTGAGGTTCCAGTTGATCAAAGGGTTTCTAATCCAGATTTTACTGTTAAAAGAAAAAAAAAACAACAACAACAAACAAACAAAACACAAAAAAAAAACCCAAAAACACTTCAAAGCTGAGAAAAGGAACCCGTTTTTTGTTTTCTGATAGCAAGGCACAGATTGAGCTCAGAGCTCCACCACAAAGACATCGTCGCAGCTGCAAAGAGCCTGGATGGGCAACTCCAGCTGCAGCAGCTCCACAGCCCCTTGGGAA
>JAYRBT010000005.1:23970433-23985714 GCA_036023395.1 Myiotriccus ornatus | reverse complement strand
CCACAAAGACATCGTCGCAGCTGCAAAGAGCCTGGATGGGCAACTCCAGCTGCAGCAGCTCCACAGCCCCTTGGGAATAGGTCTCCCAACTCCTATCCCAGTTCACCATTCATATCCCATGCCATTTTTCTCCTGCTCCACCCGTATGTGGAACCATGCAAGTTTTTCCCTCCTTATCACATGCTTTGAAGCCATTTTTCCGATGCAAGCTTGTTCTCTTTTTCCCCAATATTCCCTAAAACTTTCCCTGCAGGGACTCCCTTCATCCAAGCCTTTGCACTAGAGATCTGTAACAAAGCAGCAAACAGGACAGAAACCAGGGGAACTGCCAAGGACAGATACACCAAGGGTTCACTCCTACGTTTCCAGGTAAGCACAGGAACAACTTCAGGGATGAGGTGCCGCACCTCAGACTGCTGTAATTTCCATCAGGTTTAAAGTCTGTCCTAGAGTACCCCCGCTGACTAACCCAACGCTCAAACCTACTAGACCTGGTGGCTAATGACCAGGTAGGAATGATGAGCCAGGAACTGGAGAGCCAGCCTGCCATCCCTACCACCAAGAGGCACACGCTGCCTCAAGGGCGAAAATCACTCCTATCTTCTGTTTTCCATCTCTTCTTGGACATTCAAATGGAGATACAAAACCAGTTCCTGTGGTCTGGTGATACAGAAAGATCCTTGCATCTCCTCCAACACGTTTTTCCCCCCTCCCCCTCAACACTGAGACCAGGTCAGCATTCCCACAGACAGGACCTCAGCTCAGTTTGCACTCGGAAGAGACCGTACAGATACAGAGCTTAACTCACAGAGTTTGATTTTACTGCCACAGAAGCAGCAGACTGAAGCTCACACGCTACTTTAATTTTTACACCCAGCCACGGTCAGTATTTTGAAAGCAATAAAACTGTTTCAACACAAAACGCAATTCAGGCACGTTCATGAGATGCTGTGGGAGCTGGCAGCCGGTAAGGAACGGAAAACTATGCACAAGGAAGAGACAAATGGGAAACTGAACACCTAAAAAAGCACAGAGGTCACCAATTTACTCGTTAAAAGAATCCATCAGCAAACAGAACAGTGCAATTCCCCAGGGAGCAGCCATAAAAGAGAAATCAAGAAGTCTTCCGGGCTGCCTCCATTCTTACTTGTGGTTTTCATTCCTGAGTATATTCAGTCCCAGCCAAGATCAAAAGTGGAGTTGATCTCACATGCTTAGAAAGCCCACAGATTTTGGAGGAATAATTTCCTTGGCATGGTTAATTCACCTGGGATCTTCCATCTCACCCCTGCCTCTGACAAGGGCTGCATCAAAACTTGCCTCCTGCTTGGCGAGACAGCACCTTGGGAAGCAGCTAAGGCTGGTTATGGACAACAACAGCCTGTTTGTGCCTTTTCAAAGCATAACTCGATGCAAAAAATGCCCCAAGAAAAGAGAGTTGCTTATTCTGCATTTGACTTAAGGCAAAAAAACACAGGAACACAATTACCCTGGTATTCACTCCCCACTAAAAAGATAGGGGATCTGCCAACAAGAAAGAGCAAGTGGGTTCTTCGTGTACTTTCCCAGGATAGCAGTAGCTCTTGGAAAAGCAGAGTGGAAGACAAGGGAGGAGGAGGTATTGCTGTCAGGATGCTATTCTCCATCATGGTCCTTTGACAATGGTAGGACCATCCCTGTATCTGAAAGAAAGTGCTTTATTTCAAAATCAGGTGTTTAGGCTGGTGGGTTTTGTATACTTTGGGGTTTCTTTTGGAGGGCAGGCAGGCAGCAAAAGCCAGCAGTTAAACAACAACTTGCTTTACACCTCACAACAGCAAGCAAAGAAATCCCTCCTCGTGCACTGCAGCCAACACAAACCCCAGAGGAACAAAGAGCCCTTGACCCATCACGCTTCACGAACGTCCTCAGTGAACTTCGCCTCGTTCCCTGTTGTCTCCTCTTGCCCTTTGCTGCTGCCCAACCTGTTCTGCCAACCAGACCAAGGCCAGGGCAGGGCCTGGAAGGGTTTGGAGCGATTTTTCAACCCAGCAGCAACATCGCCATGTGCTGATTCTGCCGCGTTCGCTATTGCTTCAACCTCAGCACCAAAGCCCCGGGGGCTCTGCCCAGCCACTCTTCCCCGGCTCCAGCGGAACGCCACCCAAATCCCGGCGCTGGCGAGGGCAGGACGTGTGCTGGAAGGGGTGCCTGGGAGTCAACACCGGGGGAGGAAAGGCGAGGGCAGCTGACGGGCGGGGAGGGCGCGGGGAGAGCCCGCTCGGGCAGAGCTGGGGTGGCACATCCCCAACCAGCCCTGCCGGGGCGGCTGAATCAGCGCAGGCGACGGCTCTTACTGCTGACACAGACCTGCAGCAAATCACCACCCCTCCGGAGCAACGAGGAAGTTGCAGGGGTGACTGAGTCATCCCTCCATCCTGACGCCATCCCAGGAGCGGAGCCACGTACATCCCCCCCAGCCTTGGGCTGTGCCCGCGGCCCAAAAATAGCTTTTAAGCCAAATCCTGCAGTCGTCACTCAAAGCCGAAACACTTTTATTTACACTCAGCCACAGCCTGTGTATGTTTTTGACAATGCTAAGAGTAACCGGTGCTTAAAATTATTTGCCTAGCAAAGGAGTTTATTTAACTACAAGAATTACACCAAGTATGCCATGTTTTCTGACCCACATAGAAGCTAATAATTTGCATTTTATGGAACCACTCCGCATAGACAACCCATCTTAATGGACAACAACTTGCTGTACAAAAATTAATAATTGAAAAGCAACTCGTCAGCACTGTTATTTGTGTTACAGGTAACTCGCAAACCTCATTAAATTGTAGTATTAAATTTCTAACGACCTTCTGAAAAGCTGCTGGCTCAGAGAGTTGTTTTGTTGGTTTGTTTTTTTTTTTTTAAGGCACGAGTTCTCAGAATGCCAAGCAATTGCAGAGAAAGTATGTGACAGCTACCCAGAGTGGCAGAGGCCAGGCAAAAACCCTGTCAGAAGGATGTCAGCCTGATCCCCCTTTGGCTGAAGAAGTGACTTTGACTTCATGAATCCCCCCTCTCTCCAGCCAGTCACTTGACCGAGCTCCTCTCACAAATTTCTGCCTTAATGCCAGATTAATCCTACTTCATCCAGTCCCCAGACATCTAAGAAGCTCCAGCTCTTTTTCTCTCAAATCATTGGCTTTCAAACAATTTCTGTTGCAGCACCCAAGCATTTGCTACGGACGAAAAAAGGCTCAAAGACTAGCACAGAAGTGTAATGGCAAACAAAAATTACATTGCAAAGCCTGGGATTTTCACAGTCCTAGGGAAATTAGGTCCCCTGAATCCCACGGCAACTCAGAGAAGAGCTGAGTGCATAATTTTCCATTACGCTTGTAAAAAACATCCCCAAATAAACGTACAACTAAACGCAGCTTCGCAAGGCTGAGCATCTATTATTCTCCTAAAACGCTGTTACTAAGCCTGAGGCCTCTTATCCCACGTTTCAATCTTTTATTCTTCGGAAGACAGTCTCTCTCTTGCCAAAACGTCCGAGAGTGACAGCTATGGGAAAATCCACCTCAGAGCGCCATCGCTGGGGAAGAACAACAAACCAACCCCCCCACTCCGGGCTCGCAGCCACCCCGACCTGCCGTGGGTGCTGCGTCGCTCCGGCCCCTCGGTCCCTGTCTGTGTGGGATGACAGTCCCTCCTCACCGCTGACGTCTTTGCTCGGGGCTGTGCCGCGCTCTCCCGCACGCAACCTGCTCCAGAACACGCGCGCCGGCTGCTGCCATCTCGAAAGCTTGCCTTGGCGTATTCCTGCACCTGGAACGGGAGGATTCGGGGGCAGCCAGGGGCTGGGTTTTATCCCGCCGTGGAACGCCCGCGGGTGTCGTTCACCCAGCTCTTCCAAACGAAACGGTAAGCCAAACTTCCCCAAACCCAATTTGTTTGGTGGTTAATTAGTATCCTCCGCTGCAACCTTGGAGACAAAAGAAAGAAGCGTTCCCCTCCTCCCACGAGCATCAGGACCTTTTAATCTCAAAGATATACCTTATCCGACGCATCCAAAGCAGAACAGACACAGCTCCCTCTTATTATTTTCTTAAACGGAGGAAAACCAAGAGAAATTATCTCAGGAGCTTGTTCACTGGGAGGTTTTGATTCTCATTTCAGTAGCACTGGCTGATAAGACTCCCACACCTGAAAACCAGGGAGTAATTTAAAAACATGTATCACAAGAAAAAACAATTATATCCATTAGAAGTTTGAGTGGTAAAAAAATAACAGAGACAGTATTAGAAAATTCCGGTTGGCTTTTCTTTCACCCACCAACAAAACAAGTCCCTGGAGTACTCATAGGAGTTTCTCCTCTCCACGTTTCTGTGGCAGGCGAAGGGGAGAGCCAGATCTGCTCCCCTGGATTCAGTCCGGCTTATTCAGCAGCTTCAGCTCTGCTATTTCAGATTGCTGCAAAAACAAAGGCTCGGAGGAGAAAGCTGAGGCCTCTGGGCATCCACCAGACCGCAGCCGCTGCGCTGGAAGGAGGGGAGCAGTACCCCGTCCTTCAGCATCACACGGCTGGCCACGCTCGGCAGCCCGAACCACAGCTTTGAACACCCCACTTCAGAGGACGCCCCGATGCCCAGGGCGGCTTCCCGGGGACGGGAGCGCTGGGCAAATCCATCGGCAGCAAAAGCCCAAACTCCTGCACGGTCTGCCGGTACGTTTACCGCACGTCAGCCGCGCTCCCTTCGAGACGCAGCTGGGATGAGCAGGCCTGGAGACAAAATTAAGCTGCGGGATCCAAACTGGCTGTTGCCAGATCAGAGAAACGTCTTAGTCATCCCTCAAAGTTGAAGCCGAAATGGGCTTACAGCCCGTTACCAGCACTTAAAAAGACAGCATTTGTTTTGGTTTACAAGCCAATTCTTCCCTCAGACTGTTTTCCACTGGAGATGTGCAAATATCCAATATTCAGAGCTTTACTGAACAGTAACTTAAAAGGAATTCTCCAAACACAAAGGCAAAGTTCAACAAGCCTGCTTCCCCAGGAACAGCACACCAACATCACAAACCTGCAAAGGGCATAGAAAATGGTGCTGCCATCCTAAGAGAGGGAATGAGAGCAAGCTGTTCCTGCAAAAACAATGTCCCTGCCCAATATCCAGAACCGCTGCACAGGCTCCACAAATCTAATTAGCCACGACTCCAAAACGCAGAGCTCTGTCTGCCAAACATACAGAAACATTCAAGTTGTTCTGCTTTTATTAATAAAATCTCAGGATGGGATGAGATAAAAACCCTAAGGAGGAAAGTCTAAGGGGTAAGTCCCTCCCCCTCCACGAATAAAGAGCTGCCTTTGTGTGGATAAACTGGGCAACCTGGATAAACTTTTCCCTGTTTATTATAAAAGCACAAGTTCACCAAGGTCCTTTTATGTCCTGATGTATGAAATTATTCCAGCAACGTATCGTTTCACAGGGCCAAAGGCTTGTGAGGCTATGTATGGTATTTATAGATACGTTCAGAGCTAGAATTTTGGTTTAGCAACAACATAGTTAAGGCCTCAACACCTAACACACACTTTTGGGAAAATGCCCACCTGTATATATAGATCCTGGAACATTTTCCCTATTTAATACACGTTTCAAGTGAACTTGCCTTTTATCTTTGTCCAAACTTCATGGATAAAAAGTCTGTTCTTTTCAGTTACAAATACAGAGACACAAGGAAAACAAACTTTCACAGTAAGAGGAAAAACCCTGATGCCATCCTGATGCTCTCAGACATGTTCACTGCTTTGGGTTTTTTTCTCATTAGCAGTAGCACTCCATTCTCAAAAACAGGGCCTCAGATTTACTAAGCACATGCCACACATTAAGAGATGAATCCCTGCAAACAACTCAAACCACAGACAACAGTGCTCTCCAAAAAAAATCAGGAAGAATAGTTTTGCTTTATTCAGATAAAAAATTAGGAGCTCACAATGGTTTAAAAATCTGTTTCTCCAAACCCCTAATCCAGAGCTCTGCCTAAAGGCTGTTCAGGACTGGACCAACACAATACTCCAGTTAAATCACTGGGCACTGGCATCTCTTCACTCCAGAATCACCTTCCTTTGAAGCAAGTGACAGCAGACACACAGGCAAGGGATGCTGTTGGATTAACACTGTTGCAGAGATCTTATCCATATGCATATACTGTTTTGTGTACAGCATCATTACGTAAGTGTCCCTATTTTTAAAACAAAAAGAAAACATTTGTCTGGTCACCCTCTACTATTATCCCACCCATAAACCAGTAAGCTGAAATTCCACCCACTTTAATGGTAAGTTTACAGGCTTAAGGGTGGAATAACAATAGAAATGACAAGATTAAGATTTTCTGTTTGCTTTAAAAACATGAAAATTCCACCCATTTTTATCAACGGGATTTCAGAAGCTGCCACAATAAGGGCACTGGAACAGACTCTCCAGGGAAGTGGTCACAGCCCCGAGCCTGCCAAAGTTTAAGGAGCATTTGGAAAATGCTCTCAGGAACGGTGGGATTGTTGGGGTGTCCTTGTGCAGGGCCAGGAGTTGGACGTGATAATCCTGGTGAGTGTCTTCCAACTTAGGATATTCCGTCATTCTATGATTCCAGTAATAAATTAGCAACCTTTGAAGGGCTTCTTTTAACACACCAAACACAACTGCCATTACCACCAGTACAGAAGTCTAGCACAACACCATCTGTGACCCAGAGGGCTCCTGTAACCCAGACAGACCTCTGGACCACCAGGACAAGAGCAAATACTGTAGGTCAGTTCACAGGCACAGGATTCTGCTTCCCTGCCACATGAAGGAAAAGAGGAATTTAAACCAAAACTTTGTTAACACCCACCTACTCCTGAAATGGTCGAGGATGGAAGCCAGCATACAGAACAATTCAGGGATTCAGTCACTTTTCACTGCATGATGCTGCACTTACTGGAATCTGTATTTCTTAACTTCAAACTCTTCCATACAGTTTTTAAATTCTGTTCTCCACATGCTTCCACATTCCCTAAAATGTTGCACAGATTTACTTCAGTACATCTTCAAACAACATTGCTGAAGTTGCTCCTCGGCAAGTAGGAACCCTTTTGATGTCTTGAGTCGCTCCCAATCAAGATTTACCACAACGTGTGTGCAGGATGAACAGCTGCAGAAATCACATAATTTCTTGTACTTTAACATTTTTTTTGCACGCAATCATTTAAATATGACAGCCATAATGGTACCTATTTATGAAAGGTGACTGTAAATGGGGCTGGAAGCATGCCTGACTGCAAACACACAGCAATTATCTCTATATATGTTCTAAGATCTGTTAACATCCCCATATATAGTCTGTTTCTGTGTGAAAACCTAAAAAGAAAGATACTCTTCCACAATTCAGATAAAATTACAGGCACTTGAAATGGCAAGCTGTAAAATGAATAAAATCAAATCCTTCTCAGAGTGCACAATTACACCAGGAGTTCACCCACACAGGAGGCTGTGAACACTAAAGTCACAAAGTTTTTCAAAACAAATCAAGACATTTTTAAGAGAAGACAATCCATCAGCAGCTACTAAATACAAGAGCCTCACTTGAACTGCCAGCCCAAAGATTTCCTAATGACCAGTGGAAGGGTTTACCAGGAGGACAACTCTGGAGTTACAGTTTTCCTGTGCACCAGAAAGAGGCCCCAACATCAGAGCTACTGAGCTACTCAGATCTCTAGTCCGGCCAAGAATAACTCCTCTTACTCCATTCACAAAATTGAAGGTGACAAGACCCCGACCTGTTAATAAATTGGAGCTGAAGTAAACTAATACTAGTCATAGTCTTAACATTACTGAGGGCGTATCACATCCCACACCGCCTCCTCTGAACATCCAACAAATACAGAGCCTTAATAATACTTGCTATTCCCCAAAATCCCTCTTTTTAGATTCCAGCGTACCCTAAACGTGCCTGTGTACGTTTATCACAAATATGTCATCCAGCACACATACAGCAGCCAGTAGCACAGTGACAGACATCTGCAAGTGCTTGTGAAATCCCTTTGCAATTCGATGTCTGCTTATGTAGAATCAAACAGTCAGCAAGGAAACAATATTATTATTGTTAATAATAATAATAAACAACCCTTTTCAGAGTATTTTTCAATGTGTAGCCAAAATGTAGTCCTGTTTCACCATCTCCTGAAGGATGGAAAAGCAGCACCCTTAAGGGTACCTTACCTTTCCCTGAATGAGAGGAAGGCTGGAAGGGCTCGGGCTCCACACCAACATGAAGCCCTCTGGAAAACTGACTGCAGGAGTCAGTTATTCCTCCTTTCTCCCAAACACTCGATGCCATCACATGGTGTCTTTTTAGGGCAAGGTCCACTTCCAGAGCACCAGAGCCCACGCCAGGGCACTGTGGTACAACCACAGAGCAGGGTCTGAGCGAGCACAGACAGGGAGAGGTCCCTGCTGACAAACACCTCCCTCTCCTCCCCACGCTCCTGCTACTTCCCCATCCCAGGCTTCCACCTTCCCCTTTCAGCTCTTCTCTCTCCCAGCAGGGTCTCACCTCTGGTACAGCAGCGATGCCTACGTGCATCATCGCCTCCTCTGTGAGCACACTCAGGGACACAAGCCTCAAAAAGCCCTCCTGCAGCAATGCTGCTCCCACGACAACCAGGGGAAACGGCCAACTAATAATGGACCGGTTGAGGGGCTGCCAGTTTCAGCAAACATGGCTGGAATTGTTTTGCTTTTTGTTTTTTGGGTTTTTTTTTTAATTTAGAAAGCTTCCAGCTGAGCATCGGGTCATCTTCCTTGACCCAACAGCTGGACTGCCACAGCACAGAGCCTGCACAGCACCCCGGGCATCCCAGGCCGTGCACGGAGATGTTCACCCAGGCCTTTGCTTGTCAACTAAATGAAGCTGAAAGTAAGTTTGCCCATGCGTGCGAGCAGCACCTAAGGCACTGCAGAAGCTCCTGGAGCACAGACAATCGATAGTAAGTACATTATAATCCCAAGGAGTTTACTAAAACCTTATTTAGTGCGTTACTGTGTCCACTCATTGTGTTTTCATCCAGTATTTGCAATACGCCGACTGCAGCAGATCTGCCTGATGTAAACAATTGCCCTAATCCACACTGCTATATGGATCGTGTTTACCCAAAGATGAACGATCATTTCAACCTTTGTTAATCTGATTGCATAACAAACCACAGCAGCCTTAAATAACCAAGCTGCTCTCTCCAGAGCGGGTTAATTGAAATCAGTCATTTCAGCACCCCGCTTCTTTAAAAAAAAAACAAACCAAAACAAACCAGATAGGGAGCAAGCAGAAGATAAAAGCACCTGGCAGATCATGGAGAAGTAAGAAAATAACAGCACCTGGTCACTGCTTTTCACAGCCAACTCCCGTACACATCACAGCGTGCAGATGCCATGTAGTAACTTCTCACCTGGTGTAGGCTGTGAGCACAAGGTAAAGCAGAATGTTTCCAACCACTCAACAGTATTGTGCAATCCAAGCACATTCTGCTGGATCTTATTCACAGCTCCAGCACAGGCTCGTAAGCAAACTCTCCAGCGTGGATTTCCAAAACAAGTAATTGCACGTATATAAACAAAGGCCGTAATTTACATGGCAGATCCTCTAAAAGCTTATCTAGCTCGTGACGTCACACCCATAAATTACAACCTAAAGCACCAGCGCCAAAGTGCTCCCGCCCTCCCACCCCAAAATGATGGTGATTAATATCAAACCCTGCTCATCTGTGCCTGCACCTCTTGGGAATAAACACGCACGAAGTACCTCCCGAGACAGAGCAGTACTTAAAGATCCTCCAGACAATGAGAAGATTTATAATTATTATGGCATTGCATCATCACAAAGCCTTAAACAAATCAAGCTGCCTCATCATAACGACGCCTAACGTAATATAAGGTTCAACAACATCAAGCAGTGTCGGTGCACTCCACCAAATGGTAAACACCCCCAGCCCCCCATGCACAGGGGTCTCCAGAAACGTGGAGCCTTAGGGCTCTTATCAAACAGCGAGTTAGAGAGGCAAAACCAAAACACACAGATCTCTTTCAACAGACTCGGGACCGGAATTTTTCCATTTGAAATCCAACCAGCCAGGGCACGGGGAATGTGAAGGGCAGGGAAATGGGAAACTGAATTCAGCATTCCTCAGTTTTAGTTCACCGGTCTAGGAGCAGCTTGGGAGAAACAGTGGTCGTATCGAGAGCTAATACGGAACCACCTATTGATGACAGCCAGCTTTCCACAGCACACAACAGAATTAATTCCTCCTCGGGAGCGATGCCCACGGGGGCTGCCTCCCCGCAGAACTTGCAGACAAGACGGGCATCAGCAGACGACTCCCTAACCAACACACGCCTGAATACCTTTGCAAGGGAAAGCAAGCCAAGTATCTCTGCTCCAGGCATAAATATCTGCTCCTCCGAGGCCGCAGCTACCCACAAATAATCGCTAATTATCCCAGCGCCCCTCCGATCCGCCTGCGCCAGGGAGCTACCCACACAGCGGGCCCTGCACCAGGGAAGAAAGAGGCTCCACCGAGTCTGTCCGCGCCAGCGGGGTCTGTGCCGTCTCCATCACGCTCTGCCCGCACCGAATTCACCATTTCTGCGCGGTATTACCAATCTGACATCACGGCAGCGCAGGCACAGCCTGACATCTACAGTTAACTCGGCGATGGTGTAAGCGCCGCCCGGCTCGCCAGGCGTTCCGTGTGTGGCAATACGCGGCTGCTGAACACCCAAAAAGAAGACAGATAGATATATATCTATAGATACAGACAGATACAGACACACGGACACGCACGTAAAGCCTGCCACAGAGCGGCTGGCAGGGGCCGGTTCGCTCCCCCCGCCCGCAGCGCGGCCCCCGCGCCGTGCCCAGCCCGGGGGGCTCCGCCGCCCCCCGCAGCCACCCACCCATCCATCCACCCATCCACCCATCCATCCATCCCCCCCATCCACCGACGGGGCGTCCGGGACCGCCCCGCGAACCCGCTCCGCGTACAAAGCCCGGCGGGCCATGAATAAAACATCGCCCCGAGGAGGCGGCGGGGTGGTGCTGGGGTGGGAGGTGGTCGGGATACGGAGAAATAAGGGAAAGAATGGAAAGGCTGCGGGGGGGACGCGGCGGCGGGAACGGCCCCGCGGGGAGGGTTCCCCCCCGGACCCCGGGGGTCTCACCTCGCTCGGAGCGGCTCCCCCGGCTGCAGCGGGCGGGGGACCGGCGGCTCCAACTCGCTGTGCGGCGGCGGGCGCGGAGCGGCCTCTCCGGGCGGCGGGGCGGGCCGGGGCGGAGCGGGGCGGAGCGGGGCGGGGGCGAGCCCGGCCGTCAGCGCGGAGGAGGAGCCCGGCCGAGCCCGGGGGGTGCGGGGGCAGGGCCCGCATCCCGCATCCCGCATCCCGCCTCCCGCATCCCGCCTCCCGCATCCCGCCTCCCGCATCCCGCCTGGGGACCCCCGCGGCACCGCGCTGCGGTGGGAGAGCGCCGGGCGTCCAGGGTCCGGTCAGAGATGCTCAAATATACAGAATTGTCGGGGACCTCTTGGAGATCGTCCGGTCCGACCCCGCAGCCAAGGCAGGCAGGGTCGCTTGGAACAGGGATGCGTCCGGGTGGGTTTGGGATGTCTGCGGAGAGGGAGACTCCACGCCCTCCCCGGGCATCTGTTCCGGTGCTCTGCCACTCTCGTGGAAATAAGTTCTTCCCCATGGAAGCAAAAGGGCAGGCAGTGATCTCTTCGCTCCCATGACCAGTCACAGGACTCGAGTAAACAGCGAGAAGCTGTGTCAGGAGAGGTTTAGGTTGCATATCAGGAAAAGGTTGTTCCCCCAGAGGGTGGTTGGCACTGAACAGGCTCCCCAGGGCAGTTGTCACAGTCCCAAGGCTGCCAGAGCTCAAGGAGCATTTGGACAATGCTCTCAGGGACAGAGTGTGATTGTTGAGGTGTCCTGTGCACGGCTAAGATGATCCTTGTGGTCCTTGCCAACTCAGCATATTCTATGATTCTGTGTTGAGATGGAGCTTGTTCTGCTTTAGTTTATGGTCATTGCTCCTTTTCCTGTCACTGGGCACCACCGAAAAGGGTCTGTCACCATCCTCTTGGCACCCACCTGTGAGACATTTATATGCATCCCAAATGCATGGACCCCCATGCCTTTGGTGTCTTTCTCCCACTCGGCAAGGGGACAGTGGAATGCTTCTGCACCTTGTTGTGGGAGTTGTTTTCCCAGGAACGTAATGCCTATCAGCTTCATGGCACCACACACCCAGATTTTCACTGGCAAAACCGTATTTTTCTGTTCACAGAGGCAGAGTTTTTAATGAGAATTACTTGACTGACAAAACTGGAGATGGAGGTGAAGCTTCTTTGAAGATTGGGTTATAAAAGCTGTCTCAGACTGTTCCTGCCAGGAAGAGCTACCATGTGAACTAGAAAGACTCCAGCAAGCCTATATCCTTTTCATCACTTACTGTTTTAGTATTGTCCAATAATCCAGGCAGATATGTTTTCATCTAAGGAAATTTTTCCTTCACCATGATGAAAACACTGAAATAAAGAACAGTTTGTTTGCCAGATCATTGGCAAGATTCTATTTGAAGTCATTTCTTTCTTCGAGTTTCTAGTAATTAATTATTTTTTACTGCATTGGAAATCACTACCAGAAAGGTGCACATAAACAACGTCAAGACATTCCAAAAGAGGGAATATTTTCAACTCTAGGTTGACAACTATGAAGTTGACCAACTTTGTTTTTTCCCTGGAGAGAGCCTGATGCTGTTTCCAAAGACAAATGGTGCTTTTACAGTGAAAAATCTATGATTGCTATGCCTCTATACACTCTGCTTCCCATAAAAATGATCATAAAAGAACAGCATGAAGCAAACATATTTTGTTTAGCCTCCACAAACAAACCTCCCTGATGTTTTCCTTGTGATGTGTGCAGCTAGTTAACATGCATAATAATTATTTACACATAAATCCATTTCCTTATGCACAGATTTACTGATAGAGCCTTTGCCTACCACTCTCATGTAGTCGAAGACACGTCTAAAAGCAGAAAATAGCTATTTCACTGATTTCTCATGTTTGTTTTACTCATTTTTGAAATGAGACAGTGCAGAGTTATTTTTAGAAGCTGAAGAATTATAAACAGAGTAAATGATTTCTGATATCTCGAACATATTTGGTACTAAGTGTAGCTCACATCAGCTGTGCCTGTTGCTCTGTCCTTGTCTGGTGGTGCCTGAACTGAGTATTAATTCATTAACCCAAGAATAAATTATGGGTTTAATATCAAAACCAAAGGCTGGGGGTTGTTCCTGCAAAAGGAGGACACATTTCATCCTGACTTTTTGTACAGTAGAAATCGGCTTTCTCAGTTCAGTTCTGCTGCTGTTGTGGGAATTAATTAACTTGGATCTGAGGGAGCCATGGACTAAAGAGTAGCCAGCAACAAATATTTAACATTTGCAAAGACAATATTATTGTTGTTGTTGTTGTTGTTATCATAAGAAAAAGAAAGAAACACAGGAGCTCCTCAATTTCTTGGAAAGGAGAAGGATGAGGTTAGAAATGAGTATGGAAAGTCAGTGGGTGCACAGGTTGCACCTGGTTGTCTTCTTTTGAAAGAAGCTCCACCTCTGTGCCAAATACTGCCACACTACAGTTTTTGGTTGGCTTTATCTATGCATTGGCTCTATTCTGATGAATCCCTTTTATTGCAGCATGCTTTTACCCAGGCTGATGTGTATTATTTCCAGTGCAATTAGGGTGGGAATATGGACTTGTTTCTCACTCTTGTACTGTCAGAGTGCCCTGACATTCACAGAAGAGCATTTGCACTAAATAACACTAACTACACAGGCAGAGTGAAAGTGTTACAGATGTGTAGAACAAGCCCTGAAGATGCAAAATGCAAATGGGAATGCTGGAGAGAGCAAACCTCTTAAGAGAGCAGTTAAAACAGTGGTGGAGAAACACCAATTTGGCCTATTTATGAAAAAAAAAGTTATTTGGCTTTCATCACACTGCTGCAATGAAATCAAATGTCTGTGCATTTGTGCCTCTCATGTTGCCTATGTTATAATAATGCAGCAATGCTAACAGGACTCTATCTGCCTTCTTTTCTCCCAAAAATGAGAATGCAATTCACTTGTCTATGCCAAAGGTATACATGTTGTACCTGTGTGCTACTTGTTCTGGGTAAAAAATAGACCATTACTTCAATCAGGTAGTTGTTAGCAGCACAGCTGTCTACCTTTCAAGCTGAAAACTGTTGCAAGTGCCTAAATTACCCTGTTTTATTTTCTGAAAGACACCGGTGACCTCCTGATACTTCAGTGAAGCTCTTCACTTCAGAAATGGGAGAAATGAGAGCAGTCGTGTCTCAGCTTATAGAGAAATAGGTGAAATTGCTGCCCATTTATCCCAAAGAACAAGAATTCAGGAAAAAAAAAAAAAATTAAGGATTCTGATTAATTGGTATCACCTTGATCCTGGCTAAGGTAAACCTCACAATGACTGGTTCGTTTTCCCTCTAAGAATTATAGTCACAAAACATGGAACTATTTCCTAACTGCGCTGATATGCAAAGGCCTTTGTAAACCTTTGTAAGATCATGGGGGTTGGAAAACATGGTCAGTGTGAAAGGACTGAGTGCCAGGGTGATGAAGCCATTCCTCCATCCCCAAGGACTGGAGGAGAATCAGAATCAGGCTGACAAGGACCTCGTAGCTGGTGCTGCTGGATAACAAAGAGAGGGCACAGGCTCTGCAAATGCACTTTCTTCCCACGGATTTTCCATGTCCTGTAAAATTTGAAGATGTCAGGTACCAAAAGTTTTTGCAAGATCCAAACTTGCTGAGGTGGGTTTGATGCTGCAAACCAACAAGCTGCTCCTTGAGCTGTTCTGCTGCTTGACAAGCGACACAGGAGCAGACTGTGAACTTCCCAGCTCCTTTTTAATTGTGCATTAACATCAAAGACTGGCTTTACATATTTAAATAACTACAAATTAGTGGATGTTTGTTTTGCACAGCCTGGCCCTGCTTGTTGCATTCCCTGTCGTTATTAAAATGGAAATGGGTGTCAATCTGCAATAAAGAAAAACTTGGACTGCAAATTCTGGGTGTCTGAGAGAATGCATTTTAACCAATAAAAGAGCCCTGAGCTCTGCTCTGGGGGGACCAGGGACAGCCCCCAGGGAATGGCTGGAGCTGTGTCAGGGCAGGCTCAGGTTGGA
>JAYRBT010000005.1:23949632-23970067 GCA_036023395.1 Myiotriccus ornatus | reverse complement strand
CACAGGGGGTGACTCTTGGGGATGGGCCTGTGCAGGGCTGAGGGTTGGACTGGATGGTCCTTGTGGGTCCCTTCCAGGTCAGCACATTCTGTGATTCTGTGATCTCAGAATAAATAATACCCTTGGAAGCATGAACTGCTCTCATTCACCTCATCCAGCAGAACACCTGTTCAGAGGGTGAAAAGGAGTCAGAAATATTTTTAAAAAGTCAAAGATTAATCTGCATCACTTACAGCTGCATAATTCTCCAGAAATTTCTTCTTCACGTTTTCATCATCACAGAACAGGGCCTACATTAAAGCCCTGGGACAGAAAGCTGTAGGAAAAAAAAAAGAAAGGAGAAACCTATAGATACACATGGGAATTTTCAGACAATCTTTGCTTATTTCAGTTCTATGTGCAATGTTTGTTTATTTACTCTACAGATTCAATTGCTCTCTTTATACCTGAGCTTGCAATTAGGCAAGATAAGACAAAATAGGTAGATAAGCCCTAAAAAAACACCAAAAAAGCCAAGAACATTTTCTTCTAGCCTACACGTTTGTTTCTCAGTACCACTTAGGCGAGCACGACTTTCTCTTTAAGGCTCTTAAGCTTTAACACAGCTCATTTTGACACTAAATTATACAGAGAACCCTTATGTGAGCAGCTCTACCTCCTGCTCACTAGTGATTTTTTTCCTCCTGGCACAGGTGTTTGCAAAGCACAGACCCACTTCCACTCCTGACCTCCATCAGGAGTATACAAAGTATTAAGTTAGAGCCCAGTTTTAAGTTAGAAATTTAAGGTAGACAAAGGGCAGTCGTCTGATCCTTGGCAGGATGGCCAGAGTGCAATAAGAGCAGTTTAGCTGTGATAAGATCTCAACTGCTGATGTTGAATATTGAGATGACTGGTTAGGAGATAAACATTGTTAAATTGTGTGTAAATCAGTCCTTCAGAGGCCCATAAAAATACTGCTTGCAAGATACATAAGGCAAAAACTGGTGACTGTAACAGTAATGAAGAATTTGGGCATTTTTAATGTGTTTTGTGCACACACAGAGAAAAAAAACAAAGGCAAACAAACAAACAAAAAAACCCAACAAACAACATTCCAAGATCATAACTAGTTGAAGGATGGCCTCGAACGGTAAAACTCCAGTGGGTGAAGTCATCATTTCTGCTCTACCCAAGCCATTTATCAGCATCTCAGTAAAGGACTGTGCACCATGTGCAAAGTTAAACCTGCACACAGTTTTTCTGAGATCAAGTCTCAGGTCCCAGCATCTCAGACAAGCAAACAGGGGTTCAGTAAAGCCCAGAGCAGGCCTGTGAAACAAAGGTACATGGCTAACAGGTCATGTTCTAGCTGCTGGCACAACTTCCTCCTTTTCATGCACTGGAAGTGGGCACCAAAGAGAAATACATAGGTGGATTTTCCTGCATCACTTTTCATACCAGAAAGGAGAACAAGCTACCTTGAGAACCCTGCTGTCTGCGTGGAATTGAAGGTCTATTTCCTCGTGCACCACTGTGTGTTATTCCCTTTTAATTTCCAAGCTGAGGAAATAAAGAAAAAATATTCTTGTCATTATGCTGCCATTATGGCAGAGAGTTTAATTGCATTCAAATCAAGGCAAAGTTATGATTCCCTTAGAAATTGTAACGTGGTCCAAAACGCTGAGCTCTTCTGGAGCGATGGTTGCTGCGCACCTTTGCAGAAAACATTAAGCTGACAGAAAGTGTGTATTATCGTCCATAAGGGAACTATTACATGGAATTTCACAACTTGTAAGGATATGTGATTAATCACAAGCGCATTTTTGTTGTAGCTTTTATATATAGGTTATGATACGGAGCTGTAGGGTAGGATTTGCCTGCCTTATCCGAGGCATCTCAGAATTAGATGTCCATGCTACAGCTAATCCTCCATGGATCCTTTTAAAGTCAAATAAAGGCAAATAAGGACCTCCAAAGGCTGATTTATCTCAAGTGAAGTGAATGACCTTCCAGAGGCTTGTGCTCTGCTGGGATAACTGGCACAAGCACAGGTTGTTGTCTAATCCACGTGGGGTGAATCCACCCTTGGGGGCAATTCAATGGTGTTTAGGAAGACAATAATTCCATCATCACTTTGGGGAGCTTTTTCTCAATATACCTGTCAAAAGTTTTGCCTTTCTTGCTCTCCCACTTCGTTAGGGTCTATTTGTCCTTCTTCCTCCTTGTAATTTTCAACTCAGAGATTTGTGGAAATGCCACCTCTTTCTGAAACAAAATAAAAGTGGTTTCAGTTCATTATCAAAACTCCCTTTCTCCCTAGGCTGCTCAAAAGATTCTTTCTCGAAGCAGGAAGAAAAAAAGTTAGTAGAAAATAGGATGTGCCTTAAAAAAAGGCAGAGAGGGTATTGCCAGCAGTTGTGTCTTAATCATCTCTGTAGCTTAGAGGCAGAGAGAGGAATTGGGGTGGCAATAGGAGGCATTAAAAGGCAGGTATCTGAGACCACATTTTGGAAAAATCTACATAAAAGTTATAATAAAGACTCATCACTATTAAAAGTTGCAGATTCCTTAGGAGTTCACTCTTGGTAAGTTTAGTTGGTTTGAGGCCAAATCAGAATTAGCGTTTCCACTGAACTGTGTTAAAATACGACACATGGTTTGGGTGTTATTCATGCATGTTTAAGCAGAATGAAAAAATGGGCTTTCCATCATAATGTCTGGACAACGGGGACTATTATGGACCTAGAAGTTCAGATTCAATGTCCAGCTCAAAAATTTATACATCCCCGTGAGAGGCTGTGGAGAGGCTGTTTGGTTAAAAATGGCATGAAAGCATTCTGGCCACTCTCAAACCAGCGAAGGGCAGTAGCAAAATGTAGTCCTGTGCTATTTGTTTTCAAAAAATTCAACTATATCTCTTTGTTTTTAAAAGTCCAAAGACCTTTGTGAAGTGGGGTCTTCTAGTCAGCTCGTTCTGTTGCTAAACAACAAAGAAAGGTCAGGGGAAAGACAAGATAGGTCCACAGGATGATGTGGGAAAGGCTGAATGTATTACCCAGCCCTTCCTGAGTCTGTTTTGTGATAACCTCTCTGAAGGACTACACAGAAAATCTCCTGGTGTCCTTATGCTCATGTAGGATGCCCAAAGGATTGAGCAGGGTGCTCAGCTCCTGTCCTCCCTATTACAAAACAATTCCAAATTTGAACCTCTGAAAGGAGGAGAGATGCAAGTCTGCTTGTGGGTCAAACTGTGCTTTTCATGGCAAAAAGATAGTAGATCCCCAGAGGAATGTCTGTCACCAGTGGACGTGGGGAATGGAAGGGAATCTGACCTTAGGAAAAAGAGGGAGGGTCATTTCTTCTGCAGTCTGAGCCTGTGACAGTCCATGTTAATTGTAGTTCTACAAAACCAGATGAGGGTCACTAACAGCTTCCCTAGATTGCTGAGCCACAGCAGAGGCAGGAGTTGGGCACATGACTAGGTGTTAATACACAGGCACCTTGACCCAGGTGATCAAGCTGAGTATAGAGAAAATGCATCCTTTCTGAGTGGGGGTACAGGAGAAGAAAGGAAAGCTGCAACATTTCTGCATCAGCTCCAACAACATCTGCAGCCTTGCTGCTGGTGGGATGGGGTGCCCCAGGCTTCAAAAAGTATGGAGGCATCTCCCCTAAGGTTATTATTGCCCTGGGAGTCTGAAGAAACCGTAAGCCAAACTAAATATTAACCTACCTCCAAGGACTGCAGCAGTGTGATTTTTTACGGTATACTGCATCTGAGACCATGCAAACATCTGTTACTGGGTTTGTTGTTTGTTTTGGGTCTGTGTCTGCGTGTGTATGTGCTTTCTGGAGAGGGAAAGAATTGCAAGCCTCTGAAGTTCACTGTGACTCAGAGGTCCAGGTGCGAAGCTAAAGAAAAGTTGAATCGAAGCAGATTGAAGGAAGACACTTCCAAGAGCCTTAAACAAGCCTCTGTTAATGTGCAGAGGTGGCACACTTCATCTGGTGTTTTAAAAAACTTGGTTTACATTGTCTGCGCAGTTTTAAAGCTTTCCCAACTTTGCACAACTGTGGTAAAGAAGTACAGTGTTATTTCCTGCCTTGGTTGCCGTGGGGTTGTGCTTGTCCCCGTGCCTGTTGGCCTTTCAAAGGTGTGGAGCAAACCTGAACCTCTAGCTCGCACTATTCATGACTTCTGCTCTTGGCCAGAAAGGGGAAGGCAGTTCTCAGCACCCAGTGTC
Source organism: Myiotriccus ornatus (assembly GCA_036023395.1). Taxonomy (NCBI): domain Eukaryota; kingdom Metazoa; phylum Chordata; class Aves; order Passeriformes; family Tyrannidae; genus Myiotriccus; species Myiotriccus ornatus. Next base: position 23,965,841 of record JAYRBT010000005.1, on the reverse strand, counting down.
CACCCAGCAGAGCCTTTCAAAAATGGGAGAACACCGGCGTTGTGTGGTCTGAATGGATGTCACACCGTCCCCAAATGTCTCCTTTAGGCTGACCTACTCCACATCAAGCCTTGAGGTGTCCTGATGAGCAGGACCTGGTATTTCATTAGTTCATTTAATGTGCTGGAGGTGGAGGGAGAAGCCTGACGGGTTTGTACTCTTTAGCAGACACCACTGCTTGTGACTTCAGCCGTAGGTGCAGCAGTTAAGGGAATGAAAAACAGAGTAACTAGGAGACTGAGCACATCCCAGTTATCAAGAAGCAGAGGATAAGTGTTTCTCTGCTTTTTGTTTCAATGAGGACCAAATCAGGCTCTTAAATGACTTAATTACTGGGGAGGGAGACGACCCAACTCGTCTCAGTAACCACTTGAGCTCCTGTACTTCCTTTCAGAAAACAGCTGCCTCCATTAATCTTATTCCATTTAACTGGCTTAAGTGCTATCTGTATTTTCTATACTGTGATCAGAAGGGAGAATGAATGCTCTACACAATCTCATATATTTATGTGTACAACTAAAAACATACTGGAGGAGGTTCACCCTTGCCCAGCTCCATGGTGTTGGACGAGGAGAAATTTAGCCAAGTAAGTTCTGAGACTGCGTGGGAACACACCAAAGGCTGTGTTTCTACGGTTCAGAATAGTCTCAGGGCTTCTTCAAACGTGACCAAGCATTTCCAAAATAAAAGGAGCCTGCTCTTCGGTCGGGGTGGTGGGGATCAGTGTTGGGGTCCCACCGGGGCTGTCTGCTGGTTTCACTGGGGCATGGTGTCCACTTCAACCACTGGTGCTCTGGTGAAACAAGAATAAATACTTCTCAGTTCCTCACCCCAGTGGTGCAGAGTTTTATTTGGCTGTATTTGAAGAGCACTTTGAAAGCACAAATCCCAAGCATCACGATTTGTTTCAACATGCATGTCCTGCTAGCAAAGTGCTGTGTAAAAGCCCAGCACTCCTCTCAGCCACAAGGGTATTAAAAATAATGCAAATGATTCAGAAATGTGAGCGGTGCAGAGCCCATAAAAGGTAGCAGATGTAAGCCAAGCCAACAAAAAAAGGCCTGCATGCTACAAAGGTGTGTTACAAAAGACTCATAACAATAGATGCAGAATATAATTTGTATTGTAGAAGTGCTCGGTATTCTCTCCGGAAAAAAAAAAAATTGTATGTAAATCAAAAAATCTTTTCCAAGATATTCTATAAATACATGAACCTTGCAGGCTAAGAGATAAGTTGGAGACTGTTACCCAGTTTGCCCCGCAGCAGGCCAGGAAACTGGACCTGTTGCTGAAAGAGAAACAATTTTCCAAGATATATAGACTGTAAATATTTTATTTGCCCTCCAAAGAAGGAGTCCATACTCGTAGCAAAGAATGTGTACAAAGAGCGAGGAGGGTTGGGTCCTCTTTGGTTTGGTGTGACTGAAAATAAATTAAAGCCTCCCTAGGAAGCCAAGAGAGTTCAGGTGCCCTTTAGCCCCCTCCCATTCATCACAGGGAGGGATGAGGAGGTTCCTCAGGCACGTCTGTCGTGGGAGCACCACAGTGTCCTTACATGCCTGAGGCTGCACGGAGAGTTTTTCAGACTTTACCCTGAGCTGGAAAAATACAGATGAACTGCAAATACAGAGCATTTTGGTGTCGTTTCCTATTCACAAGCTTGTGTCCAGCACAAATTGCTTTTAGCTCCCTTACAGTTGGGTCTAAATTAGCTGAGACACAGCACATCTTTCCATCCCTCTGTACCCTCCAAGCAGTGCCTAAGGGTAATGAACAGGGGGGTTTGGTATGTGCATTCTCCAAGTCTCATTAGAGGTAGCACCAATATTTACCTGTTTGCATTTCCAATGAAAGGGAGTCTATTTAATACCATCAGCGATTTGGTCAACATTGGCGCAGTCCAAGTGCCAAGTGGAGAGCTGGAGGATGTTTTCATTAACCTCAGCACTCTCTATAATGCTGCAGGTTTCCCCAGGAGACTGTCTTCTGTCACCACAGTGTGAGGAAGGCTGCAGAGGAAGGGCAGTTGGTAGGGCTGTCTGCTAAATTCTCAGGTTGGCTCCTGAATGAGGTGCTAAAAGTGCCTCCAAGCTTCACTCTCATCAGGATTGTCTCTGTCTCAGAAACCAGCTTGTCTGGGCTTGGTATGTTAAGCATCTTCTCTTCCTTCTTCTGTTCTACCTACCAAAAAATCTTCATCTCCATGTGGGAGACCTCAAAGTTTTTCCCCTTACCTGCCACACCACCCTTATCAGTGGTGCAGCTGATACCTGTTCGTCGGCATTTGCTGATTATAGTTGCCAATGTAACTTTCAATTCCTAAGATGTGGCAAGCTGGGAAGAGGGTTGAAATACATGTATGTGTTCTTGGATACCCTTGTGAGAGAACATTAAGGATTATTGTTGCTTGCTTATTTTTCTGTGGCAGTCATCGCAGTACTTTGCAGATAGAAGTGGGTTTGTTCTTAAAATCGATCCAAGGAAGCGAAGTTCACTGATTCCCATGTTAGAGATGGAAAAGCTGAGGCAGAAGAGCAAGATGACTTGCTCCAGAAGTTTGTGGAGGAAGAGTGGGAGGGGAAATCCCATCTGCCAAAGAAGGAATTAATCCAGACTACAGGAAACATGGGAGATGACTCAGCTGCAGATGATAAGGAGGTTGAAAGGCAAGTGAAAGCTGGCCTGAAATCTGGATGGATGAGAGGGAGAGGAACTACATTTTTTTAAAAGACTCAGAAAAAAGTACCTGTAAATAGGCAGCTGAAAGGGAAACCAGAACCTGGGACTTATCTGTCTGAAAATACAGAGCCTGTAAATTCCGAGGTCTTCTCTCTTTGGCTGCAGCACACTGCTGGACAGCAGGCTTGGAGCAGCTCCTGCACACAGGCAGTCTGAATTCAAGCCTGAGCAAAACACCCACTCTCAGATCAATAGTTCTGTTCACAGCAGAAGTTGCTAGACAGGGTCACCAGAAAGAAGTTGTTATTTTGCTACGGAAAATTCTCAGTCTCTAGCTTGTAACCATTGCTGTTTTCTGCTTGTTGTATATTATTGGGCTTAAACTCGTGTTACTTTATATATTTTAATATTTTTCATCTTTGAAAAATGATGGTGAATTAGTCCTCCATCATGCTCCTAAGAGTTTTTGTCATTCAGGTTTTTTGCATAGTGATATGATGGCAGAGATTTAGGTGAAATCTAAAACTACAGAAACAGATTATTCATATGAATTTAGCAAGGATAATCTACACTGGACCAAGTCCATAATTCATTTAAGGTAGTTTTTCACGTGTCAGATACTTCCCAAGCAACCCATTCCCAAGATGATTTCTCTTAATCTTAACTCCAAGCTTTGTATTCAATCACCAAAACACACTCCTACCTCTGCATCATCTGATGGTCCTACTCAGCTCTCTGCTAATATACACATTGATGTCAGTAATGAAAAAACTGCGCCTAAAATGGAGTGTGTCTTAGGGAAAGGAAGTAGAATGAATTAGTTCAGCCATGAATTAGTTCAACAACTGTTATCTTGCTGGGATCAGGATTTCACAGTGCTCTTAGCGAAGAAATATTGCACTGTATGAGTAAAGCTCCGGGCTCGTATCTCCCAGCATCAGAGGAACTTACCCGTGTCTTCCTTTCAGCTGCTGTCGGTGCAGAGAAGTACCCGAAGGAGCGGTGACTCAACAGGAATGAGTCCAGCCCGGTGAAATGTGAGCCGGGATGTCTTCCCTGGGGACGTTTCAGATAGCTCCTGTTTCTACGTGGGCTGCAGATGGTGAGCAGAGACAGCCTCACGGCAGCTCTTCTGAGTCACGGAGGGGCAAAAGGGGAGGCAAGTGTAAATCATCAGGCCAAGGCAGCTCAGTCACCTGAGTCTACAAAGCGTCTGCGGCTCATTTGCAGGTCGAGGTTTGCAGGGAAGGTTGTTGGATTGACTCGAAGGACTCCCTTGTCAGTCTTCCAGTAGATCCATTCTTGGTGGTTTCTGCATTGTAAGGTGGCTACGTGTGTTTCTAGAGCAAATATCTGTACATACCTTGGTGCTGCAAAGGGCTGCTGTTACCTTATCTTCAGCTGAAAGAGAAAATGAGGAAGTCTTGCCCCCTGTGACCTCTTCTGGGCCAGCCCAGACGTATCCTGAGTGTTCCCCGTTATTGTCCCCTGGCATCTCTTGTGGCCACTGCCCATGGACTAAAATGTGCTGTGTAAATAAACACAGTATTCCCATTTGATGTGAAGCAACTGTCCTTCCTGGTATTCACAGCTTCCTGACAGTGCCAGTTGCTGACTTCATTAACAAACACAACCCTCCCCTTCTGGAGCTGGTTTTAATTTACCTCAGCTCTGCCACAAGATATCCTTTGGACGCCAGCAGGAGGCAAAAGAAACTTCTGGAAATAAAGGCCCAATAAAATATAAGTAAAATGTAGCTCCAAAGGATGTAATATCTTAGATGAAAGGCATCCTTCAAAGCAGTCCAGGGGACAGCGAACACGATGCCTTCAAAACTGGCAAGCGCCCAAACCAGCTTCATTGTTTAGATAACTGAACATCCTTCTTTGAAACCTGATGGTGGGAGAAACTGATGCAAAGATAAAAATTTCATTTGCAAAGGAAAGAAGGACTGGCAGAGACATACACATTTTGAGACCTGATGAAAAAATGTCTTCATAGAATTACATATTGAGTTAGATTTATTGCTGCAACGTGCAAAACAAGCCCTGAATGATGTTATAAATGTCCTGGTGTACTTGCAGTCCCTCACTGGTTGGACACTGGAACAGGGTCCCCAGGGCAGTGGTCACGGCCCCAAGACTGCCAGAGCTCAAGGACAACGCTCTGAGGGACAGGGTGGGATTGCTGGGGTGTCTGTGCAGGGCCAGGAGTTGGACTGGATGGTCCTCATGGGTCCCTCCCAACTCAGGATATTCCATGACACTGTCACTAAACTACATTCACCAGAGTGACAGGGCAGGCAGTAATCTCATTGCCTAACTTAAACATCCACACTGGAAATCTGCTCTTGGCTCTGCTTACAGTCACTGGAGCCAGTTTGGTCCAGCCCAGCCACGCTGTGCTCTCTGCTGAACATATTTATTTTTTTTAGCATTTCCTAAGGCCCCCAGTGCTGGATGCATGAAACCAGGCAGGGTGAATAACCTTCCTGAGGGAGAGAGTCGCCTTGCATCAAGGAAAAAGCCATGGCATCAGATTGCCCTGAAAGGACCAGGGACAGGAGCTCTGCTCTTCAGACAGGCACAGTCCCACCGGAGTCAGTGGAAATGGAGGAGGGGTTTGAGAAGGAGACACACAGCCAGGAATGAGGTAAAGTAGCTGAGAACTAGCTTAATAACTGGGAATTTGTTGGTTTTCAGAACAAACAGTCCTATGGTTTCACCCCTCAGCCCTCACTGGATGTCCCACTGTGATTCCCCCCAGGACCTTTTAGGACAGGCTGGAGGGGTCTGTGTGGTACCACACACATGCACTGATGTGGGCTCCAGACTGACCCCCCAGCCACTGCTTTTTAACCCAATGCTGCAGCAGTTCCTTAGCAGGAAGAGGGAAAAGTGGGTGAGTGAAATGCCCGTTTGGGCAGACGGATCATCTGGGGGGAGAAGGAAAAATGCAGCTGGTAGTCTGCAATGGTAACTGCAGACTGAATGGCAGTGCTGAGTGGGGTCAACCTCCCTGAAAATCCAGGTGGGATTTTTGTTTTCTGAGAGCAACACTGCACCAGAGGTATAACCTTGTAGGAAGCTGAGTGAAAACAGACCAAGTCAGCAAGAAGAAACTCCAGTTTGGGAAGGAAGTGTGGTGAAGGTCACAACAGAAGGACACTAAATTCAAAATATACACAGTTGAAGTACAAAGGTGTAAAAGGACAAATGAGAGGAGATTTATAAATCTTCTCTTGAAGGAAATCTTTTCTTGAAGGAAATCTTCTCTTCCCAGGAAACATCTGGTACATTAGGAGGAATGTATTTGAAGTAGCTTAATGTTACTTAAGGATGTGCCAGCTTAATCATATTCATTAACAGCTCTTCTTAATGTACAAAGTCAAATACATAGAGGACCAGGGAAGAGACCAGATTTTGTGCTCAGCCCTGAAAAAAAAAGCAAACAATAATAAAACAACCATGGGAAGAGAAGGAACTGTTTGCACATTGCACATAAGCAGAGGTTTGTATCAGGTATGTTCATCTTTGGTCTGGTTTGTGTGTATTTTATTGTTCCATTTTCAAACTTCCTATCCAATAATGTGTAAAAAAAAAAGTATTCTAGACAAGCACCTCATTAAAGTAGAGATTTGTTTTGTCGAAAACCGGATGTTTTCAATGACATATAAGAATGCTGGAGCTGAAAAGCATTAAAATAGCTACAGCTTGTGATGCATCTTAACACAGAGGGAGCCTGCTCGAGTATACTGTGCAAATAGCTGCACTTCTTCCAGTGGGCTGGAAATTATTGCCTGGTTTTCCTTGCTAAATGAAAGATGTGCTGTTAAAGTTATGCCTTTGCATTGTACACAATTTTATTTTCCCCACTGAGAAAGTGGAGAATAAGCTCTTCAATTTTCAGTGACATTTGCAGATGTTTTCTGAAATGTGAATCCTCCTCATTACTCCACGTCACTCTGGAAGGTGCCATTGGGAATTTGGGGTGGGGAAGGGATTGCTGGAAGCTCTTCCACAGTCATGAGTAAATATAAAAAAAAATCTTTCTAAAATCTCATCAAAATAATATGCATTCCTGATTTAACTCCCAAATTTGAAATAACAGTTCATTTACAAATTTCCCAGGGCCTCCCATCAGCTCAGTGGGTTAGAGCATGGTGCTAATAATGCCAGGACTGTGGCATTATTAATGACATCGATCCCTGTATGGATCATTCACATAAGAGCTGGACTTGATGATCCTTGTGGGTCCCTTCCAACTCAGAACATTTTTTGATACAAAATGTGGAAGCAGCATCTCTTTAACGTCATGGAGCACTATTTCAGAGTTGTTAGAGGAAGAATCTTTCCATGTTTTGTGTTCTCTAAGGATATCAAAGACAACAATATTGTGGCAAAGAGCAGCTCGTTGAACGTATGTGGCGACCGAGGCCTGGCCAAAAGCCTCTCGGAGACATGTTTAGTATTGTTAATTCTTGTGATCACATCAAGTTATTCATCTTTTATCAGTTCAGATGGCTTTCCTTCTGGGGACAGCCCGTCTCCCTGCTGACATCTGATGCGTGCCGTGTGAGCGTTGCTGCATCTCCAGCAGCCACGGGAGGGTACGGGAGATCAGGTGGCGCTTCAGAAGGATGTTCCTGCGGTGCCACCTGGACCAGCGGGGGCCCCTCCGGTGGTCACAGCCGACGAAATCAAAGGCACGGGGGAGAAGAGAGATGCAAGCCCGGAGCATCGGTGTGAGCTGGAGCTGCCTTTCGGTCCGCAGCGCAGTGCTGGCACGCTGGAGCAGCGAGGACCCAGTGTCCCCGAGAAAGGAGATGTGTGTGTCCGGGGGGAAAGACGCCGCGGCGATGACATCGGGCGCGACGAGCGGAGCGTGCTGTGTCCCTCCCGGCGAGCAGGGGCACAAACCCAGGAGGGCATTTCGTCCTCCCTGTCGCGGGAGAGCGGCGGGGACTGCCCGCCCCGGGAGGCGCATCCCCGGCAGGGCAGCGCTCCTTGGGGTGCGGGGAAGGGCTGGCACAGGATCCCGCGGGGGATGTTTGCATCCCGCGCATCAACTCGCATTACTTTCTTGCTCCACGCGTTGACCCTCGAGCGGACAGCCCTGCTGATTGCTCCTGCTGCAGTGCTTTAACTCTTTCGTGCTGGGTGGCAAGAAGCCGTCTGGAATTCGTCTCTAACTGTGTCATTCATTTTCCAGAACTGATTGTTTAAGCATGCCGGATTTCAGTGGCAGCAGGCCTTCGAGCAAGGCCAGCAAGGAATTGAAACGAGGCACAGCCTTGGCAGCTTCCAGGACGCAAATGGCTTATGTAGACAATTGAGATGATTAGAGAAATGTAATTTTGTTTGCAGTGGGAAGATGCTAAGGAAGAAGCAGAGATTTTTGAGGGGGGGAGCAAACCATTCCAGAAAGGAGTGTAGCTTCTGGATCCAGCTAGGGCTGAGGTTTTTAACTTTTGTTTTGTGTGTCAGATGAAAATTCCAGGTTTATAGAAGACAAGAATTTTCTACCATAGGAGTAGGGAAAAAAACTGATGTCAGTCGCCCAGAGAGGTTGGAAAACCTCCTCTTTAGAGACATACAAAATTTGAGTGGACATGGTTCCAAGAAATCTGCTGTACCTGGGCCTGCCCTGATGAGGAGGTGAGAGTAGAGGACCTCTGGAGTCCTTCCCAACCCGGGTGATTCTATCCCAGCAGTAATGTGGTCTTTATCATTTGCATATCAGATACCAGTAGAGGTGGATCCATACAATATTTAGTGATATTACCTGTTAATATAGGTTTAAAAGCCCTCATCCTTTTCCTTATTGTCTTTAACATAGTCTTAGAATAAGAGAAAACAGCACTTTCCTGGTTCAGTGTCAGCCAGGTGAGCGGGGACACGGACAGGTACATGCCCTGATCAGAAGAGCTGGATGTGCAAGCACAGCCCAAGGAACAGCGGGAACAGCGACTCCAACTCCAGTGCCCAGTTAAATCCTGCAACACAGACCTGCCAGGAGACCACACTGACTTGTTTAGGGGGATGTCACTGTGTCACAGGGAGCAAACACGTGGGTGCACCGTGTCAGAGGGACCCTGAAGGGCTGGCACATGATGCAGACCTACAGTCGCAGGAGGGAAGGCCATGAGCATTTAACCCCACTCAGCACTGCCACGCAGGACAGGATGTGGAGAAGGATATGTCCCTCACTCAAAACAATGGGAAGCTTTTTCTTTTCTTTTTTAATCCAGTCAAAACACAGAGATTGGAATTTGGCTGCAAAACCTGGGCCAGCCTGCCTACAAAGGTGAAGTGAACCAAGGTTATTGAACCTTGGTCCTTGGAAATGTCTTCGGGTTTTTAGACCACGAGATTCTGAGGCTGCCCCGTCCCTCTTTTAAGGATGCTTTATGACTAACCTGAAAAATCATGTGAATTTTTAAAAACTTTATCTACTTATGCCTACATTCCTGTCAAGCCTAAAGTCAAACTGCCTCTATGGGAGTGACAGCTCAGATGGGAGTGAAGGGCCAAATGAAAATTATGTGGAGATCTCATTTGACAAGGCCACTTCAGACAAAAGAAATGTTAAACAAATAGCCTTACACAATGGGAAATGGTGAACTTCAGCTGAACCTCGCTGGTGGCTGGGTGCCAAAGGAAAGTTTGAAGCTACCCACATGTTCTGTTTTGGAAAGCTCTCTGGTTTTAATGTCCGGCGTTTGTATACCATTTAAAATGGAAAATGAAGAGTGCTTAATTATCTTGCCAGGGTATGACAGCTGATGGAAATTAAAATGTCTGCCCAGGACTCCTCTGCTTCGCAGAGTGAAATGCTGGTAATTACTCAAGAGGTACAAACCTGGGCCATATTGAATTCTAAACAGCACACAGATAAAACCAGGTATTGCAACATAACCATAGCAACAAAGAAAATGGAAACATGCAGGTGTATCACCCTGGATGAGTGTTGCTTCCAGGCTGCAACCTGCTGCCACAAGCACTATAAAAGGTCATGGTCTGGGTAACTTCAGGTTCGTCTGCTTGGCCAGGCAATGAAAAGTAAGGTCTGTGGTTTGAATTTCTGTGGGTAAATGGATTTAGAAGAAGTTTTTCAGCTTTCAGGACCACAAGTCCATCAAATTTTAAAATAAACCTCCGTTTTCTCCACCTAACATAAACCAAATTATGGCCAGGAATACGAACTCTGCCTACAAAACGCTATAAGGGTCTAACATCCAACCACCTTGTTATTACCTTCCGATATTCCAGATTTACCTTTTTTTTTGGCCACTACAGAAAAGCTGCAATCTAATATTGTAAATACTATGTTCATTGCTGTCTGCAATGACTGCAGAGAACGAATTGCTAAAGGGTTCGATCTCATAAAGTAAAACTGTTTGGAACGGAGAGCTGCCATCACAATCTGATGGCACCAGTTACACTTGCAGAAAATGCAGCTCGGTGTTTGAGAGACACACCCCGGGCCAAGTTGTTTTAAGGTTTGTGCTGAGCATTATCCTTTTAACCCAAAATGAATCTGAGGTCCAAATGCAAGTGTCCTGAGAGGCTGGAAGGTGCTTGGGGGCAGTTTTGGGAGTGTTGGTCGCTTCTGTCAAGTAACAAGCAATAGGACAAGAGGAAACAGCCTCAAGTTGCACCAGGAGAGGTTTAGTTGGATACTGGGAATTTTTTTTTCACCCAAAAGGTTTTCAAGCCCTGGCACAGCTGCCCAGGCCAGGGGTGGAGTCATCATCCCTGGAGGGATTTAAAATACATATAGATGTGGCACTTGGGGACATGGGTTAGTAGTGGCTTTGGCAGTTCTTGGTTAATGGTTGGACTTGATGACCTGAGAGGGCTTTTGCAACCTAAATGATTCTATGATTTTGTGATTTTATGGTTCCTTCCCCAGCCCCATTTACTGGGTTTGACCCGTTTTGCTCAGGGAAGTGTTTCTGCTCTTCTCAGCTGGCACAGGCTCCTGAAGTGAAGAAAGGTGGCTGATGACTTGGTTGCACCAGTGGCTTTAGGGGATCCCATTACACTATGGGACAGGGCTTGCTAGTCAGGGAACACAAGTATCAGGCAAATCCAACCGATTACACAAAATTGCCCTGACGAGTAGTTTGTCTTCTGAGGGGATGCTGGTTAAAATTTCACTGTCAAACAGCAAGAGGAGCAGGATGGGTCAGTCCCTCTCGTTAAATCCTCCTTCACAGACATGATTTGATCCCAAGTAGTTGTAAAGATAAATCACGAAGCAGTTGATCCTTTCACATGGGCCAGACTGCAGTGAGGGGTGGGTGTTTTAATACAAGATACACCTGAATCCCCAGACTCACTGTGAGATAATTGCCCAGCTCTCTTCCTTCAGCTGATACCAGCTGAACACTTTCCAGTGTGATGACATACTCAGTGCTGTGTGCAGGAACAAATTATAGATACTAGAACAAATTATAAACGCTAAAACAAATTATAAACACTTCTAGCTACAGGCTAAACACAACTTGGTTTGCCAAGTGTGGCTGAATGTGAGATGTATTTCTGCTGATGCAGGAAGACCCACGAACAGCTCACCCAGCCTTCTGATCTTTTTCTCTGCAAAAACATTAATATATGGCACCAAAATTACTGCAGGACCCACTGAAATAATAATAAAAAAAATCCACAAAGCCCTGGCTTCTCGCAGACTGACTTCTTGCTACACCTCTTGCACTGCCATAGCCCGTAGTCCAGCAACCTCCTATGATCACAGGGCTATGCTCCCTTCAAAAGAGCTTCAGCTCTCCTCTCCTTATCTCCTGGATCTTTCCTTTCCTCAGTTCTTCTCTCACGTCACCTGTGGCCACCACAGAAAATACGTCTCTCTTTTCCTTTAGTGTCACCCAGCCAAAGGACCACACAAAGCTTCGTCCCTGTGGATTAGTTGGTGAGTACATCCATGGCCAGCGGTGGCTGCTGAAGGGGATATGTAGGAGGAAAGTTATCCCTGCCCTTCCCCCTGTGACAGCATCAATGACATCACTTCTCTCCCTGGGCTTCTCCATTCTTATGATATTTAGAGGACTTCAATTTTTTAAGGATCTTTAGAGGACTTCAATTTTTTAAGGATCTTTACTGCAGCTTGCTTGCTAGCCCGGGTTAAAGCTGATCACAGTCTGACGGTGGCAGCCTCCTTTCCACAGGAAACCAGGCAAAAAGCCTTCTCCTCACCTGCACTTGGAAGCTGCCAGTTTGACGGGCTGCCAGAGCCTGCCTGACAAAAGCAGACCTCTTCCCACTTCCTCCTGCAATTGCTTTCCCATGGAGCCTTAAAGGTGAACTGCCAGGTCATTGATCTCACTGCGAACAAGGCACTGGCAGGAGATCTCCATGGGGATGAGGTGTCTGGGAAATGGCACATGCTGCCTGCTCATTACTAACTGGTTCCTAAGTGAAGAGGAGTCACCAAAAGTGAGCCACAGGCCATTTGACTTGTCATTAGTAACTCCAAAAAAAGTCCCCCATTCGAAAGGTAGACAAGGCCAGGGCATATCACAACTTTATTTCAGCTTCAGCTCCCTTGCAAGTTCCCCCAGTTTTTGAGTGGAACCCACACTTTAATCTTCAGAGGAGCACTAAAAGCCAAATCAACAGCACAGGCTGCTTCTTCCTCGTTGTGCAGTGACTGATCCTGTTTCGTTTCAGCACAGATTGAAAGCCGATGGGAAATGGAGTTACTCGTTCTTGCATGTGCTGGTGATCACCACCCTGCCAGGCTGGGGGCTGGCACTGTGACTGTCCTCTGGATAGGACAGGCTTAGATTAGATATTAGGGAGAAATCCTTCCCTGAGAGGGTGGGGAGGCCCTGGCACAGGTTACACAGAGAAGCTGTGGCTGCCCCATCCCTGGAAGGGTCAGGTTGGATGGGGCTTGGAGCAGCCTGGTCTAGCGGAAGGTGTTCCTGCCCGTGGCAGGAGGGAGGTGGAAATGGCTGATCTTTAAGGTCCCTTCCAACCCAAACCATCCTGTCATTTGATGACAAGGAACTAAAGCTCCTGAAGTTAAAGCCAAAGCTCTCTCAGTTTTGACTATTCATCAATCTGCTCAGGCTCCAGCTCTCCAGAGAGATCCTTCAGGTCTTGCAGCCACAGTGGCAGAGCCCTCAGTGACTCCAGTTGCAGCTGTGAATGATGGACATTTCTGCAAATCAGACAAGCAGGACCTCAAGCCAGTCAGCAGAAACCTGGGGAGCCATTAGCCAGCAGCTGTCTCTGGGAAATGTGCTGTGCAAAACCCGAGTAATAATGGCACTGGTGGCAGCTGTGGACTTTCCATCGTCTGGTTCATGCTCCTTGCCTTGCTGTGGGCTCTGTCTCGCTCTGCTGCAAAGAGGAAGGGGTCCCACAGGACAGTTTCCATCCTCACAGGGACCTTTTTACCCGCAGGCTGACGCAGAGCACGTCCATCCCACGCACCGCACGAAATGCTGCCCTCTGAGGCGAAGCCGTTCCTTTTTAGACCGGGTAATGTCCACAGCTGAGCTGACAGCCTGGCCCCACAAAGAGCTGTCCTGGCACCACCTGGGAACCAGAAACTGTGGAACAGAGGAAGCCCGTGGGTAGCTGGTGAGAGCAGGATTTAGGCCCATTACCAGTTTTGCAGCTGAAGCCAGTGCCATGTCAAACCACGCGTTAACCACACATTCCTGGGGTCTGTCTGCTCAGGGGGAAACGTGTGTGAGCCAGTGAGCAACAGCTCAGAGAGCTGATTTAAGCTGGATATGAAACTTTAATGCTGGCGCTTCTGAAGTGCTTGTACTTGCAAATCCAACAGCCCCAGCTGAACGCTGATGTTTGTAGGTGCTCAGGCTTTTGGAAAGGAAGAAGAGCTCCTGACTGTATCCAGAAATCCCACCCCTTGGGATACATCAGGACCACCAAGAAGGCTGAAATCCTTCATTGTGCTGACCAGACCTCTGCCTTAACGACATGAGTGATGGGTGATGGGGCAGAGAGCACCCTCAGCAAGTTTGCAGGTGACACAAAGCTGGGAGGGGTGGCTGATGGACATGGATGGGTGCGTTGCCATCCATGGGGACCTCAACAGCCTGGAGAAATGGGTTGGCAGGAACAGCATAAATAAAGTTCCACAAACAGAAGTGCAAAGTCCTGCCCTTCTGGAGGAACAACCCCAGACACAAGTGTGTGCTGGGCGCCAACCACCTGGAAAACACCCTGGCAAAATTCCTCCCCTGGCTTCCATATCCCGTCTGAGGTGTCCCCCTGAGGGGAGCAGGTGGGGACCTGCCTGCCAGCAGCTCTGACTGCATGGATATGTAAAATATTTCAGTATATCCCAGAATGCTTTTGCAACTCTGTTTGCTGAAAACTTCTTTGTCAGAAGAGGTTCTCGAGGAGTAGGATGGAGCTGGAGAGTGTCCCACTATTGATTTGCATCTACACAAACGCACAAATTTGTATAATGTGTCGTGTTAACCAAAACCTCGCTCAGCAGGAGTGACTTTTAACTGCAGCAATTAATTTATTAAAGCCATACATCACATTAACCAACAACATTTATTCCTAATGGAATAAGAGGAGCTGGGTTTTACCGTTTCCCTTTATCACACGGAAAAGTCTAACCAATACAGAAGACAGAAATCTCATTTTCACATGACAGTTCCCCCCTGCCCGGGGTAGGAGCAAAGAACCAGGGTTGTGCATGCTGAAGGGGCTGGTGGTGATGGGAACTGTCTGCAGCAGTAATTGGCAGGAGACAGGCTTTCTCCTGAATTATTCAGACCTGTTAACTAGAAGCCAGTCTAGGGTGAGATGAGTCCGTGGCATTAATTTCGGTTTAGTTTAGGCCAGGACCAAATTAGTGGCCAATTAATTTTCACTGTTTGTACACAAACACAGCTCCTCTGTCGTCCTCTGATACCTTCCATCAAAAAAAACCTACACAAATCTCATCATACCATAGCACAAGTATTACTAGCTGCTGAAGCCTGTGTGCACAGAGATGCTTTGCAATTCACATCCTACTCCTTCCTGCTTCACTAGAGGTTGAGTCTCTTCAGGCAGGACAAATAACACGGTCAAAAATTACAGTTGGTGGGTTTCATGGCTCAGCCAGAAAGGTCTGCACTCAAAACATGGCACTTAGTCCATGTGGCTGTCTCAGAAAGCAATAATCATAATAAAAAGCTCTGGGGGAAGCAGCTGGCCTGACTTTTATCTTGGTTTTCTAAATTACGCCTCCTAAATCATGTTTCTAAGTTTATGCTCTGCAGAGAAAGGCAGAACTTTAGCTGGCTTTTCCCCTTCTAACTGCTTCAGCCACAAAACTTTCCGCTGGTGGAACAAATTCCTTCCAAATGCCAATAAGCAGCCTCAAACTCAACATCCTCATCTGCAGCCCCACGGGGGAATCTTGCCCTACAGCGGGACCTTCGGCTGATGTTTTTTAGCCCAGTGGTACTCAGGGGAAGGACTATTTATTTCCCATTCCCCCTGGGCTCCTCAGAGCCATCACTGCAATTTACAGGCCGATGAAGCTCAGCACGATATGGGCACGTACTTCTTGGGTTTTTCCACTTGCCTGAGTCACCACAGTGATGTTGTACATCAGCCCAGCACTGCAAGCATTCCTTGGTGGGAATAAAAATGGCAGGGGGGAAGAAATGTCCTTAAGTTTCACAGTCTTTGGGACAGATCTGAGCTGCACGACTATAACTTTAGCCATTAAAATGGTGCCATGGGTGTTAATCAAAGATCAAAGAGCACAGCTGATGTTTCTTGTTCCTGAGATTGTTCTCCATCCTGTCAGCTTCCTTGCTGTGATGCTGCTGAGCTCAGCAGGTGAGAAGACCAGACTGCTGGCTTTACTCTGGGGTTTTCACAGTCCTCACACATGGACGCAGACAGGAGCAGGATGACCACGGGCTCCTGTGGAACCTGGGGTGCTTCTGCAAAAATCCCACTGTGCAACTTGCCAGCAAGGGATGCAGGGCTTGTGTTCGGGGTCCCTGCTGCTTCCAGCTCCTCTCAGGGTGGAGATTGTCAAAGTCACCAGCTTCCATTTTTTCCTTCACTTGTGTTTGGTGTCAAAGTCTCCTCAGTCCATGTAGGGATATCTCTTTCCCTTAACTGTTTTCACAGTGACGCTCGTGATCTGCCACCTTGGGTTTGCAGCTGAGGCCCTGTTCAGTCAAGGTTTGCAGGTGAAGAAGGATTTTAACACCAAACCCAGGTTTATCAATCCAGGACCCACTTCCTAATAATTTAATTGTCAGTTGCTCTCACATTTGGGACACTTCAGTGTCCAAATATGTCGTAGAATCATGGAATGGTTTGGGTTGGAAGGAACCTTAAACTTCATCCAGTGCCACCTCCTGCCACGGGCAGGGACACCTTCCCCTATCCCAGGGTGCTCCAAGCCCCGTCCAACCTGGCCTTGGACACTCCCAGGGACCCAGGGGCAGCCACAGCTTCTCTGGGCAACCTG
>JAYRBT010000005.1:23922402-23948861 GCA_036023395.1 Myiotriccus ornatus | reverse complement strand
TGCTCCAAGCCCCGTCCAACCTGGCCTTGGACACTCCCAGGGACCCAGGGGCAGCCACAGCTTCTCTGGGCAACCTGTGCCAGGGCCTCACCACCCAGTTAAGAGACAAAAAGAGCCCTTTGTGGAGACTTAGATGCATAATTTAGAAAAGCAAGATAAAGCATTGGCTTCAGGTGGTGTCTGAGGCTCTGCCTGTCCTCCAGCTCACGGCAGGTTCAGTTCAGCATCCCTGTGTTCCGGGAGGTTTTTTGCCAGTCTCCCTATGGAGATGGTCCATCCTCAGCCTGGATATGTGACAAATGCCATTTTCTAGGAGAGACTCTGGGCACTCCCAGATTTCATGTCTCTGTTCCCCAGGGCTTCCGGAAACAAACAGCACGTATTTTTCTCCTGGTGTTTTTCAGTGATCATGTGCTGGGAACTGACAGGAAGGACCTAAGCATACTATTTTTAATTTTTTATTTTTTTTTAACATGTCATGGATGTAAAATCACAGGGCGATGACTCAGGGCACAAGAGGAACATCATTTCCTGCTGGACACAGAGTATCAGAGCCCAGGGCCCTGCCAGCACGTTGATGATGATGACTCCAGCTATGAGGAGCCTTGGACACGGCCAAACTCCCCCAGCCCTGCCAGTGCCACTTGTCATCCTGACCTTCTGTTCCAGTCTGAGGGCAAAGGGGCCTATTTTTTCCTTTCTGTTAATTTTAAAGAGATAAATATAGTCGGCGAAGTGACCTCCTACCTCCATGGAAATCTTTGAGTTTGAGGCTGAACATGTGAAATTTAGCAGTAGCTCTTTGTTATTTGTAGGCTGCTCATTGTTTTGCTTAGCATGAGGTTATGCCGTGCGCCTTCAAGCGTGGTTAATTAGCACAAGGTCGGCAAGCTTTGCAGAACAATGACATGAGCTTTTATTTTGCTAAAAAAAAAAAATATTTTCTGAGGAAAAAACACATTAAGCAGCAGCAAATAGAGCCCAGTGTTGAAACATGATTAAATACAGTCTTGAATAAAGTCTCCCAAACACGTATTTTTGTTTGAACAGTCGCCTGTTCAAAGGTAATTCTGGCCCCACTGACTTTGCCAGGGCTTGGGTCTGGATTCCACCCTGACTCTGATATAACTCCCAGACCTGCACTTCTATCACCCAGTACATGTGCTATAGGCAGCAAGAGATGGACATCTACAAGGGAGAAATTATGTTCCCGTAAGGGCAGCTCCGAGGAGGACCCAAAAGAGCAGCACTGACCAAAAACAGGCTGTGATAAAAAAAACTGGCTTGAAGTTGAGACCCTTCCTAGAACTGTCCAAAGCTTTTTATTTTCCCCGTGGTGACTGCAGGACTAATAGGACACATGTCCATTAGTCTGACAGAGGTTATTGTAATGAGTAATAATGGATTTGACAGCAACCCCGAGGTAACTCAGTGACTCTGACGCTGCTTCCCGGTTCTCCCGTGGTTGGCTTTTATCCTCCCTGATTTCTGCCTTCTGCCCCACACATCAAAGAAAAAATTACTGGGACAAGGCTTTATGGAAAAAAAAAATAGAAATTAAGCTGTGAACAAGATTTCTGTTTGGGAAAGGCTCTGCTTAAGGGTCAGGGAGAGGAGCATGGTTATGGTGAGTCCTTGGAGAGACAAGCTGTTTCCCAAACCTCAGCCAAAAAGGCTGGGAAAAGCACATCCGTGTGCTACAGAAAGGTGTTTGCAACTCCTTTCAAAACGGAACAGCTGAGACTGGGGATGTCTCCAGGAGCTCTGAACATGCCTAATCCAGCTCTCCTCAAAGATGGACCAGCCAGAGTAGTTTGTCCAGGACTGCATCCAGGAAGTTCTTGAATGTCTCCAAGGCCAGATAATCCACAACCTCTCCTGACAACCTGCTGCCTTGTTCATCCACCTTCACAGCAAACAAGCTTTTCTTGTTCTTTAGGTGGAATTTCATATCTTTCAGTCTGTGCCTGTTGCCTCCTGTCCTGGAACCACTAAGAAAACCTGGCTCCATCTTTACCCCTTTCCACCTATTTGTAGGTAGGATGGAGATCAGTGAAGTGTCCTCACTGAAGGTGAACATGGAGTTCGCACCTGAGAAGGATTTATGTGGAGAACCAAAGTGCAGTTTGCTAAAATGGGAGCTCTAACTGTACTTTGGATCTCATCTGTGACTCCACAAGAGCATCATCTTTTATGTCAGAGGGAAGCACGAAAGCCTGTTTGGCAGATCACTGGAAATAGCTGTACTGGAGAGCCAAAATCTGCTCCTGTTTCCCCTGGAAAAAAAGCAAGAGCTGCTTTACCTGAGTTTGGATTCACCCCAAAGCTGCTGCAGATGGAGGTGATTCCGGGCTGGGGCTGGAGACAGGAGGTTCCTGTCACCACTCCAAGGGCAGGAGGGGCATTTTTTTTCAGCCAGAAAAATGGGATTTGAGGGAGTGGATGCTCTCAATGCCACGTGGAGCTGCCAGCACAGCCCTGGGGAGGTGCAGGGATGTGTGAGGAGAGACAGCAGAAAGCAGAGCTCTGCAGGGACTCCTGCCAGAGACTGGGTGGAAGCAGTAGGGGCTGCTGGCTCTTCCCAGGCTGAGCCCATAGAGGGATGGCACAGCTTGGTAGATGCCTGCAGAGGCACCACAAGCGTGGGCAGCAGTGTGGGAGGGGAACGAGAGCCTTTTTGAGGGTAGCAGACAGAGCTGATGGTAGGCTGCAATAGCTGGTCAGGCAGAGCTCAGAGCAAATGCCTGCTTGCACAGTGTCCTGCTGCCTCCAGAGAGTGTCTCCAGGCATCACTCTCTGAGTTCTGCAGGATTAAGGGATGCTCCTGGTGAAGGAGATTGGACCAGCTGGGTGCTGCTTACTGTGCTTTGATGCTTTTACTCAGGATGCCAGGGTGAGAAAGAAGAAAGGGACCCAGGAAACTCAATTTCTATGAATTTTGCATGGACCTCTGTGTTCAGGTGAGCAGTCCTAATCATTCTGGATTTCCATTTCACTGGGAAGAAAAATGTTTGGTTCTGAGATAGCTCTGGGTATTGTTTCATCTCCTGGGGGGTTGTTTCCTCTTTGACGTGAGGGGAAGTTCTGTAGCCTTAAATGACATGCCTTGTTATAAACATATAGATTGAAGCTTCATATGTTATGGAAAACGTTCCCTCAGCTAGGACACACAGAAAGAATGGTGTGCAGTTCCTGCTAGACCACTAACAGGAATGCTCATTTGAGTTGTCACAACAACATCAAGCTTTGAGAAAAGGCTGGAGCGTTGGAAGCACAGGGATCCCGTCTTCCAGCTGGCTGTAGCAAGGAACACCTTCCCAGAGACGATCAGCAGCCTCATGTCTTCCAGATCCACCTTCTTAGCAGGCTCATCTTTGAAAGAGCCTCCACAATGAACCATCATTAGTAAACAGAGAAGGAAAACAGGAACAGATGGATGCTCAGGGTGACTCTGGGTGGAAGACAGTCAGTATGACACAGCTCCTCCAGAAGGGCTCTTTGGTGACAAGTTCAAAGCCATGACCTCCATGGAGGGAGTTCTCCTGGTGGAATTAAGGAGTGATGGGGGTCCCCCGGTGGGGTACACCCTCGATGGAGGGTGACTGAAGCACAGCTCGAGCTCAGGGACTTGGTGTCAAGCGTCCGGCTTTGAATTCTGGTTTTGTTGGGATCACGGAGCGCCGTAAATGCGAGCAAACTGGTTACAGGACACAGGAATTAAATGGATTTAAATCACTTTGATTTCCATGAGGGGAAAAGATTTCAGTGCTGCACCCCGCTTTTTTGTAATTTTTGAACCTTTACATGAAGAAATAAATTCTAAGCATGGACTTGGGCTCGTTCAACTTTTTCTTTTGAGTCGAATTCCACATAAATTTTAGCCCTGAAAAGTCTTTCCCCCTATCTACATAAAAGACTACAAATAATTTCTAAAAATGTTGGTATTTTCACAAAAAGTAATTGTTTAACTTTTACATTAACAGGCAAAAACCATCAAGCAGAGTCACTGCCTGGTACAACCACTCACCCCCTGCCATTTCAATCTGTTGACTCAAGCTGGGTACCACAGGTCCTTTGAAAACACACAGCATGCTACAGCATCCTCCAGGTTCAGATAGGTCTGAGATGGCTGTTCTTGCCCTCTGGAGGAAGAAACACAGCACAGAATGTACCAGCTTGGGATGTACCAGAGTAGGTCTGTACCAGCAAAATGTGTTACTTGCTTCTGTGACAACACTGGGGACATGCAAGAAACAAGACACTGCACATCCCACGCACGGAAGAGATGGAACCGCCTGCAGCGACCATAAAGCCCTCTCATCAATTAATGTTCGTGTTTATTCTCGTGTTTGCATGACTCAGGTGCCTCAGAGCAGAGCACCACCGAGTCTGACATCTCCCACCCTCAACAGCAGGTCTGGAGTTGAATGCAGCTCAGCTGCCTCTGACTGAAAATTTGGGAGCCCCGAGGTGTAGGGAGGCTGGGAGGAGTGAGCTGGTGGCAACCCTGTCTTCTGCTTCTCCCACTCTGCATACAGGATTATCTGTTCATGGCCTGGTGCTTCGAAGTTTAAATACTATCCCTGCCAGAGGTGGTCCTAAAAGCAAGGTCCACGTTCTGGGCATTCCCAACTGGAATACAGGGTGTGGAGTTTGGGTTTTTCCCCTTTTCCTCCTCTGTCAGGGTGCTCAGAAGATAAAATGACTCGCTTGAACCTTAGGTACAGCAAGAACTGCATAAGGGTGGGATTTTTTTGCCCGTGGAAAGTTTTCTGGGCCTGGCTTTGTGCAAAAAATATCCTCAATTTTCCCGAGCCACTCAGGTGATCTCGGCGTCAGGTCAGGGAGCCAAAACACCACTTTTACCTCAACATCGTGGATCCCAGGCCCCACAGATGCCCCTCAAAGTCACCAGACAGCTTGGGGTTTCCCACCTGGAGGGTCTTGTAGCAGACACAGCTCGTTTAGGTGGCAGGAGATGGAGTTCCCAGGCTGCCTGGACCAGGGGACTGAGCAGGGGTGCCAAGGGCAGACCAGACTCGAGGACTGGTCTGGGACCGCACATTCCTTTGCCCACACATCTGGGGGCCCCTGAAAGCCCACAGAGCTTCGTGGGAGGTTTCAGAGTGCTCAGCTCAGGGCTTGAGACAGCTCAGCCGATGTCGGGGAGCAGCAGGAGGCTGCCCTGGCCAGGAGAGGACACGAGCCAAGAGCCAAGGGTACCACACAGACCACCCGTACCTGAGAGAGGTGGCCACACAACTGGTTTCCAACAGCCCCCCGATCTTGCAGGGCAGCAGCAGGTCCAGGCTGAGGTCGGTGCAGGAAGGACAGACAGCGAGTCAGTCAGGAGCACAACCCAAGGCAGAGCTCGCCTGTGGCCTGGGGGCTCCTGGGCAGGCAGGGGTGGGGGCCAGGGGAGAGTGATCAGGGCAGTCAAGGTCCAGTAATGTCCTCACCTGTGGAGGAGTGAGAGGATGATGACTCCAGGTGTGTCTCCAGGCGTAACTGCAGCCTTCACCCACACACCTGCACACGGAAGGTGTCAGTAGGAATCCAAGCTGGCGTCCCACAAGAAACACTCTGCTTTCCTGACCGGGGCCTGTCTCATCAGTTCAAAGGACTGGAAGCTGCCTGCTGCCCTGAAGGGGAGCGAGTGTCTCCCTTGGGCTGACTCATCACCTCTGCTGCAGCCCTCCAGGAGCTCCCAGGGTGGGGAGGTTGGAAGGTAATGTGCTTAACCAGCTTTCTGCTTAGTCAGTGTTACAAGGGGAGGGTTTGTTTGCTGTCATCGTATGCCTTCCCCTTAGTTCTCTTCTTCCAACTTCACCTGAGCCGGCGGGAGAGGTGGGAGAAGCTTCCTTAATAATGTCAGCTCGTAACTGTGAGCTTGGCATCTGGTGGATCAGAGGGGATGAAATCACTTGTGTTGCTGCCTGCACAGGGCTGGAAGCGATGCAGAGGAGGCAGCTTTAATTAAAACCAGCCGCCACAGATCACAAAGCAGCCTTATCAGCTCCAGGAGCAGCACACGGCGCTCCAGAGAGCACCGGCCCCTGGGAATCAGAGACGGCCCCCAGCAGGAGCTGGAATAACAAGCAAGGAGCAGTGATATCTGCTGCAGAGCAATCCTACCAACCCTGCTCCTGGCTTGCTTTCCTGAGAAAGACACCCCTATAAAGCCACCCTGCCCCACCATGTGGATGTTGGCACGGTGCAGCAAGGGGAGTCCGAGCTGCTGGGACCGTGCTGTGAGGCTGCTGTGTCCCGTGGACCATCGTGTGCTGGGTACCAGAGACCCTGGAGGCTCAGCTTCTCCCACCCGGTTTGTGGGACATCTGAAAGTCCTCTAGGCTCCTGGGTATTTGAAGTGGTGCAGCAGGGGATATAAAAATATTATGTGTATGTAATTAAAAAAGTATTTGCTTCCCATCCCTGGAAGTGTTCAAAGGTCAGGTTGGATGGGGCTTGGAGCAACCAGTTGCTGGGAAGTTTCTCTGTCCATGGCAGGAAGTGGAATGATCTTTAAGACCCCTTCCAACCCAAACCTTTCTGGGATTCTATGATTCTCTGATTTTTTCTAGTGCATAAAAAATATTCATGCAGCAGTGCCTACAAAAAAAACTCTCTGCTGATTGTGCTGAAAGAGAATACATCCAAGAGTGTAAGCCAACACCCATAAATCACTGTTCTAATAGGTGAAGCAGCACATTTAAAGCAAAGCTTTGGCTTTCTGTGTGCTCCAGGCTGTGCCAGGCTGAAGGTCTGCATCCTGCCCTGACCGTGGATTTGCATCGCTGGGATCTGACCTGGTGCTCAGCAAAGCTCAAACTGGGAATATGCCTTTGCTTTTCATAAAAGGTTCAGATTTGCTGAAAACAGCTAGATGTATTATTCATGAGTATCTCCTGCAGAAGTCACAGACCAGTTTTCCTGGACTGCATTCAATGGAACAGATTTCCATGGAGCACGGCAGTGGGGTTGAAAGGCTCGTGTGAAACTTCTGTTAGCTGTGAGCAAAGAAACCCATGAAAGTCCCAATCCAGAAGGGACTACAGAATTACTTAGTTCACTGCCTCCAAGAATTTGAAAATCATGAGTCAGGCCTCAGTCATCACTTTTGTTTGTTTGTTTTGGGGTTTTGTTTGTTTGGTTGGTTTGGTTGGGTTTTTTGGTGTTTTTTTTTTTTTTTGCTTTTAAATACAAAAAAACCTTGGGGTCTATTTGCTTACTGACTCGTGAACATTGAGTTGTTGTTCTCAAACAGGCCCTCAGAGTTTGGAAAGACATCTATTTCTAAATGAAAAGCCAGATTCTCTTGCAGCAGCAATCCTAGAGAAGCTAACTGCATGTTTCATAACCTTTCTGGGGTGAACTGAACGCTCCCACAGGCTAATGCTACCACCTAACGTGGACCTTCTTTATACGGACTTGTGTGTAGTGCAGGTTGTCACCTCCAAGGTTAGGAAGTGGTGGCTGGCTTTAAAAATCTCACAAACTGAGCTTTCCAAACCAAGCAAGGCATGTCTGAGGGAAGAGCTGCCTGTGGACACCTCATCCCTGGAAGTGTTCAGAGCCGGGTTGGACTGGGCTGGGAGCAACATGGTGTAGTGGAAAGGGTGGGACTGGGTGAGCTTTAAGGTTCCTTCCAACTGCAACCATTCTGGGATTCTATGGTTCTATGAATGTCTCTATGGCTGTGAAAAAGGATGTTTTTTGCCTCCTGCTTGTTCAGGAGCCAGAGCTTGCACAGTCCATGCTGGCGGCAGGGGCAGAGCAGCTGACAAAGCCCAGAGGTGCCCTCTGCTCTTGCTTTGGGATGACACAAAGAGATTATTTTAATCTTAGGTCTGAACTCCTGCCAAGCTTTATTTAAAATTATAGATATGTATATATAAAGGCAGGCAGGCATTGCAAGCATGAGAAACTTCCGGGTACATTTTAGCCATGCGAATAATGCCGCATCTGTTTCCATTCACCCTTCCCTCCTCCAGCGTCCAAATCTGACCCTTTGGATGTGTTGAGATGTTGGATCAGCTGTAGCAGGGCAAAGCCAGCACAAGAAAAAGGACCCAAACCTTCAGATCTAGTAAAGTTTCATGACAGAAACCAAGAGCATAATCAAAAGAAGTCTTTCAAAATTCAACCATTTCTGTGAAATGCTGCCCTTAAATGTCCCTAATTGTGGAAAATTTTGGCTTGCAAAGTACCTTCTGAAGCAGGTGTGTTGCATTCATCTGGATCTGATGCTGGATCAAGTTCATCAGCTGCCACAGTTGTGTTTAACCATCCAACACTTTGCCTGTTTTAACACGAATCTCACTTGCTGTTAAGCATTTTAGTTCAGAAAGCATTTTGTTTCAAAGCTGATCTCTTGATGCGAGTCCCTATTTGTGAGGAAACATCTCCAAACCAGCCTGGGCTGTGCTTCTTCCTGTGCTCACCTGGGCTTGGAGGTCAGTGTCTGTGTGTCAGGTTCCACTGACAACATTCAGCTGCCAGCTTTGCTGACAACCTTTTCACCTTTTAGCAGTTAATCTCTCCTACTGGCAACCGTTGTTGTTTATCCATCCAAATCGAATGTCCCTTTCTGGAGTGTGTCCCTGCAAGGAGAACCTGGTGGGATGGTGGTGGCTGACCCTGAAAAACTGAGTTAGAGCTAAATCTCTGCACCAAAAGCTCCCTGGGCCAAGAAAAGCCAGTGCCACAGTCATGTTGTCAAAGACCAGGACCTGCATTTGTCCGCTGAGCTATTTACCTTCTCCCAGAGGGAAAGCTTCCCAACGCGTTCCTCAGTGCTGAAATAGCTTTAGGAAGGGGGTCGGGGTGTGAAGATCAGGGTGTGCCATCCCTTTCAGAGCTGCCCTGAGTGCTGCAGCTCAAGCTTTGTACAAACTCCCCGTGGTGGCAGCTTGCACTGATCCGTGCAGCTTTCAGGGAGGACCAAGCACGGCTTGGCTGTGAGTAGCTGGGCCAGGAAGAGCAGGATTAGTGCCCACAGGAAGCTTTCACCTGGAAAGCCGAGCACTGACTGCAGCAGCCGTAAGGCCTCTGTGCAGTGACCTCCTGCTGTTGCTGAGTGCAGGCTGCAAATGCTCCCTCGAACGGGACATGTTCCCGTCCTGCCCAGGGTGAGCCTCGGGGGAGGCAGAGAGAGGGCAAAGGAAGGGAGGAAAAAGCATAAAATTGTCCGAGCTTTCTGAGAACTCGGGAGATTCTGGTACAGGGCACGTCTGTGCCGCGCCATCTGGGACGAGAGCGCTCTCAGCTCTGTGGAGCCTGGACTGTTGGATGTCGCAGTTTGGCTGCTGTCGTCTGACACAAGGCTGAGTCACTGACTGTGGAGCCTTTAGAGTGCTCTGCCTTTCCTCACCCCCTCTGCTCACGGGCCTGGCTCGGGTGCTCACTTCGAGGTTAGCAGGGATGTTCAGTCCCCGTGGGTTCTCCCCTTGGGTTCTCCTCAGAGCGCAGTCACGGGCGATTTCTGGACTCAAAGGTGGCGTTTGGTTTTTGCTCTCTGGATTTCGGGGAGTTGTTTGTTTCTTTGTTTTTCCTTAGCAAAGGAGCCAAACTTCTGATTTCTCAAGGAAAACAAGTTCTCCAAGAAGAGAATTCCACCACTGAGGTGGTTTCAGTGGTGCTGAGGGTCCTTGCTCACCTCTGGTGGCTCATCTGGCCGTTGTTTGACCCGTGGTGCTGGAGACTCCTGCTCGAGCACCAACAGGAGTCACTTCTATGCAACTTAGCATAAAGAATAGTTTTGGTACTACTCCAGGGGTGGGTGGGGTTTTTCTCTCAACACTTGTCCAACACCCCGTGTTCTGGGGGTACCTGAAAAGGCAGAAATCTCTGTATGCAATGTGCTTCTTAAAACATGAGCACCCTGAGCTCTGAGATTGCTTTTATTCAGGTTTTTTAAATATCTGCACGTCTCTAAGTCCGGTGTGCAAATTGTTCTGGGTACATATATTTTTATTTTCTCTTTGCAACCTCTTTGTGGCTTTGACCTCTAAAGGACAGTAAAATGAATCTGTTTATAGGAGTGCTGAGCCAATGTGGAGACACCTGGGTTTTGTTACCTTTTCTTTTTTGCCAGGGCCCCTCAGCAATTTTCTTAGTTTCTTTTGACCTTCCTTTCTTCCTTGGCTTAAACACTTTGTGAACCAAAGAAAAATATGCTGTAAGAGACTTAATAGTATTGTAAATTGTGAATGAAAAATGGGAATTACTTAGAGATAATAGATTATTAGCATAGTGGGAATGTCTCCTGGAAACTTAATGCCGGATATCAAACGTACAGTATATTTTTAATAGTTCATAAAAATGGATTTTTATTCTTGCAGAACTTCTAAATGGCTCCTAAGATTGATGAGGCCTGGCTGGCTGTGTGTGGGGGGGGTGCATGGAGCCTTGCCTGGAATTGGTTTTACATTTCCTTGGAGATTGTGTGACGTTCAGGAGGCCAAAAGTCCTGAATCAAATATTTTTTTTTGATGATCGGCACGTTTTGTCTCGATGAGTTTGTGAACAGATGCAACCACGCTGTTCTTCTGCTAAAGAAGAGCAGGGCAAAGCAGTGATGTCACACTCGGATTAAGGACCTGGATGACAGGCTGGGAAGGGCAGAGGACGGCCTGTCCTGCTGAGCAGGACTTGCTGCCTCCCCGCTCTTGGCCAGCGCTCATGTAGCCTGGTGACACGATTACAAATGTCCCAACAGGTCTGACTGGACTGCTGGGCTTGTGAGCCGTAAACAAGTCTCCAAACACACGTAACACGAGCCTGGATGTCCTGTAAGCAGATCTTTCAGACTGGGAAATAGAACGTGTCCTGCTAACCACAGGAACTCATCTCTGAGTGCAGGAGGACACTGAGGGGACAGGGACCCCCAGTCCTGGTGTGGCCTGCCTGACACTAAATTTTAAGGGAGAATAGCAAGAGCTTTCAGACACAGTCACAGAAATAGAGGATGCCCTCAGACGCTGGGCATTCATTATTGGAAGCTTTGCTGGTGTAGAAATTGGAGACACCCAGGAGCAATCTCAGCTTTATTTCTACCTGCTGGGCACAAACTGTTGCAGGAAGAGCTCCCACCCTTGTTTGTGCAATGAAACACCGCCCCAGTCTGGTGTGAAACCACGCTGGGTGTCCCACCTGCACAACGGTGTCACCCTGGAGGGACTGCAAAACGCAACCCACCTGTCACCTCAGGTAGAATAGATGGGTTCAAGTACTAAAGGTGCTCCAAATCAATAACTAATACATGGAAAGCTGTCTAGGTGTCAGTATAGACTCCAAAGAGCTGTTTGAGGCAGATGTTTTTATTCCTGGTAGAATTTACTCAGTTATTATTTCCCCTGTAGACATTTGGAGAAAGGTCCCTGCTTGTTCAGGGGCTCCCAGTGAGTTTTTTGAAGTCAATATTGAATAAGGACATAGAAGGCATATTTGGTGAAGAGATGCTTTAACTGTGATATCCTCTGAAAGGCTCAAATAGTTATTTCCTACCTGTGGTCAAACAAAACATCAGAGCAACCAATAATAAAATCTTCATATGACCTCGGGGCTTAATTACATTTTCTTCAAATGGATGCTAAATTACAAAGATGCCTTTTCATGGACCAGAAGGAATAACTGTTGCATTATTTTAGCCTAAGTCATTGATACCTGTCTTGTGGTCTGTTGCTTTCTGTGCGAAAGTGGTCCCCTCTGGTGCAAAATTCTCACTTGTAAGCAAATAAGTGAAAGGACCATTAACAGCAAACCATCCCCTGGGTATTTAGTTAAAGAACATTTAAAATATTCAACTGAAAACAGCAAATGGCTTGGAAAATCCTCTGAAAACTGGATGACTTTACTGGTATCTGTCAGCTCTTGAGTTAATAAAACAAAGCCTTGCCAGCTAAAGTGTCTCATCAGGAGTGTCAGTAGCTAAGGTACAAGGTAGTCCTTTGTCAGAGGCTTGATGTGTGTGTGTGGTAGGAATGGACTGATAGCTCTGGACTTCTTAGGCACCAGAAATCCCCTCTGGAGAGCCAGATCCATCTGTTTTCCCAGTCTCTGCCTGGGTTCTCTACTGGGTTACGTGACTTCCCCTTGACAACATTTCCTCTGAATGTTGTTCATAAATATTTCCAAGAAACCAACAAACTATTGTTTGGCCTCTATTTTGTTCTCTCTTTTTTTCTTTTCTTTTTTTTCTTCTGGGTAGTTTTTCAGCAGGGAACATTGGTCTTTTCAGCAGATTGGGAGGGAGGGGTTATTGTTCCTAGGTCTGGGCAGTTTGTTTGGATGGTTCTTAACTTTGTTGTTGTTGACTTTCCCCTCCATTTTTGGCAGTCTGGGCAAGTGGGTGGTTCCCTGCTTTGTTTTTTTGACCGTTTGTGAATTATTTATACAGGCAGAGTGAGGTTTTCTTTGGGGCTTGGTGTTTGCTTCGAGGGTTTGTTATATCTTGGGGCATTTTTTGTTGTTGTTCAGCGTTTGTTTTTCCAAAGTTCAGCTTGCTCTTGGTAACTTCCAAGTGGCTCCTGTGGCTGGGAGCTTCTGTAGCTGTTTCTTGACAGTCTGACTTGCAACCTAAAAGTGCTTTTCCCTTTGCTCCCAGGCTGCCACTGCTCAGGGAGAATGAGGCTCTGAGAAAAGTCGTGGAGCAAGTCCACGTTCCTGAGCAGTGGAAAAAGGAGGTGGGGACTGGCAATAGCCAGCACGCACTTGCAAGGGTTAATTCTGCCTGTCCAACCTGATTGCCTTCCGAGAAGAAATGACTGGTGTGATTCTTGGAGTTGTCCTGTGCAGGGGCAGGTGCTGGACTTTGGTGATCCTTGTGGGTCCCTTTCAGCTCAGGGCACTCTGGGATTCCATGACTGAACCTGCGGATGAGGGAAAGCAGTGGGTGCCACTTGCCTTGTGTTCAGCCAGGCTTTCAGTGTGGTCTTCCTCAGTTTTCTTGTATCCAAGATGGGATGTCTCTGGATGTGTGGACTTCTAGAGGTGTGGGAAAACTGTCCAGATCATCAGGTCAAAGTGCAGTGTTTGGTGGTTTGTGCTCAGTTGTGGCTGGTTACAAGTTGGGGTTGCTCAGGCATCCCTCCTGGCACCTGTCCTGCTCCTGCCTTGGGAAGGAGGTTGACTAGAGACATCTGGAGGTCCCTTTTGACCTGAATAACTGTGTTATTCAAGCCAATTAGACATCAATGTCAAGAGCACACAGTGCAGACTGACAATTAAAATCAGGCTGTGTGGAGGTCTGGTTGTTTTCCAGCTGCCAGGATGGAGGTAGATTTGACTCTGGAGCCTGCTCTGGCATCACAAGGAGGATTGCAATGATGGAGGATCAACTGATGGGCCATTTGTGTACTAACATCCTCATTTATTCCCAAAATCAATTCAGTGCACAGAAAGTACACACACTATGCCACAGTTTTACTTACTAAGCTGCAAGAGCAGAGTTTTGCTGCCACATCCAGGAGCAGGAGCAACAACCCTCTCAATAGATTTCCTTCCTTTAGTCACAGCTGGAAGCAGAGGAGCTTCTGCTTCAGCATGCTCAGGAGGAGAAGGGAGAGCAGCCTTCAGCTGGATCCTAAGCCCTCATGGCCCATTCAGAAAAGCTTGGGAAGAGAGTTTGGATCAGCTCCAAAGGGAAATCGCTCCTCTGAAGAAAATTGGTTTGGGAGGGATGAGTAGTGATCCCACAGCCGTGTCATCTGAGACTTGCATTAGAGCTGTTCCTTGATTTTTAGGCTCTGCAAAAACTTTTTGCATAGCTCCATGGTATCCAAATAGCACCTCTGAGTTATTTCCTCAGGTGGTGACCCTATCAGTCATTAGAAAAACCCATAAAACAGAACAAAAAAACCACAAACACATCTCTCCATTTGCTCTACAGATCTATAGGTACCTGGTGGTCACACTGGACATTTTGATGACCACCTACCTTGGCCAATTCCAAAAAAAAGGCCACCCTCAGAAGGTGTTTTATCCCTAAAACATCCCTTCCAATAGGCTATGAGGTCTCCAGTGTAATGAGCCAACTTAAAAAGATTCAACAAAGTTTAGCCTGTTTGCACAAATGGTGAAAACTTGAGTTTTGTGGATTTTAAGTTGATCAAAATCAGAATGTGGAAGCTAAAGTATTAGGGTGGTGGGGGGTGTTTCCTCATTCCTGTTCACTACTCCTGCATTCACCAAGGGCTGTGAGATGGAAGGTGCTTTCTCCTGCCTTACTTTCCTCCCCTCCTCTTATCCACCCTGAAGGTTGGTAGTTGAAGACCTGGACTAACAGAGCAGGGCTCCTGCAAGTCTGAAAGAGGCAGTACCACCTCTTGCTGCGCCTTCATCCTTGAACTTCCAAGTACGGGAAAACTGGCCTTACCCCCCTCAACAAAACCCCTGACCTGGGAGCACCAGGTTTATTTAAACCCAAGCTGGTCTGAAGCCGATTCATCAACTCTGCATTACCCCACTGAATTCTCCTGTCAGGGAACCTGTTTGGAGAAGAGATCATGGGCTCATGTGGATCAGGACCTTGAGCCCTGTTCCTGCCCTGGGCCTCTTGCCTTACCCCCACTGACATCACCCAGCTGGGAAGAAACTCTGACTTTTTATTCGTTTGGGATCTATCATTTCCTTTCTTTGCTGCCCTAAAACACGTTTTCAAAAAAGCAAAAATGAGCAGGCAGTTCCTTCAACACCTTCATCAAAAGATGTAGAAATATTACAAGCTGGTTTCACTCCTGTCTCCTTAAAGGGAAAGAAATAGCCCGCGGTATAAATACGCAATTAAGAATAGTAGCAATTAGTGCGTCTCAAGAGTGAAACAGGAGCCTGCTGTGAGGTAGAGCTGCTTCCCCTTTTGCCTGTGCTTCTAATTCCAAACTCTTTGACGTCGGGATCCAGTCCTGACAGTCGATGCTCAGCTTCCTGGTTCTGCCACGCAAGTTAAACGTCACGATGTAAACTCAGAGCTGCTTCAGAGCTTTGCTGCGTGTCAGTGCTGCGAGGATATCCACGTGAGCCCCTCTTTGCCCACGGCAGGGGGTGCTTTTGCATGAATCAGCTTCGTCTGGTCACGATCGAAGGATGAATGTGCCTCTTGCACCTCATTTTATTTTTCTCGCTTCCTCGGAAAGATTTGTGGAGCTGGTGGGGCTGGTGCCTGGCTGTTTGTCGGCCAAGGCTGGCCATGTACCTGCAGAAAGCCCCTCTCCAGCCTCGGGGGGATCTGCAGCTTCTCTGGGAACACCTGCACTGCTCAGTGACACAAGCCAGGGCCAGGAGGCCAAGCCTGAACACAAGTGGTCTTGTGCAGCTGCATCTGTAGCGACAGCAAATGGAGGTTTCAAGCCCCTGTGTTCCTTGTGCCCACAGCTGGCTTCAGTCACAAAACCAGAGTGTTTGAAGACAAGTGCATTTTCTCCCCGCTCTCCATTATTTTTGACATACTCTAGTTGTATTTCTAGTCTACTTTTGACATATTGTCAGTAAAACCTAGAAGGCTGAAGGCTGCCTAGGGAGTCAGCACGGCTCTGTCTCAAGGAGTGCTTCCCATTTGGGGATCAAAGCCTGGTGCAGAGCATGGAGGTGCCCAGAATTTTTTAAGCAACTGTCTCCCATCTGCAGTAAGGAATTATATTGGGCACAAAGCAGCATCTTGTGCTCCTGACACATCCCTTTCTCTTCCGCAGCGGAGTCTTGAGCATGACTAAAGAACTGCTGTCACCACACTTGTGTCTAGACACTATTGGGTTTTTTTCACTAGTCATCACGCCCTTAGAAAGAATAATAACCTTTGATGTGTGCTTGAGGTGCTCGGCTGCATGAGGGTGACCCTGGACATGCGCACGACTCTGCGCACAAGTGGGTGGATGAACAGGACAGCCTGGATCCCTCTTTACCTGGGAAAACCTGGCATGAATTCACTTACCTCTGAGCAGTGCAAATGAGGCTGAGCTTAAAAGGGATCAGGCACTGGAGAGCTGCTGGCTTCGCAAACAGCTATTTCAGAGCACCCACCCCTGAGCTGCGGGCAAAGGGGATGCTGACTCAGCCCTCTGAGCAACCCGTGTGTCCGTGCCTGTTATCATCATCTTCCTTGGCTTTTGCTGTGACATCTGTGCCTGTCCCCAGACGAGCTGGCAAACTCCTTGGGGCAGGGAGCACAACTCACCCGGAGGAGTTTAATTACCCTGAACACCCTTCTCACTGCTCTCAAAGGGATTTTGGCTTCCGTGGCTCGTGTTGGATGAAGCTCAGGGAAATGTCTTTACCAGCAGTGCCAGGGTTGAAGGCGGTGCCAGCAGTGTCAAGCTCTGATGACTCTCCTCACTGGCAGATATGTCCTGCATCCTTTTGGAAGGAGGAGTGGATGGAGAGGATACAGCAGAGCAAGCCAGCAGCAAAGAGGTCACTGCAACACTCGTGGTTGCCAGCAGAGCCAAGGTGGGTCTCCAAAGCACTGTGGCCACCAAGTCTGTTCGAGTACTGACAGTGCAATGTTGCAGCTCCTTCTGCGCACACAGAGCAGACACAGTAACAACCCGACCTTACGTGCTCCTGTTTTTCCTGGTTGTCTTTATTTCAGCTCTAGAGACTTTGCAAAACAAACACAGGAGGCAGGCCCACCAAGCTGGGTCGTGCAGGGTGACCACGAGCAGGGGCGATGACCCTGTGAGGACACGTCTGTCCCCGGCTCCTGCCGGGCGCTGGGAACAAGCCCGTTCCCAGGGCTGCAGCCTGGGTGGGGGTGACAGGAGACAGCACGAAGCCTCTGCCCCCAGCAAACCCCAGGGCAGCACGCTGACTAATCTCACAGACCCAGTTAAACCAGGACTTCTGGGCACATCAGTGGTCCCTCCAGTCAGATCCTTTCTGACTTGAGCCCTGCCTCTTCCCCGGCGCTCCTGGCGACTTTGCTCACAGCCTCGAAGCTATCATAAGATGCAGACTCCTGTTTGGAAGCTTAGAAGAAGTGTTTACATTTTTTGTTGTCTTTAGAAGGTTATATTTAACTGGCTACGTGGTGGGAGGTTTTTCCTACTGTAGGTCAGAAGGCAATTGGGAAGAACTGAATTTTTATTTGAGGCAGTGACCTACCTTCTGTGTGGCATCAGACCAGTACCTACGAAGGAGCAGCACAGCCTGAGATGTGAGAGACATCTAGAAGTGGGGATCCAATCCTTGGTGCTACCACCCATCTGCTTTTCGCTTGAAGCCTCCTGTGTCTCCACTTTGCAGCCTGGGAAGAGCAGAGCTGCCCCGAACACAGCGGTTACCCGTGCTGGCACACTCCCTAATGCTACTCGCTCCAAGAGTGCTTAGAATTTTTTCCCTAACTCTTTGCAATCCCCGTGCTCCTCCTGTGTGCTTCTGCTCCAGGCCTTTAGCTGAAAGCACAGCAACATCTCCTGGAACAGGGTGGCTATTGCAAGTTCAGTTGTCAAAGAAGTGCCGTCCTTAAATCCCCATAAATTCACTCAATTCGAGAGACTCTGGGTTTGTTCTCATAGTGCAGGCACCGGGGATGGCACAGGGGTGGTGTGTATCCTGCATGTTTCCTCACCTTTGTGAGGAGGAAGAGCAGACCAGCTTCTGGAAACTGCCTGGTTGTTATCCAGATGTCCCTCAGGAAAGTTTATCACACCTAATGAGGCAGACACCATGGCAGGAGAACCATTTAGAGGGAAACCAGGGAGAAAGAACTGGACTGGTGATGCCACACCAAAGGAGACAGGAGGGATTCACCCCAACAACAAGTGCACGAGCTGCTAAATGTCTGGACTTAATTACCAAGGAGATGGCCTCCTGTAAAGAAGAGCAAGTGGGGACATGAACCATGGGTATCCTTGACACTGGAACAAGAAGTCACCAATCGCTGTCCTTGATGACCTCCTTTACAAGAAAGAGGAAATGCAGAAGGGCGACAATTGGCACCTCTGAGGAAATGTAAGAGATGACAACAGCAAGGCTGGGTAGGATTCATCTCTCAGCTGCACCATCCCTGTTTTCAGTGACTGCATATCATGGTACCACCTCAGTACACAAAAGCCCTCAGGGCAGAACGGAGCTGGACAGCAGCCCAAGCCCACCTGCAGGTTCCCTTCCTTCTCCTTGCATAAAAAGGATGGAAACACTGGAAGGGAACTGTTGCTCCCATGGCTTAGAGGAAACTGGAAGGAGGGCGAGGATGGACGTGAATGTAGATTTCTTGTCTCGTGCCAGACAAAGGCACTGCTTGTACAACAGCAACCCCGGCAGAGTTAGCAGCCAAATTATTTGCTTAATGTTAACTGCTGTCCTCGTTGCATCTTGACTCTCTAATTGGTATTTTAAGTGTTTGTAAAATAGTTTGGATGTATTCCTTCAGCTTTCACGCACGTCTCTATCGCTGTTGCTATTCCTTCCTCCTGCCCTGTGCCATCACCTAAGTAACATCCTTTCTGCTTCCAGATGGGTTGAATTCTCTAAAGAGGCAGAGAAACACAACCTTCTTTGCTTATTCATGCACAGAGCGCTCTTATTTGCATGAGAAGAGATGAGGCTGTGGAGCAGCACTCCCTGAAGGCTGGGGAGAAGGGAATCTGTGCTCACAGGCGGGGAATAATGAGGCACAAATGTGGATAAGCTGATTTTTTTTGCTGTTGTTGTTATTCTGCAGCTAGGCTGGGTTTTGATATCCCGTTTTCATCACTCAAACTGCTCTGTGCAGCTGAGATGTGGGAAATGGTGGGCTGGGAACACCACTGGCAGCCCCAGTTGGATTGCACCGGGCAACTGCCTCGGCTCCGTACGCGAAGGATGCAGAGGAGGAGGACGTTCGAAAAACAGGCACGGATTTCTGAATGAACACAGAGACTGGTGTGTCCTGGCGTGTCAGGCTGCTAAATCTGGTTCAGCAGTAACGCTGGCAGGCGTGGACAAAGGTGCAGCAACGGGAGGGGGGACCTGTTGGATCTGGACAATAGCTGGGGAATTTGTTAAATTGCCCCCACAAGTTGATGAACTTCGAATCACCCTGACAGGGAACCTCAAACGATGCCCTTTTTTTTTTTTTTGCAAGTAGTACCTGGCAGCTGAACAAAGGACCAAAAAAAAACCCCTTATTTCACAATTTCCTCTTAGTTTTTGGAATGTTCCTTTCTGTAAGTATGAGGGTGGGAACTATTACAAGCCATTTTCAGCACATTTCAAAGCACACAGTCGTGCCAGCTGCTATTTATGAATGATGTTTGGGAGGTTCTGCAAATGGAAGAACAAATAGATTTTTGCACGTGCACAATTCTGGATATTTAGCACACGAAGGCACTTCCCAAATGTATTGTGAGAACAAAAAGCTCTTTCCCTGGCTGTTTACAGATGACTTGCAGAGAATAGGTGAGAGGTTCGAGCGTGGCTGAGCAGCTGCTGAGAATTCAAATAAATGGTTTCAAACCCTGTTTCTTCCACAAGCTCCGCTTTGGAGGATGCAGAAATGAGACACATCACAGGTTACTGCTGTCCATCAAAGCAGTGGTGAGAAGGAAACTTTGCCTCATTTCCACTCTCCCCAGTTGCTCTTTGGAAGTTGGTTTTTTAAGCGTGATCGTTGCTGAAAGGTTTTTAGTGTTTAGACTCCAGCCGTGATCTCGTGGGCTTTGATGAGCTTTTTTTGAGTTGAAAGGAGCTTGCGTGAACAACGAAATGATCACTTGGACATCACTTGTCTGCTGTGTGCACTGGGATGTGTCAATCCATAGGATGAACATTTCCCCTTTGGTTTTCCCAGCACTGATTTTCAACTGTTGCGTATCTTCAGTGAGGCAAAGTCTGGCTTTCCAAATTTCCAAGGCCCTCCAAGGATGCATCTTCTGTAGCAATAGTGCTGTGATGAAGACCACAGGATTTCTTCCAAAGCCAAGTTGGCCCCTAATCCCTGTGTTGTCAGCACCTGTGTCCAAAAAAAGCTGAAAACAAAGCCCCCTGTAAGGTGTCCTGTGCGTCCTCCATCACCAGAGCTAATAAGATAATCCCCCATTAGGCCGTTCAATGACATGAAAAGAGGTTTTAAATCACAAAAACATTTTGCCTCGATATAAGCAGGGTTTTTTTTTGTAAGCTTGTTTTACTTTTCCTTGTTTGTCCGTGAACTGGGAATCTCTCACATCCTATCCTGAAGCTGCTTAGGATATTTCTTTCTTTGTGGGTGGGGTTACTGAGCCCACAGGAATACTTGGCTCAGACTTTATAGCAGGCAAACTGAGGACTCGAGATGCTATTTAAACCAAAACAAAATCAGAGTAAAAATGTGCCTCCTGTGAAGGTGTTTCTGCACAGATGGTGTAGGTGTAGTGCAGGTGGAGCCCTCCGTGGTGCCACAAAGCTTTCCCAGGGCTCGTTAGACTTGACCTACCTCTCTTCTGTGTTTGAAATCTGCGCAGAGCAGCTCCTTCAGGCTCACTGTAACATCAGCACGGCAGAGATGCCTTCCCACTGCTGAAATACAGGCTTCAGCTTGGCTATGGTACCAATGGCATCCTGAAGGGAGGGTGAATCAGTGGTGGCTGCTTTCCCTAACACATAGTTGTGAGTCGGTCTGTAATGTAAAATAAATATCTTCATTGTCAAATGTAAGGCATCATTTAATTTTTCACTGTAGCTTGCTCTGGGGTGACAGCCTTGACAGAAAAAGGGAGTGGAATAACTAAAATCCTAAATTTGCACCCTTTCTGTACAGGGCAACAAGATGATTCACTCTACATCATCTCCTATGTTCACCCATGAATTTCTTAGGCTGCAGAAGTTGGCTAAATTTGATCCAAGCTGATGATTTTTGAGTGAGAATGGGTGTCACAACCTCTGTCCTGCACAGAACAGGGACATGTTAGGGGGCAGATCCGGAGTGGGTGTTGCTCTTCCTTTTGTGGATGGCTTTGGGGATGTGTCTCCGTTTTGGTTCCCAGACGCAGTAAAGAACCACAAGTCAAGTGGTGGTGAGATCGCCCTGGTTTGTCAGGCCAACTTCAGCTTGCCCGTGGGTAGAATTACCTGGGTGATGTTTAGACAAAACCTTTGTCACTGGTTGCATTTAGTTTGTAGTTCTGTAATTTCTGCAATGAGGTAAAAGGTGGATTTCTGACCCGAAAACCTGCTGCCTGGTTGGTGTGGACAGGCCCCTGCCCATTTTCCATGAGCAAACCCAGTTTGTCCCGTTGCCTCCAGGGAGCCTGTGCCCCCCTCCCATGCACGGCAGTTCACTTCCACTGCCTACACGTGGTCATGACTGTAGTCAGGCATCTTCAGGAAGGTGTGCACATATTCCATGGGATTTCTGAGCTGACAGAGAATGGCTGGGACAGACTTCACTAAAACCTGCTCATGAGCTGGATGCTAATGTCATCCATTCTTCGGATCAAATGACTGATGGCAAAAGTGCATAATAATGAATTAATAGAGACCTAGGGGGACTCAGAAGTCAAGTGCTTGACAGCAGTGGTCTGCTTTGCCTGTTTTTCTGACAGTTTCCTTGTCAGGCCATATTACACAGTCCCTTCCAAGTCTGAGGGATGACAAAATGGATTAGCACATCCAAGCTAGATGACATGGAAAACAAACATCTTTCATCTGCTAAATATTCCCTTTTGGAGCCATTCCCATCCTGACGGCTGCAAGGGCCTGTCAGAGGCCACGCACTTTCTGCTTCCTCCTTCTGCAAAAGGACCAACATCCAGGGATGGCATCTCAGAGCTGAGACAGGTACATGCCAGCTGGAGCTCTTATCCCGGGATTGTCATCAGCGCTGGGTTCCTGCCCATGACCTTTCAGCCCACAAGCTGTACAGCTGGAGATAAGCAGACTGGAAGAGCTCTAGGGCTCACACACACCCAACCATGAAGAACATGAATAACTCATAATGCACTGCAGTGCATTAATCAGCAAAGGATGCAGAGGCTCTTGGAACCAGAGGGAAGGTTCTCTATGGGCTTGAAACAGCCGGATTGCATCCATGCTCCCTCTGAAGTCAGCAGGAGCTGGCTTGTTATACTGTTAGATCTTTATTGTATTTATCTTGGATGAACTCTAAAAAAATTGGGTTTAGATACCCATGCTGAGAGCATCGATACTGAGGTGTGAAAATTCCATTTTGGAAAACAGTCACACTTAGTACCAGCCCTGTGGGTTTATTATAAGATCAGAGCAGATCCACTCTATGTGTTGGTGGTGTCTCCCAGACCTGCCCTTTTTACATTTTTGGAGGGAAAACCTTTCAAGGCACTGGAGAGTCTGCCAGGCTGAAGGAGGAGAATATTGAGTAGACTGAACTGGTTTCTGCTTTTCAACTGGGATTGCATTTCTTCTGTTCAAACAGGCTGAGATTAGCACTTTGGGTGAGCACCTAAAAGGTGTATGTCAAAGGAAAGAGTAACCCAGCAAGTATTCAACGTTTACTCCTTGCAAAATATCAGCACAACTGCAGGGAGTGACTGAGGGAAGGACCAGCACCACCTACATCAGCAGATGGTTCATCAGGTGATGTTTCCCCACCCCAGGCTGGTGTATTGACTAGATCAGTCATGCTGGAACCTGAATTAATTCATCGCAAATCAATTCCTGTTGATGAACACAACTGTAAATGTATACGAAACACAAACCCACCTACAGGGTCAAAAGATGAGGCACCAGTTAGAAGACAAGCTTGCCTAAAATTAGCTTGTCTAAAATGACTGTCAGTCAGGGTGCCACCTCTGTGTGAGGTCCCACCTTTGTGCCAGCAAAGGACCCTGTGCAAATGGAGCTCAGACCCTCACCCACCATAGTTCAGTGTAGGTCAGCGAGAGCTCAGCACCCACGGATCTATTAATAGATTGGAAGCAGGAGGCCAGCGTGCATTCATGCTGGCTAACACAATCCCTCCACTGACTGCCACCACACCTCGTGTTTCTGCTGTGACCTGATGTTTATTTAGAGCCTCGTGAGCCACAACACGAGTAACTCGCTGCAGGGTGCTCAGGACGTCTCTGACACCCAGCTCTGTGTGTCTGATGCTGCGCTGGCATCCATCAGGGTGGAAATTCGGCATGTGGGATAAAAGGCTGGATTTGACTCTTCTGTCAAGGCCTCACATCCCATCCCACTGCCAGCCCGCTATGTCAATGCTGTGCTGTAAAGACAAAGTCATGATGTATGAGACTTGCCTGTCAAAAGGCTTCTCAGTGCTGCTCTTCACAGCACCTCAGCTGGGATCAAACACCACAGGAGATGCATTTTACCCACTTGAGCAATCAGGCTTGTCCCAGCACCAACAGTAATAGCCATTTTTCTAGACAGAATTGACATTATAAATGAGTTGTTGGTTAATTTGCTGCTTTCTTAACACCATTGATCCTACAGCTACGTCCTTAAGCAGCAGTGCCTGAATATAAACTACCCAGCAGTAAAATTATAACTCCATTTGGATGCAGAACACAACCTTCTTATCGCCAGACTTTCAATCGCATCAAGAGTTTCGGGGTTGCTCGTGCAAAAACAGCTTGTCTGCTTGAGTGACTGTACGAG
The DNA here is from genome assembly GCA_036023395.1 of Myiotriccus ornatus. Taxonomy (NCBI): domain Eukaryota; kingdom Metazoa; phylum Chordata; class Aves; order Passeriformes; family Tyrannidae; genus Myiotriccus; species Myiotriccus ornatus. The sequence continues at coordinate 23,925,329 of JAYRBT010000005.1, read as the reverse complement.
GGCTGTTCATCAGCACCATACACAGAAGTGTAAGCGTTTTACCATCACGGGCTGGGGAGCAGGTTAGGAAAATCTGTCTTTTCAGAGATATACAAACCCATCTCCCAGAGAACTCCCCGTGGAGCTCAGACCCGTCTCCCGCCAGCAGCGCTGGCTCAGCTTGGTCAGGCCCTCACCTGCTCCAGAGATTTGCTGTTTTTCATAAGGCAGTCCACCAGATTTACATCTATTTGGGGAGGACATTAAAATAGGGCAAGTTTTAATGCTTGTAGAAGCAGAACTGCCCAGGTGGGCATGAAGATGCCGGTCCTCACCTCAAGGAGTTTCTGTCTTTAATGGAAAAACTGTGGTGGAAGTCTAATGGGAGGTGTCCCTGCCCATGGCAGGGTGGGTGGAACTAGATGACCTTTAAGGTCCCTTCCAACCCAAACCCTTCTGCGATTCTAAGATTCTCTCTTCCAAAAGCTCTCCTCCAAAATTTGGGCAGTATTTGATTATAGCTGCTGCCTTTCCCACCCCAACCTTCCCGAAAATGCGACCTGCTCCGAGGCAGATGCTGTGGAGAGAGCTACTCTTGACAAAACTTCCAGGCAAAAAAATTAAGGAGAGGGGGTAAAAAGCACAGGAATATCCCCCAGAGGGGGAGCAACCATGCAAAAAACAGGGAACATGAGAACTGAATGGTGAGGAACAAGCCTGTGTCGTGCAGCTTCTGGAGCAGAAAGCAGAGCTCTAGCAGAGTGATGGGATATTTTTTCCTGGAAGAGTTTGCCTTGCTCTCCATGGGAGTGCACAGAGACCTCTGCTCACCTCGCTGTGACAAGTTACAAACGGAGGTTAAGAAGAAGAGTATTAAACTCGGCCACTCGTGTCCACCAGAGGAATAAAAAAAACCCTTTAAACACAAATTATTTGATATAAGTAGGACAATCCAACCTTTATTCTTTGCCAGGGGCTTGGTTAAATAAATGCTGTTCTCTGGGTGAGAAAAAAGAACTTTTTCAGTAAAATCTGCCTGCCAGAAATAACTTCCAGTAGACAAGGCACTGAGAGCTATAGTGAAACATCCCCAGATACTCAGGAATCTTTTTTTTTTTTCTGTATTAAATCTACTTTTGATATAAAGAGCCCCCTCTCTCACCTATACTCGTGTGTTTTTATGCACACCCACACACAGATATATATATATAGATAGATATATATATGAATAGAGAACTATTTATTTATTCCTGAAACTTAAAGTAGCTTTTAAATCACGTGAAGAGATGTAAATGCTCATTTCACAGGCTCATACCCATGGCTGAAACGTCAGGCCTGCTCCCACCAGCATGGGTGGGAACACTCAACCACACCTGGCTTGGAGCTGGGGCTGGACCCATCAGATAGCAAGCAAGGGATGTGCAGATCTTGATCCTATCCATTTCCAGCTCACTCTATCTAAGTCATGTTTCCTTGGGAGCTGAGAAGCGGGAGAATAAGATCTCTACTCCAAAGGTACGTGCCCAGAGCACCAGGCCTTTAATTATGCAAGGGACTGGAGCCAGCTTCCTCCTGCCTTTTCAGATAAGTGGTTTCACCGAGAGATTACAGCCAGCAGAATTTGGCACCTGGCTCTGCTGGCACGAAGGGGCTTTTGTTCTTTGCCCACACAGTCTCCTGCCATGGAAATTCGTGCTAATCCGAGGATCCACCTGAGTGGATCCAGTTGTCACGTCAGCAGATTAATGCCTGCAAAAGACCAGCAGCCCTGGGTGGACATTCAGCATCTCCCAGAGCCTGTGGGCTGAATCTGGAGATGCTCATTTGTCCTCTTCATCCCATGTGGGAAAAGCTGGCTCCAGCCCCATCCTGCTCCAGTCCCTCCAGCTCTGGGAGCTGGAAAAGCAGCGAGCAAACCCTCCTCCTGCTGAGCTGGGTGTTGCTGGAGGCTGTTTCACCGAAGCTCAAACTGGTTATTTGTGTGTGTGAGTGATACCAGGGCCGTGGTGAATTGCAGAAATGGTCAGAGATTCAGTGATCTCACTAATACCAGCCTGGTAGGCTTGGAATGACTTTCACTGTCTGATAATTAGACACAAAACCAGCCTCGTTTTCCTCTTTTGCCATCTCGTAGTGGCTGGGCAGGGCAGCTGGTCACCAAGGCAAGGGAACCTCACCCAGGGAGAAGCAGAACAGGGTGGCCTCCAGACTGGGGTAGTTCCTGCTATCAAACACTTTCATATCCAGAAATTAGGTGCAATCAGATCTAGAAAAGTGTCTTTTAAGTTCCCACAGATACAGTGAATTGCTGCACTCACATGAAATAATACACAGAATATGTCTTAGGAAGCTTTGGGAGAGGCAAACCTTGGTAGTAGAGACTTGAGTAGAGGCTTTGGAAATTGCCTCGGTGTTGGGTGAATACTTCTAACTGAAGTGAATGCTAAAGCTGATGCAAGACTTCAAGGGGAGAAGTCACCCCAAGGGTAAATCTTGGAGATAACTGGGATACTTTCTCTGCATTTCAATGTTTACACAGAGGAAAGACTTCATAGCTGTGTATTTACTGCGACTGTACTGAAGGCAGAGTGACATCTGAAGAAACATATGCAGGCTTACTTCTCTGAAGAGAAGACTGGATCAAGACAAAAATGACCTAAATAAACATTGGAAGATCATAGGAAACTATTCCTGGGAGGCAGAGAGAAGGAATATATACATGCAGATAAGGATTGTGTGCGAAACTTGAGTATTGTTCTTCGGGGAATTTCAGTGCATCAAAGGAGCCTGGTATCAGCCCTGGAATAACATCAGAAGGATCGTGTGAGGGGAAGTAGAGGGGCTGAGAGAAATTTATCTGGGCACAGGAAGGTACAGTGGACCCTCCAGTGTTAAATACTGAGGGGGTTTCTGGCTTTTCCATTTTTCTCACAGTGCTTCTCTGAGCT
>JAYRBT010000005.1:23873586-23908027 GCA_036023395.1 Myiotriccus ornatus | reverse complement strand
CATCTTTCCCCCTATCCTAATTTGGTACTAAAGTAGGACTTCAACACCCATCCGAAATCTGTGCTGTCTCTCCTAACAAAGCAACGCTGCCCTTTTCTCCCCAGGGAAAGAACCAGGTGTAGAGCTGGGGACTCTGAGGCAGCTGTAGCCTGAGGTTTCAAATGACTGTCCAAAAACTAAGAACAGAATCATAAAGGAAAGACAGCACAAGCAGAAAGTTTTGTGATGAACAAAAGAGCATTTCACTGCCACATCCCATGCAAGTGCCTCTGAGAAGCAGCGTAACACTGCAAGCTCAGAGCAGTTTTATGGAGGTTGCATAGTGCTCCATTGAGCCGAAATGGAACCACTGCCTTCCATCCCATAAAAGCCAAAGGCTTTCAATCTGCCCTTTATACTTGGATGAATAATTCATTGCAGGCTTGGCCAGCCCCAACAGCTCCCTCCCCTCCACCCAAGGCAGAGTCAACACAAGTTGGTCTGTGTGCCACTAGCAGAGATCATTACTCCGTGCACTGGAGCGTGCCATTGTACCACAGTGGGTCAGCACCAAGCAGGGGAAACCTCCCAGGAAGCACAATTCCTTGAATTTAGCCAGCACAGCTCCCCATCAGGAACACTGCCCCAGTCCCAGCTGCAGGACAGGCAGAGAGATTAACCCAGTGCCTTGAAAGATGGGGAAGGAGCACGCGGTGGTGGGAGAAGGTGGAGAAGGACACCACTATTTCTTTGGGTTTGTTTCCAAATTACAGGAATGGGGAATGCTGGAAGAAGCTCAGCTGTTTGTAACAAAAAAAAAACCAACCCTAAAAGCAAACACCACGTGTCACGCTGATCAGCAAAAGGAGTTGAAAAACCCTGAGGAATATAAAGACTTTTTTCCCACAGAAGTTGAAGACAAACCACGTAAAAGAGAGAATCAGAATTCAGTAAAGTCCTACAAGATACACCAACTACAGCACATTCTTTCATAACACTGTATAACCAACTGTGCTGCAGGAGGCACATCAATCCCATTTAAAATATTAACAAAGAGTCCGCATTTAGGAGCCTTTAATTACACTTTCCATGTGTGATTTACTGTATCAATAAACTCAAATGATGCTTATAGCAGGAGAGCTACTGACAGAACCACCAAGAGGATGCAAGATGAGAAGCACATCACATTTCCAGTGCATTTAAAATAACAGCACTTTTTCAGATTAGATCTTTATCTCACAATCTACAGATTTTGAATAGAGTAAATCACTTCCAGTCCTCAGATTTCCTTCTCGGGGTGCTGATCAGCTTTAAAATGAAACATTTAAATTAGGTTAGCATTTTAACAACAGCAGTCTTTCCCTCTTAGCCTAAACCAAATTCTGTAGGTCTCCATGACCTCAGGCAACCAACTACATCCTTCATTTCCAACACTTGCACACAGAAAACAAACAGGGCAGGGATGTATCGTTTAATCTGACAGTTTATCAGTAACATTTTGCTTAGACGGTGTTATTTGTCTAGGACAGACAGTGCCTAATTCTATTAGATCTGGAATCTGAACTCCCTGGTCCTTGAAGGACCAAGGCTTTCAAGGCTATCTGAAAAATCCAGCTGTCAACACTGAGCTCTCCTACCACAATTCTGGAATGCACTGACAATTAGGTACTTGGTGTCCTAGAGAGCAGCAAACACATCCCAGTCAATGGACCTACAAATTCCTCCTGCAAGCCTGAATCCCTGCTGAATTCAGAGGTGTACAAACACATGGCTCTCCAAACCTCAGCCAGCTGTGCGTGGTTGAGACACTGGGCCAAGACAGACAGAAGCTGCACCGTGTTCCCCACGTGTCTCTGCTCACGGAAGGTTCAGCAGCCTTCATTTCAAGAGTAAGCACGCACAGCACGAAGCAGGCTGTAAGAGACCATTTACACTGGTGGTCTCTTTGCTTCAGAGCCCATAATCTTGTGATTCAGCAAGTTCCTGTGCAGCCCTAAGCTGTCAGGGCAGGATGATCAGCCTCCAGCGGGCTGTTTCAGAAGCGGACAGCGAGTGTCGTAAGCAGAACAGCTTTCGCCTTCAGCAGTCAACTGTCATGCACAGACTGGACACTGTGAAATCTCATAACAGGCTAAAAAACATTGAGCAGGTTATTTTTCTTGCAGGGCACTCGTATTTGTAATTTGCTTAGGTGTCTTGCTGGTGATTTCCACAGCAACTTTACTGTGGCCTTTTAAGGACACATTTCTCAGTGGCAGCCAAGTAGGAATCTTCATGACACACCTGGGAAGGCAGAGCTTGGCTGACGTGGCTTTGAAGAGGAAAACCAGCCTTTATGTCTCTGGAAGACCAAGCCCACAAGAGTGATTGACCCATATTTGCAAACGTGAGACTGTTTCAGCACACACATAGTACTAAAATCCATCAATGCCTAGTAAATTATTTTCTTCCCCCTCACCAATAAGCTCTTAGAAAAACACAGAGCAGAACGAAGATGCAAGTCTGATTGCAAGGGACTGATTTGTCACATCCAAGCCTTCCCAGGCCTTACTGTTAAGCAAGGAAACGCTGCTCATAAATGCTGCCATTTACTGGCTGCTTTTGCAGTTAGCACAGTTCCAGGCCCAGAAATGGGGACAGAACGTTTTCACCTTCCCAAGTGCCTCCAAGGGCTTATTTTCAACATTGAGGTGCATCTACTTGTACTCATACCTCCTCCTCTACTTCTAGCAGCAGAAGCACTGCTTTGAACAAAATGCAGATGCACGTTCAACAACACAAACACAAGTGCAGACAATCTTCCAGTCTGACAACATCCATGGATACTGAACACATGCAAGCTGTTACAGACTCACCTGGCATTACAGCCTGGGATTCAGCTCATTTCAGTGACAACATGCCCTATGTAGTTGCTCTGTAGCAAAACCTAGTCACAAACTGTACTTTCAATCAATGTGATGCATTCACTCTTCGCCTCCCTAACACACATCCTTCCAGTAAAGGATTCCAGACACTCCGGTGCCAGAGGCAGAGCAAACAGCATCACCACAGAACAAACAAGGTCAGAGGCTCCCAGTGAAAAGCTCCAATGAAACAGTGAAAGATAGGACATGCATGCAGTGGAATATCTGCCATTAAAAGTCAATCAGAACATACTTCTGGCCTTGACCCAATGCCAGGAATCGGAGTTTCCAGCCTAGGGGGAAACGTACCACGTTAAACAAGCACAGCGACTCAGCACGTAGGTGGAATTCCTCAAAGATCCCACCCCCTCATTTGCTGCCTTCTTTTCCCACCTAAAATCTCGTTTGGGATGAGGACTGCAGCGCATGCTTTTCCCACACACGGCGTGATCTGCTCCTGGGTGACACCCAGCATTTCATCCTGCAAGACCCTCTCAGCAGCTTTCCTCTGGTGTGGGGATCACACATTTCTCTTGCAAGACCGAGCCCACAAAAGTGATCAAACAATACTCGCAGATATGAGGTTTATTGGGGACATAAATAGTACTAAAACGCATCAGTATCTAGTAAATCATCTTCTTCCCCCCTCACCCAACGCATAGCAAAACGAAGACAGAAGTCTGTTGGCAAGGCAGCAATCCGTCATTTTTAAGATCCAACATTAAAAAAGCGAAAACGTCATTCCTACAGAGCACACACACATCTACTAAGTGTAATTCATTAGCTACCTGCTACTGTGTCAGGCTGCTGCCCACAGAGCAAGAGGGAACAGCAAAAACCAACAAGATCTGTAAAACCAGCCCTGAGCCACCTCCTGCCAAGAGCAGGAGGAGAAGAAATTGAAAAATGGTACAACCGTATGATGCTGCTACAAAATAGTCCAGGTTTGCAGAGACATCACAGGGAAGATGTTGGCAAATACCGGCAAGAGAAAGAACCCTTTATCAGGGTTTTATCCCATTAAGTGTCTGAGCTGCTCTAAGGGCCAGTTAAAATATACTGTAAAATTACTGAAGTGGAAGTTCTCTAGGCTGCAAGTATCTGCAATAACACAAATTCATAGCTGTCTTGTCTTCTGCTTGAGAATTCATCTGCCATGGGTAACGAAAGTAAGTCAAAAATCACAGACATGTTAAACTCGAGATAAGTAAGAGGAATTTCCTGTTGAAAGTACCCAAAGTACAGTTTCAAAACAAAAGCAAACCAAACCACATAAGGCTTATCCACAGACTTGACAATAAAAAAAAAAAGCTTATTCCTAGACAGCTCCAAGTGGATTTCTTTCCTCTTGGGTACTTTTAAGTCCGGCAACTTGAGAAGCATCACTACATTTCCCAGACTACAAAATCAGCACAAGAATGTCCAAAACATAAGATGTGAAGGTCTTTTACTCTAACCTTGCCTCTCAAACTCATACTTTGGTATCCATGGTTATCTCCCAGAGCACATGCAGCTCTAAGCAGCGAGAAGTGTTGACCAGCAGGCGTCAGTTGCTGTGGGAAGCTGACATCCAAGCACCACTTCCAGAGGGGGAGAGGCAGAAACTGATGCAAAGCTGAGATTTCTTTAGTTTCCAAGCCGCCTGTGTGTTTGCAGCACCCAAAGTAACTCTGCTCACAGGCTGAGATGTTGCTTTCCTACGACCCTCCTTTGTTTCCCCCCTTCCCTTCCACTCCTGACAAACCCAGCAGCAGCCTGTAAAATATATCTGTGCTTCATTTTATGTCACTGGCAACGTGGGACAAGCACTGACCACGTCCTCACCTCTCATGGCTTATCAGGATGTGGGCAGGCACCGGCACCATCACCTGGAGACCCTCCTGCTCTCTCGCACGTGCATGTAAACACACCAGTTGCAGTTCTGCTACTCCAACGGGCTTCACCTCGTGCCAGTTTCTCCCTGGAAAGGTTCGTCAGTGATGAGAAGGACCAGAACACAAAACACGGCTTTTAATCATTCAAATATAACATTTAAGTTGACATCTAAGGTTCTGTTTTCCCCTCCCTCTCCTCACAGGAAAACAACCCCGTTCGTCTGCCAAATTCCCCTTTTGAGACAATCCCTTCTGCTTGAAGGGATGAGGCTGAAGTTTTTGCAGCAGAACTACAGAAACCTTCTCTTAAAGCCTATTAAGGCATTTTCTTCAGAGGTGTAACAATAACAGACACAGCACTTTCTGGCCTGTAAAACCCCTCCCTTCCCCTGACCTTGAGAACCAGCAGGCTCCAAGCAAAACTGAAATATTTTTATTAGGCTGGCTGGCTGCCTACTCTCACAGTCCCTGTTCAATAAAGCCAACTTGGAAGGATCCAGGCAGAAGTTTATGTACCACATAGCTCTGTTCCACTCCTAGCAGACACCAGAAGACTACCCTGGATTCCACAGAATCACTCAGGCTGGAAAAGCCCTTTCAGATCAAGTCCAGCCACTGACCTGACACCGCCAGGTCCCCCACCAAACTGCATCCCTAAGCACAACATCTCCCGTTTGCTAAAAATTACTGTGTTATTCTATAACATTACTACAGTTGTTATAAATTGCTGCCACCACACTTGCAAACGATCTCCTTTCCTAGAAAATAAGAAGTTCTTAAGCAGAAGTTTCAGAAGGAGCACCAAGGCCTTCCCAGGAAAGGTCCTGCCAGAGCACAAACAATTCATTCAACAGCTCCTGAAGGCAAAGACATTTGCTGAGATGTCCACCCAGTCCATTCCCTGATTTACCTTCTAGGAGGTCCAGGTACACCAGAAATGCAGCGTAGACTTGAGTACTGTCAGATACATCAAGGGACATCATTTCTGTGAACTGAGACCCAAAAAGTAATGTTGGTGAAGGAAAACACAAGCTATATTAAGAATGCACAGACCAAACCCAGAACCTGTACAGCTCTCAGGGCCACTGAGGCCTGAAACCAGTTTTAGGGCAATCAAAAAGCAGGACTTGTTTTCTGACAGTATCTTAAACGCTCCTTTTCCCACATTCCCCCTGCACTTAAAAAAAAGCAAGCAAAATAAACAAACAAACGAGGAATCACGTCTATTCCTGGAACAGCTCTAGCTTTGTGCAATACCTATTTTCGGGTAAATCATTCTACCTATTTTTGCTACGGCACACCAGCACACGGCGACGGCCAAAATTAAAGCCCTCCGTGCCTTCGGTGCGCTACAAATTAATACGGAGTCAAAGGTTTTAAGGCATTTACCTTTCCCCGGCTGTGGTTCCGTGCCTTACAACCCACTCCCCCGCTGGCAGGGGGGCATTCCCCGAGCACCCCACGGAGGCCGCAGACACCCGAGATGTGTTACACTGCCACCTCCACCCCCAGCACGCCTCCCTGGGGGGGGAATGGGAGGGAAAGGAGATGTCCCTCAGAGCCACGAGGGAGGAATCCTGCCGGGATGCAGGAGGCAAAGCGGGTTCCTACCGTGGGGTGAGCCGTCATCCAGTTGCCTCCGGCCGCCCCCGCCCAGCCGCCCTGGGGCCGGCCGCCCTCGGAGGTGCCCTGGGCAGGGTCGGGGTCCCCCTGGGTCGGGTCGGGGTCCCCCTGGGCAGGGTCGGGGCCCCCCCGGGCCGGGCAAAGACCCGCCGTGCCCGCACTGCCCGCGGCCTCCATGCCCTGCCCGGGCTGCGCAGCGCGACTTCGCTCCGGGCGGCGCCACGCGCGGCCCGGCTCTGCCCGGAAACGGCGGCGCCGCTCCGATGGTTCCGCCCCAACTCCGTTCCGACCCCCCCCCCCCCACAGCCCAGGCCAAAGGCGCTGCTTTAAACCCTATAAATTTTACATATATATATTTATATTCCTTATCACAAAGTGTCCTTTCCCGATCCCATTTTCTAATGGCTAATTTTTCTTTCTTGTTTGTTTGTTTGTTTGTTTAGTGCCCAGGGAATGAAAGTGCTGGCTAAAATAGGGATTTTTTTATTATTATTATTTTATGGTTTGGTTTTTTTAATTGCTGAATTGAATTGCTGAAGGTCGTCCCCAATGTGACTTCCTGCGGTTACAACCCACACATAGATTAATGTATTAAATATAGAGAGAGATTAATTTTCAACGATTCTTTATTATAAGATTATCACTGAGCCCATGAAGAAGAAGGGTTAAAGGGTTAAAGCAAAGAACGTTTAATTAATATATGGTGGCTGAAGCTTTCATAAGGGATATAGATTCAAGGTATTGTTATCAAAAGCGTCTTGAACTGCTTTACTAGAAATATCTCTGACTTCCCATGAGAATCTCCTTTGCCTAATGCAAAGCGTCCCAGGTCTGGCTTACCAGCTCCATCTGCCTCTTTGGATGAATTTCAAACACTGGTTTGAATGAAGTTCAAGCCTGTCTCTGTCTCTGAAGAGCTTCAAGCTGGTGTCCATGCACAAAAAGAAAAAAAAAAGCTGTGTGCTGTTTGTAACACCAGGTGAGACTGCAAAGACATGGCTTGTGCACTGGGGCTTGTACTTGGTCAGGCTACACCAAGGAAAATCTGGCTGAGTTTGGAAAACATCAGACATCTGCACTGACTGGAGGAGACACCAAGTATGATCCTGAGAAGATCAGTTTGACACAGGGCTTACTGGAAAATGAACTGTCCTGTCTTTAACCCTTCTTCTTTATAGGCTTAATGGTTATTCTGTAATAAAGGATCAACGAAAATTAATCTATACATATTTAATACATAAATTGGTGTGTAGATTGTAACCACAGAAAGTGATACTGGAGACAATCTTAAGCAATTCTGACGAGGTTGACCTGATTAAAACCCACGATTTCAGCTAGCAGTTCAACTCCCTGGGTACAAAATAAACAAATAAATAAACAAGAAAAGTAATCCAGGCTCTGAGACTTCCATGGAAGAGCTGGCAACAGCGGTTTACTCAACTGCTGGGAAAATAATTGGATGGATTCGAGTCCTCAGAGGTGAAGAAGTAAATGAAAGGAAATAGACTTGTCTATAAATATCAGCAGGATAGATCCTCTGCTTTCCACTGTGTGGGAAACAAGTCTAAATTAGAAGAAAGCTGCCTCAGAGAAAATTTGTCACCTGTCAAACCGAGATAGTACGCCACTGCCAGAGACAGTTCTCACAGCTGGAATCTTCGTGTTTGGGGTGGATGTTTAGAGGAGGCTGAAACAACTGGCTTAAATTAATTTCTGTGGGACTTCGGCCTGCAAAAAGCTGCTTCTTCCTCAACTCTAAAATATATTTCACCACACAGTGGCTCATTGTCCTGTCACAGCAGGATTGAGTATGGGCTTGAAAAAAAAAAAACACAACCACAGGATAGAATTTTGGCCACAAATAAAGAAGTCAGAATGTGTGCAGGTTTCTTCGCACACGCACATAAAGCAACACGCATTTAGAGATGTTGGAATGGCATGAATTGTCAGGGTAGCTGTTTACCTGAACTCTCCAATCTTTCCCCTGCGCTGTGTGGCTGGGAGTGAGAGATTAAGCTGAGCTGACTCCTTTCTCTTATGCATGGAAGAACATCTCGTGTTTCAGGCATCTGCTGCTCTCTCTCTTTTGTGTGCCACGGGAGCCAGGCAGCACAGCGAGCGGTGTGAGCGAGGGGAAGGTCACTTGGAGGAGCAAATTACTGGGTTTAGCATGCTGCTGGAGGCATTGCATTTGCCCTCAGCAAATTGTTATGGCTCTGATGCTGTTCTCAAAATAGAAAATAAAGGAGAAGTGTGAAGAGAACTGAAAGTACTTTAGATTTCACTGATAACATCAAGAGCTGCACAGGATGAGAGGCACAGTCAGCCTTCTGCAAACACTGACTGCAACACCACCAAACTGGATTGCATCTTTGCACTTTGCAGGTAGAACAAAGGTTTTGCAGCTGCTTCCTTCCAAATCTTCCTGTCTTTCCGGGGGGAAATAATCTCTGCTTGGCCCTGACCCTGACCCTGCATTCTCTCCCATGTGCAGTGCCCATCCACAGGAGAGGCCTGGCCAAGGGGAGTCACAGGAGATGCATATTTCTCCTGAAGTCTCCTAAAGTCGGGATCGCGACCCAGCTGGAATGTCCAGTGGATAGAAAATGCCAGGTTACACCCCCCCACATCAAGTATAATTCAGTAGCATTAGTCCCCATCCTCCAAACTGGAGCAGTCCTGTGGGCAACAGCAGAATGCTGTGTGTGGATTCAGCTGGCTCCTGTGAAACCCTAATCACTTCACACAGGCTACAAAGCTGCTCCTTCTATTCGGTTAATGAATCCAAGCATAAAAGCAACATGTGGCAAACTAACCACGAAAGAAAAGCCTCATTAATGTATCATTCTAGAAGGACAATTATAAAGGTGTCGCGAAGGGCAAACAGGAGGAATATATTCGCAGTAATTGTTCAGGAAGATGCTTACAAATTGAGGGGGTCTCTCAAATTTTAGTGCAGATGATTCCGTGACCTCTGGAGATTCATTATTGAAGTTTCCTAGGAGGTTTCTTTTTGTGTTAGTTTTTTGGGGAGTCATCTGATCAGGAAACTGAGACAACATAATTTGGTGTGGGTGATAAGTTTTATAAACAAAGAACAGCAGACATGAACTCGCTCTCTCTTTCCTCTGTGTATATATAAGTGTATATATATATATATATACTATCTGGGCTGCAAGCAATTCACAGTGACATTATAGATAATTAAGCAATTGTTTGCTGGTTAAATGTTTTCTTATATTCGAGTTTTGCGAGCACACAGCCAAGAGCGCTGCCTGTTTAGAGTGGATCTGTCTGCATCAGAGAAACCACCTACCCACAGTAAAACCCAAATATGCCGTGATGGGGCCCTTAGAGTTAATTAGAGATTTCATCTTGAAAAGGGTTTAGCGTGCCCAAATCCTATTAACTTCTAAGAGAGCTGTGATTACTATGCCCCTTCTAAGATCACGACCCAGTAATTTTAATTGCTGGAGCATGCTTTATTTATTTTGGTGGTAAATTGTCGTTGGTCCATTCATACGAATGTTTCCGTGGCAGAAGAGTCTGTGAAATACAGGGAGTAGCCCCTTGTATCCCCTTTCTTCGGAGGAGAGCAGCCTGGAGAGGAGAAAGCTCCAGGTAGACCTTAAAAGGCCCTTCCAGTGCTTGAGTAGGGCTTACAAAAAGAGAGAGAGACACTTTTTAAGGGGGCAGATAGCGACAGGACAAGGGAAACATCTTTAAACTGAACCACGGCAGGTTTAGATGGGATATTCGGGAAGAAATTCTTCCCTGGGAGGGCTGGGAGGCCCTGGCACAGGTTGCCCAGAGAAGCTGCGGCTGTCCCATCCCTGGGAGTGCCCAAGGCCAGGTAGGAGCAACCTGGGCTGGTGGAAGGTGTCCCTGCCCATGGCAGGGTGATGGAAGCGGATGAGCTTTAAGATCCCTGCCAACCCAAGCCGTTCTACGACTCCACGGCGTTAATTTCCCATCCGTGTTCCAGGGGCCGTGCCGATCCCACCTGCGCTCCCACCTGGGCCGGGGGGCGGCCCCGCGGGGCCGGGCCGGGGGAGGTGCGGCGGGCCGGGCTCGGGCAGGCGGCGCTGCTCCGCTCCTCCTTCTCCTCCTCCACCTCCTCCCTCTCCCTCCTCCTCCCTTATCCCGTCTCCCTCCTCCTCCTCCTGCCGCCGTTCCCCCCCGCGGCGCGGCCGCCCCGCACAGCCGGCGCGGCTCCCATCATGGCTGCGAGCGCCGGCTGCCCCCCGCTCCTCCTCCTCCGCCTCCTCCTCCTCCCGCCGCTGCTGGGCGGCTGCGGGGCCAGCCCGTCCCCCCCGGAGCCGCCGGAGCCGCCGAGCCCCGAGCCCCCGGCGCTGCCCGAGTCGCCTGTGCAGCAGCCCACGGTGCTGCTCGCCATCCTCGCCCGCAACGCCGCGCACACGCTGCCGCACGTCCTGGGCTGCATCGAGAGGCTCAGCTACCCCAAGAGCCGCATCGCGCTCTGGTAAGGGCCGGGATGGGGCTGGGGGGGTCCCTCCCGGGGGTCCCACCCCGGAGCCGGGCCCGGGGCACCTCTGCTCGGAGGGGCAGCCGCGGGTCCCGCCGCGGGAGCCGGGATTCGGCACCCGGGAAGAGCTCGCCCAGCCGTCCCGGGGGTCCCCCGGCTCCCGCCGCGAGTCCGGAGGGAGATGAGTTACCCCAGCAAGGCTGGCCTGGAGCCTGGGAACATTCACCGCCTGAGCGTGTGTCCAAATCCACAGACGGGGAGAGCTCCGGCTGCGAGTCCGCGGGGCTGGCTCCCGGCTGGTAAATCCCGGGCTTTGTGGGCAGCTGGGTGGGTTGTGCCAGGGCTGGCGAGCGGGCGGGCTGGGTAGGTGCCGGTGGGCGCTGAAAGGAGCATTGTTGCCAGGCTGTAGGCTGGAAGATGGATTCAAAGATGTATTCAGAAATCGCAGCATGGGGGCAGCTGTGGCGGTCAAATGGGGGTCGGGATGGAGGAATTAGAGCAGTCCGGGAACTGGTCAGTCTGCCTTTGCGAGGGGATAAAGCAAAATATAATCTTTTAACCTGAGGTAAGCGTTGGGAGTTGCTTGCAAGGCCCCCCAAACAGGTTTTCTTTTGAAGTGTGGGAATGGTGTAAAATAACAAATAGTGCTATAGGGCCTGATCCAAAGTTCGCTGAAGTATGGGAGGAGGCTCCTGTTAACTTAAAAAGTCAATAAAGTGTAATTTTACTTTGTATAAAGGAGTGTGGGGAGGACCTTTCCCCCGGTCGCGTCACTGAAGTGTCATTAAACAGATCCTTCTGTGTGTGGGTAAATCCACACTCAGATGAGTGTAGATCCGTGACTCTGCATTCATTTGTACCGGTAGGAATTTTGCCAGTTTGGCTTTCATTGTAGCAGACGTGTATAAGAACAAACATTGTCAGACCCCGTATGGCCTGTGATTCAGCTAAGCTCAGTGTTTATAAAACACTCGTGGGAGTTGTATGTGCATTCCTGATCACCAAAACAGAGTGGATCCTGACATGCCTTTCCCACTGTACAAGTGTAAAATAAGTTTGGGGCTTTTTCTTTTTCAAGTCCTGCAGATAATTGGTTGGCTCTGCAACTTTTTTTGTAAATTACTTGCATTATCCTGGCCGTGCTTAAGGACTCTGCAGTGTTGTGTGAAAGTATTCATGGGGACTTATTTTAAGGTAACTTAAAATATGCTGAGATTCTTATAAGAACATCATTCTCTTTTTAAGGGGATTGCACACAGAAACAAGGCATGGTTAAGCTGGAAAATCTGCTGTTGAAAATGTCAGGCTTTTTAAAATGAGAATGACTAAAATGTCACAGCCACTGGAAGGGAAGTTCTGAGGATGCTCTGAGTTGCCACAGAGAGAGTGAGAGGTACCTATAGGGTGGCAGCGATTCCTTGGAGAGGTTTAGTCCAGTTCACTTCAACTCCCCCATAGGACTTTCCAGAGCTGGAGATGTTCAGGACACAAAGTACCCACCCAGAGGAAGCTCACATATGGTATCCGTCAAGTCTCCTGAGAACAAACAAAACCATACAGTCCATTTCTGGAAGCATCTTGTGTTTCAGGCAGAGTCCTTTCAGTGGATGAATTCCAGGATTTACCTGTGTCCCTGTGTTACTGGGATAGCTTGGTGAGAAGGGCAGGGGAGTGGTGTTTGTCAAGGACTCTTATTCCTCCATTGCCACTTATATTCTACTTCAAAATTGTCTTAAGTCAGCATTTAAAAATGCCCAAATGTAGGTCTTGAGAATGAAAATTAAAAGCATATATCATCTCTCAAGCTCCCCATATGCTCTCTTTGCATAGCTTGAGGGTTGAAATTCAGCAGTGGATTCCTCAGATGGATTTCTAGGGGCAAGTTCTGTGAGTGACAGTAAAGATGGGTTAAGAGATAATGAGTTTGAAGCAGGCATTGAATTTTCTTTGTGCAGTCTGTATCAATCAATCTCAACCTTTGTTATCCTGATACTGAGCAAAATATGTACGCTGGGCAGTCTTGTGCTCCCTTCTTCCCTTTGGTCTTAATTATGACTTAATTCTGAAGACAGTTGCTGTCGTGGTGAGCAACCTCGGAAGGGCTTGCTGGCTACTAATGAGTTGAGCAGGATATTTTGGCCTGGGGCCAGCTGGCACGTAGTGACCCGTGGCCTTTCAGTTAAACCCTTCCTTCCTTTCTCACTTCCCTCGGCAGGAATCGGGAAGTTGCATCTGAACTGCCTCCTAGGCTGGTCCCTGGCCTGTCTTAACCCCAACTGCCCTTGTCTTGGAGGACTGTAGGTCGTCCCAGGATTTGTACTGATGACTTAGTGGTGGGAATTTCTGTGGAAAGCGCTCCGGTCTCTGTCCTGGCCCTGCTGAGCTTGTTGGGATGGACTGGGGCAGTCTGTGAGCCTTTGGAGCGGCCCATCCGGGTGGGAACAGCAAAGGCTCCCAGCTTTAGCCACAGAACCCAGCTTCCCTCTGGGTTCTTGTTCTGGTGTTGCCGTGGAGGAGTGATGCTGGAGGTGACAGTCACCCCTTCTTGTGAAGGAGGAAGGTCCCAGCTGTCCCCTGGGAGCAGTCAGCTCAAACATACGCGACGCTGCGAGAAACGCGCTGGTGCCCAGCAGCAGTGGAGAGCCTTAAGAAGACGTGGCTGTTGGACCCAAGACAATCCAGTTTGTAGCCAAGGAGGGTTCTTCTGACGGGCTCCTTGTGTGACTTGGCATGATCAGCAGGATGGGCTCAGCCCAGCCAAGCTGGGAAACTTGGGCACGTAGGAAGGGCGTACGGCATTGTTTGTGCCAGGGTTGGAGAGCTGTTAAGGGAGGGAAAATGATCTCTATCTTGGACAAAAATGACCCACAAGTTACACAGTCAGCATGTCCCAACCCTCTTTTCGGTGGGTTGAGGTTGGGATTTTTTTTTTGTTCTGTACTTTATCAATGCTGAGTGTGTTTGAGATCTGTGTACAGAATATTTGCTTGTTGGACAGGTTCATCTTGGCTATAGTGGAAACCTGTTTATTTATAGTTAAATATTTATATTTATATTAAGTCTGTTTATTCAGCAGTTTATCACATTGCTTTACATTTTCCTTAGTCTTGGATTAAGTGATGGTATAGCAAAGAAAGTTGTCTGTAATTTCATCTTTAAATACCTGCCACTTCATCATTGTGGGCTATCTACTCTCTCATCTTTTACTGACCTGAGGATTGAATGCCTGCGTAAATGAGTTGGTGCTTGAGAGCAGTGATTAGGTTCTTTTGGGCTTGAAAATCTGTGCTTGCTTTGGGGATCACAGTGTGCTTAGATTTCAGAAATGATACCGTGAAGGGTAGTGAGATGGGTGGAAAGCTGGAAGAAATCCCAGCTGAGAGATCAGTGGATATACTGTACCACAGCTCCAGGGAGTGAATGGTTTCAACTTAAAAGAGCTGGTACTAGCTGAGAATAGAAGCTGATGAGATAAGTATAATAATTACACTTCACAATTGTATATTATTAGTCTAGAACTAGCTGACGATACTCTGAGCATTTTCTTGCTCTTCAACGGTTTATTTTTCAAATGTAAAAAATTTCACGTGGAGGACAAACTTCGATGAGATGCAGGAATCATTTAAATCTTTAACGGCTGTTATTGCTCACAGGGAAGTGTTGGCTTCCAAACGCTCTGTGTTTTCTGTCCTTGTTTCCATTTGAGCAACGAGGTCACTTTAATCTTCATGGTCACTATTAATCACTTAGGAATGCTGAAGTTCCAGTTTGCTGGCTCTGCCTCTCCTGTCCACTGGTGTTTTGCATCTGTTTCAAATGTGCTCACCTGCGCTGTGACTCCCATGTGGCAGCATTAAAACATGGGTTTTAGAAATTCAATCGACTTTTCATTTGGCTTGTTGTTAAACCTGTGGGATTCAGTTTCTCGTCAGTATTTGTATGTATTTTAAATGTATTTATTATATAGTTTTAATAACAGTCATAGACTAAGTCGTGCTAAGAGAGGTTAGACTTGCATGGCCTCGGAGTTGCGATTAAGGTGATGTTCCTGTTGTCCAGGATGTTGCAGAGAGCCTTTCTACCAGAGAACTTGCATTTAAATGACTACATCAAAAGAAAGAATGGGAGTAAATACTTCCAGTTTCTACCTGGGGAAGAAAGGTTAAGTAACCTACTCAAAAATCTTGAGTTTATCAAGACCAGAGATAGTATTCATAACTGACGTTGCTTGCTGCTTCTTGCTTGTTGAGGTCGCTTTTACACTCAAGTGCAGTAAATTTGGGTAAGAAATGGAAAACCAGAGAATGCCAAAGAACTGTTCCCATCCCAACATCCACAATCGCTGGGGTTTTTTGTCCTTTGGGTCTCTCTCCCTCGTCTAACTCTTGGCAAACTGAAACAAGTGACATCACGAAATTGTTCAGTAGAAACATTTGAAGGGAAACCAGAAATTACTGCCGTGCCTTGCTGAGGTCTGCATGGCAAGACATAACCTACACTTCAGCTAAAAACTTTGCAGTTCTGCAGAGAAATGTTGAAAGAGGCATCAGCTCTGTGATGGCAACTGCTGGGTAGCAGGAGTTTCTTTTTTTTTTTCCTGCTGTGCTCACAAATTCACGGATTCTGATGCCTTTTTGATGCCATTAAAGAGCATCTTGTCCCACACTTTGTATTAGGGTCTACCAGACATCAAGGTGAATATTGATTCATGAAATTAGTAAATAGCCCCCCAGAGGTGCAGGGGTTATACTGATGTCTTGAAATGTGTAGGAGTTCTGTGAGATTATTGACTCTAATACATCGTGTGTGTTGGATTTTTTTTATGCCTGAATTCTGCGTGCTCTGTATCTCTGAAAACACAAGCATTTATTTGGTCTGCTGTCCTTTGGCAGCCACGCTTTGAGATGGGTCTGTCCCTTGTGTCATTGTCTTCCTGGTGCCTTGTTATTCAGTTGGCGTGTTTGGAGTTTGGAATCCAATAAAATAATATGTTGCTACAAAGAAACTTCAGGACAGAGTTTGATAGCAGAATGTGTTTATGCTAAACCTTTGGATGCTTCCAAAGCTCAAGGAGAACTAGTTTTAAAGATTTTTTTAATGTGTACAAAGTAGGGGTGAAAAGACCTCAAGGGGTAGTTTATTCCTGCCCAGGGCAGGATCCCACTTCATCCCCTATTTAATGATTCCTCATCCAGTTCAGGCTGCAGACTGTCCAGGCTGCGTAATGGTGTGTCCTCTGAAGAATCTTCAGGTGTGGGGGACGTGGAAGCAGCTGTGGGAACATGTCAAAGGACCAGCTGCAACCAATATTGGCTGTTAAGTGCTGGTGTTAATTTGTCCCTTAAAAAAAAAAAAAAAAAAAAAAAGGCGGGCAATTTCATTTGTATGTTCCTGGCATACAAGCTTATTTCTGGACACAGGGATCAGTTAGGTCTGATCTAGGGGAAGCAATTCCTGCTGTGGTTCTCTTACTAGAGAGGGGAAAAGAAGTCTCTCCCCTTCCTCAGTGCTTGTCCAACTGGACTAATGCACGGACCTCCCAGAATAGTTAACACTGAAAGGCACCTCCAAAGATTGTCTGGTTCCTGCTCAAAGCAGGCTCAGGTGGAGGCTGCCCAGAACCATTTCACTTCAAGTTTTTAATATCTCGGGGATGGAGACTCCACAATCCCTGGGCAGCCTGCTACAGTGGGGTTGTTGCTGTCAAGGAGTGCCTTGGAAATTTGTGTTGGCTGAGGGTGGCAGACGTTTGGGATGAAGACTGTTGTTCCGCCAGCTTTTTTTTCCCTTTCTCTTTTGCATCTTTCTGTTAAATGGAGCATGTCTTCTTTTCAAAAAGCTGCCTGATCACCGCTTATCAAATTCCTGAGGAGGAGCCGCCAGGTGTCTGAGAGCAGCTGGAGAGGGGTCAGTCCCTGGGACGTGTGGCAGAAGAACAGGGGTTTGCACTGAAACAGAGACTGAAGGGCTTTTTGGATCCTCTGTGTAAATTATCACACACCTGCAGTTATTTATCTGAGTCCCCTGGGACTGAAAGTCTTCACGTACTGGGTCGGAATTCTCTACAAAGGGGTCTGTGACACACATGGTGTGCAGAACATCACCCACCACCGGCGCTCGCTGTCGGTCCTGGGAGGCTCCCAGAAAGACCATATGGGCTACAGGGGCAGAGAGCACTGAGGTGATGTGGGGTGCTGTCTGTCAGAACCTGGAATTTCCTTCCTGTGGGACGATGTCTCAGACTCAGATATTAATTCAGTCTCTTTCTGTGCATCTCATTTCCTTTATTCTAGTGGAGCACAGCGTACACTGGTGGTGCTCATGGCCAGGGGTGGATTACAGCTAAATGGGGCCCACATGCACCAAAGTTTCAGGGTAAAGAAAGACAGGAATTAAAAAAAATGTTGGTGTTCCCTACAAGGTGGACTTTTGGCCCTCCTCTGCCAAAATGCCCAGCTCCTTCGTACGAGCACCTGGCACTGCTGATAGGCCGATGGGTAAGGACAAAAGGGATTTTTTTTCCTTTTTTTTTTTTTTTGTGTACAATTTGCTTCATTCAGTGCCTGAATCCACTTTTTAAACATGAAATGATTGGTTTTGGTTATGTGTGCAAGCCCATGCATTTGTCTGTATATCTGTATCTGGTGTCCCTGGATCAGAACACTTTTGTTACTGTAAAATGACTTCAGTTTTCTTTCTGGACAATTAACAGGGAACCTAATAACTACGTGGTGATTTTAAACTTTTTCTGGCTGACTATGGGTCTGGTATATGCTTTCAAATAGAATTTAGTTGCCAGAGTTTTCTGCAAACAGCTTTGGTTGTGATACTGCTTTGTAATGTAACGTGTTGATCCTCTTCCTCACAGATGTGGCTCTGCTGAAAAACAGCTTAATTTTGTACCAGAGACTGAATTCACTGCAGAGGACTGGAATTATGTTCATACTCCTGCATATCTTTCTTGTTTCTCCTTGGGAGAGGTGGTCACTTATTTGAGGTAGCCATAGAACATGCTAGAAGATGAAATCTTATTCAGAAGCGAAGGCCGGTGTCTCTGCTTTCATTCTGACCAACTATTTACATGGTCAATATGTTTTTCCCCCTTAACTGACATGTAACTGTACCATGAGGTAAAACAGCGTGAGTTGTTTGGGATGAGAATATGTCATGGTCTGTCCTTGCTCCTTTTCCAGGGACTGTTGAAACATGGACACTGCTGGGGATCCCTGCATCAGTGTCATCCCTGATGCCTAAAGTGGTTGTAATACATGGAATTAATAGGTTTCCAGCTGCTTGCCTTTCATTCTGTCCAGATGCACTGATAGGAGTAATACACCTCTTCTAAAGATAAGCAGGTCTTGATCTGGACCAGAACACGGATTAAGTCTGAGCCTGTCACCTCTGGAGCTCGTGAGGATCTAAATTCACGCTGAAGCAGAACATAGTGGGTGTCCATGTAAACTACAGTGCCATGGTAGGGCTCATTTAAGCTCTTCCACATTAAGTTTTGTAAAGCTTAAGCTCCAATAGGGAGTTGCTTATTTTTACTTTCCTTTCAAGCTTTTTTTTTCCTGTAAGGAGGAGGAAAATTATTTTTATTTATGCTTTTTCCCCCCTTTCCCCAGGCAGGGTACAGGCTTTCCTTGATTCTAAAAGGATTGTTTGCTTAGTTTTGCTCTTTGATCTCTCTGCAGGGGAAAGGTTATGCATGGCTGCAGCCTGGTTTGAATTTCACCCAGTGGCAAAACGAGGTTGCATTAACTGTGAAGTGTTAGTTTACATCCTGAAGCTGATGGCAGGTGCTTATCTGTTCAGTTAGAAGGTCAGAATCTTGGGTTTGGTGGTGGCTCGACAGCTGCTCTTAAAAAAACGGGTGTTGCATTGTACCTTTGGGGGTAGAATGAGAATTGAAGGCTGTTGTTTGAGTTATTTCCTCGGTATTTTCAATCATTCTTGTCCTTACAAGGTTCTTGGGAAATTTCAAGGTCAGGTTGGGGAGGGGACATGCTGAGCAACCTGGTCTGGTTGAAGATGTCCCTGCTCATTGCGGGGGAGGGTTTGGACTGGGTGACCTTCAAAGGTCCCTTCTCACCCAAACCATTCTAGGTTTGGAGGAAAAGGCTTTTTTCCAGCAGTCCCACTTTAAACTGCTAATCATGATGTGGAAGTTGAATATTAAACTCTAACACATGAGTTTGTTTGTTTGTTTTTCCCTCTGTTTGTTAGCTCGAATCCGTGAGTTATTCTCCACCAGACTTCAGCCAAGTGAAATTAAGCAAGTCCCTGTAGTTGGACTACTGTGTCATGAGATAACCAAAAGCCTGCTTGTGGCAAATCCTAGAAAGATGCTAACTAGGAAGTGTGAGCTTTAGATAGCCAGGAGAAGCTGTAAGAAACCTGTCCTGTTCCTACAGTTTGTATCTAGGAGGCAAAGAGGAACACGACCTATAAAGCTTTGCAGCGAGGCTCTTTTCTCTCCACCAGTCATCAGCACTTCCCAGTTTATGTGAGGATGCAGGAATGTTGTGTTGATATTGCGTCAAAAAAAACCCTCAGAGTGTTTTAAGTGAGATTAAAACCTCGTTGGAGAGGAGCCAGCGTGGTTTGATGTTTGCTGCAGAGAGGGGAGCAGGTGCACAGCACTGACCTTGGCTGTTCTCCCTTTCTCCTGGTGTGTGCTGCAGTGTGGTCCTTGGCTGCTTCATCCCACTGCCTGCCAGCAGGGAAGGGACGTTTTGGGGTAGTTCTGTCTCCCAGCTGCAGCTCTGTGTGAGAAAATAAACAAGTGGTGCATCAGTGACCCAGCCCATGGAGAGGAGAGGTGGGAGGGCAGGCTGCAATGCTGATTTTGTCATTGTCCCAAGGTGTTTATTTGCAGCGCTGGCTTAGGTGTGAAATCCCAGGATCCTGAGGTTTAGCTGCAGATTTTCTACTCAGTGGAGTCGCAGCACTGGGATACTTATTAATGCTCTGAACTCCCCTTGAGGTTTATTGAGGGTGTGTTTTCACTCTTGAAAATTCTTCTTCTTAAATGAAGTCAGCAACTGCATTCCTGTAGTCTAACCAGAGCTTGTAATTAACACCATAACCCATAAAGACAATGACAAAAGTATTTAAAGCTCAGTGAAAAGCACAGCAGTTACATGCACAAGTTGCTACACTAGACTAGCAAAAATCCTAAAAAAAAAAAAAATATACTGAAAGATGTGTCAGCACAGGAACTGTATGATTAGGATAAAGACTTCTGGTTTTATTTTGGAAAACAGCAAAACCCATGTTATTTCTCTTTTCTCCAAACTGAGGGATTAAAAGGAGTTCTGGTGTCTTCAGGAACTGCCGGCCTGCATTTTGTTTCTCCTTAATTCTTGGCTAGAATTGGCTAGAGTTAGCAGTGGGAGGAATAGCTGGAATAGCTGGGAGGTTAACTTTCAGGCTTCGAAATCTAAATGTTCAAGGGCCTGTTTTACTGACAGGCATAAAAAGTTAGGAGAAGGAGTGATGTAAGCAGGGGGGGATCAAGATCAGATAATCTCTCGTATTATGGAAATGATCCCTTGCTGCACCAGGGATTGAAGTGAAGTTCACTTGGGAATGGTAAGACTTTGACAACTCCAGTTACTTCTGACCTTTGCAGATCCTACAGATGGAGAAAAGGGGCCGATAATGGTAGAGTTGTGTGTATTACGACCTTCTGTTTTAGTGTGATGCCCCTGCATTAAACTGGTGTTCCTCAGTGGTTTGGGATTAGGAGTGATATTTGGAAATCTGATTTTGTTGCTGAATTCTGCGTGGCTGGCAGAGTTGGGAAGAAGTCGATGTTGGCTCGGGGGAATGGCATTTTTTTTCTCTGTGTGTGTAGGGAGTTTCTGGTAGTACTTTTACAGAGCACTATCCTTTTAGTGCCTGGAACTCTATACTGTCTCTATTTTGGCTTGGTTTCAGCCTCTTCAGCACCTTCAGATGGAGGTGGGATGTTGGTAGAGTTTAATTCCATCTGTTCTGTTTTGCTGTATGGAGCAGCTTAGTTTGGGGCTGGGGTTTGGGAGTGTCAAGCTGCTGCAGACTGAGAGATGAGCAGCTTATTTGGGTCCTGGAGGTTTAGAAAAGCCGGTTGCTGGTAGGGACCAAGCACTGCATGTGCTCTGTGCTGTTGGTGTCTGGTTTAACATAGCCAGTTCTTGTAAGCAAGGGAGGAACAACAGAGCAGTAGCCCAGCACTGTGCTCGTTTTTCCCAGTTTTGTGCCATTGGATTTACTTGGCTCATGCCCATAAATCATTTCTGGATTCTGCTGTGTTTGCTCCCAGTGATTCGTGCTGCTGCTTCAGTGGGAAGCTCTGGATGGAGTTTCCATTTAGTTGTCTCTCAGATGGGCTCCAGGGTTCTGGAGGAGCCTACCCAGCCTCTTCTGAATAGGTTAGCAGAGAATAATAATTGCTTTTGGGTCTTTTGCCTCTTCAAATATTTTCTTCCTCCGGCTCTGGCTGTCAGAGACTTTGGTTAGACTCATTTTTCAAAACACTGCTCTGAAATAAGTTCAGTGTGTGTGACTGGAATATGAAAATGTCACTGCTGCTAAATACCTTCTCTTAATTTATGGTTTATTTTAAAATTTGGCTTTTTTCTCTCCTTGAGGCAGGATTTAAATGCAAATTATCATCGTTAAGTCACCGAGTGGGCTTATGATAACACGTTTTATCACTCCTAACACGCCCTCACTTCCGCCTTCCCCCTTTATTTCTCACACAAACAAGTTGTTGCTTCCACAAAAACTCTTGTCAGTGAGATATTATTTCAGACTAGTGAGCTCATGGCTGTCTGCTGGCAGAGCTCTGCTCTGACTTCATACAAACGAGGGCTGCTGCCAGGATTTTTTGCCTAATACCTGAGCCTCGAAAGAAGCTCTGTTCCACAGAGCAAGGATCAAGCTGCTGTCAGGGCTGCTTCCAGCAGCTTTGCCTCCAGCATCACACCTGGCTTTTTGGACAGGCCTCTCTTTATATAAGTGATGCAGATACAAGGGGGAAAGAATACATGTTCAGGGCTAAGCTGGGAGTTTTTTTCTACTCTTAACAAATCACAATGCAATGTTGTTGGTTGATTCTACCCGTGGAGAGCTTCAATCACCTTCAGGTTTGCTCCCTTGCTCTACTGCAAGGTGCATCCTTTGCTGCATGTGGAAATTACAGATGATCAACAAATAAACTCAGCATACCACAGAGACTTGCTGAGGAGAAACATGGTTCAGGTCTCTCAATTATTTTTACCTCTCCGACAGAGTGAGATCTGTGAGGAAAAATAATTGTGTATTACATCTACGAGCAGTAATCACCTGCCTGGCAAACCTGACCAGCTCCTGTTGCTCCTGCGGCTGTGTGGCTTGTTGGTTACTACGTACACACCTTTGGGACGGTCCAGAGGTTAAGAAAAACATCTGGTTCTAACAGATTGGGCACGTAGATGGACCAAACCTCCAGCCTTTCCTGCTCAGGAGGATGTATTTCTTCCAGGTCTCTTGAACCAACAGTGCAGATAGAGCTATACAGCTGCTGTCATAAAAGTTAAGAATATGCTTGGAAGCAACCAAATAAAGAGGCAAACCCCCTAGATTTCAGATCATTAGATCTCTTACTGGGTTACATGACCTGAAGAGGTTAATGAAACTCCTTAAAGCAAAAATTTTGCAGATGCAGAAACTGGCAGATGTTTAAGAGGAGAATGATTTCTCAAAGGAGACAGACCGAGTCTCTGAGTTTTTCCACGAATTACCTTTATTTCATGTGTTTAAGAAATCCCTCTAGTGGCCTGGTACTTCCATGACATATCAGCTGTTTGCTTGCAGATGATCTTGCACATCAGTTGCTGCTGTTGAGTGGATTTCAGATACAGCTCGAGGGATTATTTGAAAGGCTTCGCAAGAAGGGTCTGAGACAATTTCAGTTGAAAATCAGGAAAGAAAAAAAAAGAGAGGTAGTGAGGTTTTGGGGTTTATTTATGAGTGGCAAGCAGGTGATGCTAAAATTAATCTTTGAGTTAGATACGGGCACATTAAGTGATGCTTTAGATCAGATTAAGTGATCTGTTGGACACCTTGGAATATAACTCCTAAGAAACTTAATAGCTTCAGCAAGTAAATTAAAATAAGCAATTAGATTTCAATTTGTCTGTGATACATCACATCTCTCTGTAAAACCCAAAGTCTCCAAAGACAGCCGATGTTGTTTTATGTGGAGTGGGTGCATATTTTGTAATAATAAATAAACAAGATTCCTGCACGCTCGGCTGAGGGTTCTTTGAAGGTGAACTGTCACTTTTCTTCTCTGCTCTTTCACCCTTACCACAGCAGCGCCTCGAGGTGAGGTATTCCAAGAATTCAGTTCTCTAGCCTTTGAAATTGCCTTAAAGCCCCAGGGGGCTGAAATGTCCCGGGCGTGGGAATGCTGCTGGACAAGTGCTGTGATACGTGAGGGCTGTTGGGGTCGAGCATGTCCCCGAGGGGACAGGCAAGTCTAGCACCTGCAGCTTTGTTTGGGTTGGAAAGCCCTTTATCTCAGGCACTTCATCCGCTGGCAGTGGAGATAGCTAAGCTGGGACTCTTTCCCAGTGGAAAATGACATCGTTGGGAACCACCAAATAAAGGCATGTGTTTTGTGGGGCTTCCAATTACCCAATTAACTATTGAAAGACCTAAATGCCTATTTCCTCTGGATGCCATAACAACCAGGCAGTTATGGGGGAAAAAGCTGCCTGTCCTCAAAGTGTGCATTTGTGGTAGGATTAAACCTAAAAGAGTTAAAATAGATTGTGCCTTTACATCCCTCTCCACAGCACTCTTGCTGATGCAGCCTTCAGTGCTCGACTCTCCCTGAGATTTATCCCTCTCCATTGGTGCTCCCTGAAACCTCCACGAAGGGGACAGAGCAGCAGAAGGGAGGATTGTGATGCTGTGTACTGCAGTGGAAGCAATCCCATGCTTTGCTTTGTCCCTTTGTTTCCATGATCTCACTTCCTTACTTGGGGGTGAGACATACGCAGCATTACTTCCAGAAGACTGCAGAGCTTTGAGCGTACAAGATTAGAGGAATGTTAAGAACTCACTGTTCTTCTTTCTCTTCCATTTAGAGTTAAGTCAGCCATCAGCAGAGCACCAGTTTTCCATCACTTTTGAATCCAGATTCAGTCTTTTCCAAGAGAAAATGCGTTCCGACTCTGGCATCCGCAGTATGTCCCGTGTGTTCGCCCCACAGTAGCCATGTGTGCAGCACATGTGTCTGTGCCTTCCTTCACTGCAGAAGCCAAGTGTGTTCCTGTATCTGTGAGTGAAACGTGAGATCACAAATGGGAGAGGTTCAGCTCCAGAAATCTTAGCCAGCCCAAAGTATTTGTAATTTAAAGTAGAAATGCTTTGCTTTTGATTTTTGTTCTTCTCTCTAGTACTAGTGCTTCACTGCTTTGAAACCCTGAACACCAGGAATCTAGAACCCCACCTCCAAAAACCCAGAGGGTTTTTTCAGTGCTGAAGGCAAAATGCTTGGAGGGGAAGAGAGACTTTTGCCAGTGAGCTTGTGAGAGTTTCAGAGTAGCAACACAGAGGAGAAGTTGTTTTTGAGATTGCCACAGCCACAAATTCACCACTAGTCTGACAAATACTCTGTGGATGTGCTAAGTAAACTCCTCTACAAAAGCTGAATATCTGTAGTTTGTTTCAGTCTATATTTTGGAAGGAGTGTTGGCTTGTTTTATCATTCCCTGCCCTGACACCCACTCCTTTTTTGGGGACTTGTGAAAATCCATTGATCTCTTTGCTTTTGTTTCCCTCTCGGTAAAATGAAGTTGTAATGCTGCCTCAGTGCAAACTGAGACCTTTGCCATGGGTTTTGGGGGCCTCTGGCCATGCCCTCTGACCTCTCTGATTCATATCACCTAATTCCCAGAGGTACACTGAAGACAAGTACACTTTGCAATTCAAGGCAAGAACGCTAAAATCTGGTAGAAATTCAGATGCTAATTAATAAATCATTTCACGCTCGCAAAGTGGTGTTTGTCGTGTTTTTCCCCCCATGTTCAGAATCCTCTCAGCAAACGAGGTGGTTGTCACCTTTTCAGCTGTTTCTTCATCGGAAATGTGACGGACAAAATTTCATCCAGGAAAACTCTCCACTTGTATCTCTGGAGGTTGAATATTTTTTTCCCTGCTTGGCTGCAGTGGTTGTTTTTCTATTCTCTTAATTATGTATAAAACATTTTCAGCCTTTTGCCAGCAACTGTGACATAATCCATTTATTTTGAGACACTGTACCCTTCCATGCAATTCAGAGAACCTCTATTTTCCGAGGCTACTGGCTACTTGGGGAAAATTAGGCCAAAATTATGAAGTCTCAAGTTCCATGCTGGCTTCAGCAAAGTCTAACTCTAAAATAACTCACCGATGACTTAGTTTAGTGTCGGTGAAAGCAAAGTTTGGCATAAACACCTTCATGAAAGGTGAAACCTGTGCCAGTGAGAGGGTGATGGAACCTGCTGTGTTTGTGTGTTGTGACTGTGCAGCAGATCAGGAGAAATGTCTGGCCTGATGCTGTTAAATAGCGTGTGCTGTAGGTGGACATTGTAGGTTCACAGAGATGATGCCTTGGTTGGGTTATTAAACTGCATATTCTGAGAGGGAAGGGCTGGTTGTATCTCCAGCGTTAACGCTTTGCTTTTGCTTTTTTTTTTTTTTGGTTGCTGATTCCTTCATCCCAGAATATGGGAGGTGAAATGACTCTGAGGAAGAAGAGGTGCTGTGACAGCAGGAGGAAGGCCAGCTTGCCTGCAGATTTGCTTGTGACCTAGGTCAGCGCCTGGATCCCTTGAGAAGCACAAGACGAAAAATGTGGCAGCTCTCCTCATTGTGAGGAATTTGTTACAGGCCCCTGGTTGACTTTTCTCGCTGTACCTCCTGGCTGTATTTTAGAAGCAGATTCTGCATTACCACTTTTCATCCCAAAGGTCACTGACACTTGGTTGTACAGAGGCTGTAGAAGAAGGAGTCAAGAAATTTACTTCTGTTTCTACTCCTCAGTGTCTGTACTAAATGTTGTAAACACCTGGGATGTTATCGTTCCCACACTTGCCCGGTTTTCCTGTGAGCACCCACTAATTCACAGCCTGCCCAGGAGAGCAGGAGTGTTTATTATGTGCCTGTGCCAGCCTTGACTCTGTTATCTCGTGCTGTGAGAGTAAACTCCAGATATTTTTAGTGTCAGAAGTTCTGTGAGTTTCTAGGTGCACAGATGGCTTATTGTGCTGCCTGCTGAGACGGTGCTGGGGCTCCCGAAATGAGGTTTTAGCTGGGGGTGTTGGTTCTGGGGAGGGTGTTGGTACTGACCTTTCGAGCACGAGTGAAAGGGCAATGATATTCTGTCGGATGAGCATAAACCCAGCGTGTTTTTCCTGTGCTGCATAGCAAACTTTGGCTTAGGTATGATAGTGTTGGGTTGTTTTCAGTTACCTTTCACAAGCAAACTCAAAATAACCCACAGACATCTGCTGATCGCAATTTGAAATCTGCTGTTCTCAAGCCGCTCTGAAGTTAAATTCCTTTGAAAAAGATTTGGTGACTGTGTCTGCTTCTGTAATCATAAAATCCCAGAATGATTTGGGTTGGAAGGGACCTTAAAAATCATCTCATTCCACCCCTTGCCATGGGCAGGGGCACCTTCCACTAGCCCAGGTTGCTCCAAACCTCGTCCAACCTGGCTTTGGACACTTCCAGGGATGGAGCAGCCACAGCTTCTCTGGGCAGCACTGGTAAGTCTGGTAACTGGTACAACTCACCCATGTACCTGAGGGTGATCTTCTCTAGAAACATAGATGGAATTACTCTTCCTGTCTGGGCTTAGATTTGTCTGTGTTCTGTATCATCCGCTCCTGGTGGCAGCACTGCAGATCAACCGGGGTGGAAAGTTTTTCACATGCATAAGCAACGAGGAAAAACTTAATTAAATTGCCGTGACTGCTTTTGCCTGTTCAAGGCAAGCCTGGAGCTCTCTCTCGGGGTCTAAACCTTTAGAGTTGGCAAAAGCTCCTGTGCGAGCTGTTGGTTTGACAACAATGCTCTGCGCTTTGACGGCGGCGCTGGGATTTCTCCGTGTGTCTGTAATGATCCATTCATCTGGTACATGCTCCTGCCACAGCCCTCTCTGTGCCCAGACAGCGAGCCCTTTCATGGAGGAGAAGTGCAGAGTCATATTTCTGAGTGCAGATTAGCCGGGGGGTTTATTTGTAGTGTGGGCTGGGCCAAGCTGGTTTCTCTCGGCAGCTCTGCCGCGAGCGAGCCGTGCGGAGCTGGAGCAGGGAAGGTGGAAGTGGACACCCATGTGTGTGCTGCCAGCAGGCACGGGAGCAGAGGGCTGACCCTCCTGTCTTGGGGGACAGGTTACACAGAGGGCCAAAAGTCCTTCAGCTGAACGCTGAGCGTCTTCTCTTTGTCTCGGTGTCTTTCGTGATTGCACACTTGCATAGGGCGGTGCAGCACAAATATAACACTTTGCACCAGGCCCATCATCCTGCATGCCTCGGGAGTTTAAGGAAACATCCCAGCCCTCTGGGAGTTGTTGGGGTGCTCCTCATTGTTGATGGTATTGGGCTGGGAGACTGTGTGGTGGGGCTGCTGCACTTGGGCAATCCCGACCTTGGGACGGTGGCCGAGTCCAGACCTTCTGCCTGCCTCTAACTCCCCTTTTCCAGGCCTCTGCAGGCAAGGACAGATTGCTCCTTCTGGTGGAGTGGACATCTACCCACAGGGCATACGTGTGTCTCAGCTTTTCTCTAACTCTGTACAGCTCATGAGGGACAGGCACTGATCTCTGCTCTCTGTGACCAGTGGAATGGCTGGAGCTGTGTCAGGGCAGGGTTAAGCTGGATATCAGGGAAAGGTTCTTCCCCCAGAGGGTGGTTGGCACTGAACAGGCTCCCCAGGGCAGTGGCCACAGCCCCAAGGCTGCCAGAGCTCCAGGAGGGTTTGGACAACACTCTAGGGACAGGGTGGGATTGCTGGGGTATCTGTGCAGGGCCAAGGGTTGGACTAGAGGATCTTGATGAGTCCCTTCCAACTCAGGATATTGCATGATTTTAGGTGTTGATCAAAGGAGCCTCCTTGGAGGTGGGCACAGAAAAGCACAAGGTCCTGCATTCAGCTGCACAGGTTTACTATGGAACACTGCAACGTGCCTGCTGTCCAAAAGCCTTCAGAGGTGGAATTTTTCGAGCTTTGATTCAGTGAATGTGTACCTGGATCTTCAAAAGTCCAGACCTGCTGAGCTGGAAGACATCTCCCAGCATTGGTGCCACATTTTTTCAGAAATCACTGCGCACACACCAAATGTTTTACTGTTGAGGTTTTCTTCGTGATGTCTGCGTGCACCTGAGTATGTAGGCAGGTAGCAGCCTGCTGGAGACGGGTCTGGAGGGCTTGCTGGTGTTGTTCTGATGGCAATCCTATTCAGCCTGCAGGGACAACAAAGGAATTCCTGGTCCACTGGAGAGGTGCAGGGTCTGGATGGAAATCAGCCCTAAATGTAGGGCTGACCTCAGACAGATGTGTTGGGGTGGCAGTCCTGTTGCAGGGTCTGCATGGGGAGCTTACTGACAGCCTTCTAACAAAAATTGTGAACTATTGGACAGAGTGAAGGGAGTGAAGAGCTTTTCCTCAACCATCAGGAGGTTGAGCTGTGATCTGAAGGTCACTGCAGGCGAAAGAAATCTGCGTGTTTTGGTCATCTTTGCATCGGGCTGCGTATAAAGGTTGGAAGTTCCAGGGAATCTGTTGTGAAAATATGAAATATCAAATTCTTGATTTTCAGTGACTGTTTAACTTTGAGCATCTCCTGCCCTTCTAAACATATCCTTTTTTCTCTATCCAGAGGCAAAATCTTCCTGTATAGCCAAGCATCCTTTGTCGCTTCGCTTGTAGGAAGAACAGTTTATGGCTGGTTCTTACATTTCTTTTGCAATTCTGTCCTGTTTTGAAGCAGAACTCTCCTCCAAATGCTAAATTTGAGTTTCATCTCAGAAAGCACTGGTACTGGCACACTCATTGAGTTGTTCTTCTGGCATATTCTGGTTTGAGATGCAAATTATTTTAGATTTCTGATGGCCTCAAAGAAAAACTGGCTGAAAACCTTTGGGGAGGATGGCTTTGTTGTTGTGTATCAGCAAAGTTTTCACATGAAAAGGTCAATTATTGTGTAAAACTCACTCTGGGGGATTAAGTCTTGTAAGATGTGTTTAGAATGCAAATCAATTCCTAATGAAAAGGAAGTCGTATTTCATATTTTAAGTCGAGTTCCTAGAAATGTCTTGCCTGGGAGAGTACATTCTTAAACACTTCGGAAGAATGGAGCATACCAGTCTCAACCACATAACTTGGTTATGTTCAGCTAATCCTGTTCTCTCCAGGTTGCTGTAATCTGAAATAAGTATTCCTTTATTTTGTGCCTGCTTCAGGGGAAAAGAAGTGTGTCAGTCCTGTAGCAGAACTACAGTTAATCAGCAAAAGACAGGGAAAGGAGGTGAGGTTCAGGGAAAGGTGGGGAGGTAAAGAAAAATGTTAGGTGTTTGTTTTTCTTTCCTGGCCTGTTGTAAAACCTGCTTTTACATTCTGAAAACCTCAGTATTATGTATGTATAGGAAAGGGGGAATGGCTTCAAACTGACAGAGGGCAGGTTTAGGTTGGATATACGGAAGGAATTGTTCCCTGTGAGGGTGGGCAGGCCCTGGCACAGGTTGCCCAGAGAAGCTGTGGCTGCCCCTGGATCCCTGGAAGTGTCCCAGGCCAGGTTGGACGGGGCTTGGAGCAGCCTGGGCTGGTGGAAGGTGTCCCTGCCCAGGGCATGGGGGTGGAATGAGATGAGTTTAAGGTCCCTTCCTACCCAAACCGTTCAGTGGTTCTGTCATTTTATGATTCTTTCCAAAACCTGTGAAAGCTCTTGTTGGGTGGTGTGTGGGGCAGGGAGACAAGCACTGGGTGCTTCTTGGTACTTGTAAGGCATGGTTCTAGCTTTTTTTTTTTTGAAAAAATAAATCATAGGTTAAAAAAAAGAGCTAATGAGTGGAAGGACTGGGATCTGTCTTGCTCTCCCCACTGGGTGTCTGGTGGATCAATCATCTGAGTCTTCTTACCAGGCATGAGGCAGACTGTGGAACCTTGCACTCTTCTTTCTGCAAGCTTGGTACAGAGACTGAGAGCTTTTCAGGTATTTCTATTTTGGGGGACCTTTGGTAACATGGTGTGGGCCCATATTCAATGTGCCCATTCAAAAAGGAGTGGTACTGAGCACCTAAATGTGAGCAGATTCTGCCCTTTAAAACCTATCCATATTTTTTGTTACCACAGCCAAGAACATTTCTAAACACTAGTGTTCCTTCCCAGTGGCTTACACACTCCCGTTAATCTGGAACAGCTGCATCAGCTGGTGTCTGAGTTAGCACTGGTGGGAACAAGCTATTCCTTCAGAAATTACAGAACTGTTGCAGTTAATTCCTGGTTTGAACAAATGGATTTCAGAGGCTCGTCACGACCCTGATCCTGCACGGATGGGATTTCCTGAGCTTTCCTTAGGGGACTTGTTCCCTTGAACCCAAGTCTGTGTGGGAATACTCACAAGATGCAGATTTTTTTGTTTGTTTCTTTCTTTCTTTTAAAGCTTTGCAGCAGGGTGACCGTGGGGTAAACTAAAACAAGGCAAAAAGAACTTGGGATTGAGGCAGCAGGGACCTCCTCTGCACTGCAAGAGAGTTCCCCTTGCACAAATGCCAGAGCAGCTGTCACACAGGTTTTTGACTGTTGGCAGGAGGGAGCCATAAGGGTCAATTTAGATTAGATGCAAGGAAGAAGTTTTTTACAGCTAGGGTGTTCAAACACTGGCACAGGTTGCACAGAGAAGCTGTGGCTGCCCCTAGACCCTGGAAGTGTCCCAGGCCAGGTTGGACGGGGCTTGGAGCAACCTGGGACAGTGGAATGTGTCCCTGCCCAGGGCAGGGGGTGGGATTGAATAAGCTTTAAGGTCCCTTCCACCCCACCCCATTGTAGGACTCCATAATTCTGTCTGGGGGAGTGAGGGATTTCTCGAGGTAGCATGGAAAGAGCAAAGATCCTGGTGTGTACAGAAGTATATCCGCCCTTACATCTGTGAATCATTCTCTCTCGCTTGGACTTGGAGGATCATTGAAAGTTTTAGAATCAGTGCTGCTGCCAGCGAAATCCATTATCCACAGCTGCTGAAGGGCAGGGGGAAAGAGTTAGAGGGGAGCCCTATGTGTTGCATTCCTGTGCTGTGAGGTCCTGTTCTTGTACAGCTGCCCAGCCTGGAGAGTATCTCTGCTTGTGTTACTGGTTCCGTGCTCCCACGCAGCTCCCTGCCACTGGTCTGGGCTCAGATATCTTGGGGACCAAGTTAAAATAATTAAAAACCAAAAAAAAGGTACTTCCAAGAGTCTGTCTTTAATTAAGGAAACCCTAGAAAAAATGCCAAGTCCCTGTGAAGCCAGAAAGTCTTATACATATGTTGGGATTTTGGCAACTTGTTTAAATGCTTAAACAGTTCTTTGAACTTGGGCTCTAATGTTCAGGCTCTATTAATGAAGTGTGCAAGCAAAATTGTGGTTTTGTGACATTGTGTGATTTAGAGGGTTTAGATCTGTCCAGAGTGTCTCTGGACTACATTCTTGGGAGCTGGCTCATGACATGGTATCCCTGATGCCATTGATACCTGGGAGATTTGAGGTATCAACTCATGGATTAATAGGTGCAAGATAGGGCTGGCAGAGCAGGAAAAGAGAATTGTTTATTAGCTGAGTCTCCTCAGTGCTGGATGAACAAGAGCCATATCTGCCTGTTGGTGGGGGAGTGCTTGGAAAGATGCAGGGAACCTTGCTTGGTTTGCTGCTTTTTTGGAAAAATCCTGAGCAAGAGAGTATGAAGTAGTTGACAGCAACAATTCCATTTGCAGTCATATAATAGACTCCTCGAATGGTTTGGTTTGGAAGGGACCTTAAAGATCAACCTGTTCCAACCCCTTGCCATGGGCAGGGACGCTGTCCACTAGACCAGGTTGCTCCAAGTCCTGTCCAGCCTAGCCTTGAACATTTCCAGGGACTTCATCACTTGCTCCTCTGTGGTAAAGACAGACGTTTTCGCAGCTGAAATGAAATCCCTCTCACTGGGCTTCAGAAGGGTTTTGCCTCTGTCTTGTTTTGAGCTTTTTCCCTGCCCTTTAGGGCCCATCCCTTCTCCTAGCTGCAGTGTTTTCTAGTCAAGGTAGTTAGTCTCTGGTTCACAGTGGAAACTGTCACTTCAGTGCATTTTATTATTTTGGTTTTCTGAGCCTGGCAGCATTCAGACAAAAAAAAAAAGGCAGGGAGAAATTACTCCCTGTTACTTTATTTACCGCTTGTTTTGGGAAATCTAAATCCAAATTTGTGTTTGACTCATATTGGGACTCCATCGCTGGACTCTGCCTTTTCAGTTGTTTTTGGCAGGGCTGAGCTCACGCCCAGAACGAGCACAGTCATCACCAGTCAGGGCAGCCTGGGTGACACACCTCAGCTCTCCTCAGACCCTGGAGCTCTCAGGGCTGCCCTTGAAGGGACTTCTCCCTGAAGGGCAATTCTTTTGCTGCAGGATCTGAACAATTCTGAAGGTTAAGATTCACATCCTGTGCTCCATTCATCAGGTGTCATTAGTGCTGCGGTAAAAACCACGCGACCTTTGGAGTAACTTGTTAGTTGTGGCTAGGGCTGCATGAAGTGGGGTGGATTTTCTAATGCTGGGGAGAGGGGGGGTTGAAATCCTTGGTGTTTTCCCAGAGCATCAGGGAACCCCCCCATTAAGTGCCTGGTTGCTGGTGGCTCGAGGCTGAAAGTGGTCAGGAAGATACCAAGTCCTGCTCTGAGGGCTGAACTTTGTTCCTGAATATTTGGGCACCCCTGTTAGCACCAGTTCTGGAACACAGCACACAGAAATGTGCTTCCTCCATCACTTTGTTTTGAGCCTCTCTCTGAACGCTTTTATTGCTGTTCAGCTCTGTGGAAAATGGCCAAGGGGACCTACTGGTGCTTTTGTCACCAGTTTCTGTGTTACAGTCGTTAGGAGTGATCTACTAATAGGCTTTCCACTGACTTTGGGCTTTGCTTTGGATGAGACCCTGTGGGTTTAGGGCATGTGGCCAACCTGTGGCTCTTGCTTCAGTGAAACTCAGTATTGGACTACATCCCATAGCAAGCCTCGTGGGTGAATTGGATTCCCGGCTGCAGGCGGAGAGGAACCAAGGGAGACGGCCAAAATGAATATCACTGGGGTTTCCTGGGACTTGGTTACATGCTCAACTCAGTTCTGCAGTGTGTGGAAGCAGCAGGAGCCCTGGAAAGCCACAGGCAGCCTCTTGATGTGAGCCATTTTCAGTGCAAACCCAACCACCAGCAGCATCCTGAGCATTGTCATCCTCGGATGTGTTCTCAGCGGGGCGATGGGAAGGGCCTTTTTGAACCTGGGTGTCTTGAGTTTGGCTCTCACGGCCGTAAAGGGTGATCCCAACACCTTCCTCAAGCCCAGCAGTCTTCGAAACACTGTCAGAAAGGGAAAGGATCCTCC
This sequence comes from Myiotriccus ornatus, assembly GCA_036023395.1. Taxonomy (NCBI): domain Eukaryota; kingdom Metazoa; phylum Chordata; class Aves; order Passeriformes; family Tyrannidae; genus Myiotriccus; species Myiotriccus ornatus. The sequence continues at coordinate 23,874,533 of JAYRBT010000005.1, read as the reverse complement.
TGAGAGCTTTTGTTTTTGACATTCAGCTGCTTGCAGCACACGCATCTTGAACGTGAAATACTGACCCCTGTTTGAAGCTGCTCCTCCCACCCCGTTTGCTGAAGAGAAGAGGTGGTAAATATTAAATTCAGTAGGAAAATTACTGCAGGGCCCTCTGGCTGTGGAGTTTCCCACAGCTTGTGTCTCAGAACGACCCATGTTCTGATGAGCTGGCAGCACACAGGGTGGGTTTTGTCCTCTAGTATTTTTCCTAAACGGAGGGTGAAGGTAAAAATCTTCTTCTCTGACCCAGTGCCTGAGGTAAATAAACTGCAAATAGCTTGGGAGAGCAGGCTGGAGTGTGAAGAAGTGAGAAGGGGGGGGATTGTTACTTTTATTTCTATTTTTAGGTCCTTTTTTGGAGAGGAAAAGAGAACAACCATCACAGCTTAAATTAACTCCCCCTTGCAAGTGTAGTTTGAGGAGACATTATCGAGCTAAAATTAGGAGCAGTTTGTAAAAGGAGCTATTTTCCTCATGTGCTGCTACTCACTAAATTAAAACAGTAGGTGCTTAATGTCGTGTTTTACTCTTTCCCTGTTCGTGATCCGTGAGTTTTTTGGGAGGGGGAGCTTTTGCTGAGCATGGACAATGAGGGCTTGTGCCCATGGTATGACTACTGGTCAAAGCCAAAGTAAATACTGAAGTGGTGATAGTTACGCTGACAAAAGCCCCTATATGAACATTCTCACTCAAACTTTTCAAAAATTTAACTTTTGTTTATGGTATAAATGGGTTTAAATCCGAGTGGGAAGAGCTGCCATGTTACAGGAATGGGGGTGTCCATGCGGAGGTGTGTTGTGGTTTATTTATTAAAACTTCTTTTTAGAAAACAGTGGCAGGAATTTGAATATTTTTTTTCCCTTGTCACTCCATTTTTTTCCAGGTTGTGTTGCACAGGCTTTAGA
>JAYRBT010000005.1:23859858-23873486 GCA_036023395.1 Myiotriccus ornatus | reverse complement strand
AACAGTGGCAGGAATTTGAATATTTTTTTTCCCTTGTCACTCCATTTTTTTCCAGGTTGTGTTGCACAGGCTTTAGACTGTAGATCTTGCAGGGGACCCTTTATCTTTAATTAAATTCTGGATGTTGCTACTTGGCTCTTGAAAATGAAGTTACCTCCTCTTTAGTGCAACCATCATGGATGTAACCTGTCCCTTTTGAGAGAAACCAACTGTTTCAGGCTTTGAGAGGTGCCTGCAGGGAGACTCTTGAACTTCACCACGTCCTGCACCTGGGAAGGAAAGAGCCTTTTGGACATGCAGAGGAGACACACTGAGGTCCCACAAACTGTCCATTATAGAAGTGTTTATAATGTTGGAGTGTCCTGATGTGCCTCTCATGGCTTGAGGAGCTCTGGCCGCCAGTGAGAAGTCCTGCTTGCATTTTTATTTGCCTGTTTTTCTTGTGCAGGGGTTGTCATTTTAAAAAAAAAAAAAGAGGAAAATAAGTGTGTGCCTGTTTTTCCATACAGTGCTATTGCAGACACCAAATGTGCTGGTTTTTTCCTGAGAGGAAAGGTAGGCTGGTTCAAATTACTACAATAGGAGTCAGTGCTGATTCTGTTTGACCTTAAATTAATTATTCTGGAACTAATAGTGGTAATTGCTTTGGGAACGGCTCGGGTTGTTTTTTGGGGGGGTTGGGTTTGGGCTTTGTTTTTTCTTTTGGTTGGGTTGGTTTTTGAAGCTTAAAGCTGGAAAAACAAAGGTTTGCCAAATTGCTAGTCATAGGGCTTGTTTCATCCAGGGCAGAACAAACTTTATTGCCTTTGAGAACTTCTGGACTTAGAAGTGCTGCTGGGTGGATAGTTCTGGAGAGAGCAGAGTGTCCTTTGTGCCAGAGCCTTGTCTCACCAGTGTCTTCAAAAGGCCTACAGGGATGTGAATTTACCTTCTGTGTATCACCATTGCAGCCTGGGCAGTAAAATCATGGGGGGAATTTTGTCAAGAGGCTGTTGCCTTACCAGGAACAGGATGGAGAACTCCAGGTGTGACAGGAAGAGCAACCTTAGGCCCCTTGTTGTACCTGGGGAAGCAAAGAAGGTCTTGTAACTTTGCCAACAACTGTCTTTCAACTTTAAAGCTGCTTCTGCCAGTCAAAGTTTTGGGCTTCATGAAGCAGCTCTGAGCAATTGAGGAACTGCCTTCCATCATGTTAATAATTTTCTCTGAGGTTGAATGACTCTATGTTGAATGACTCTGAGGTTGAATGACTCTTTTTATGTTGTCAAAGAAAGTTCTATTTTGTTTGTGAGCTCTGGGTTTGCTGTGCACATCCCTGCAACCAGCTCCCCATCTGACACATTTTGGGCTTGTGTGTGCACAAAGATGAATGGAGAGGGATCTCCTGCCTGAGATGGGAGCAACCAACATAAAACTGAGATTATTCTGACATACAGGCAGCTGAAGCTTCCCCTTTCCCTCCCCAGACTGTAGCAAATCCCTTCATGTGTCCCCACTGATCTTATGTGAGCTTAGAAGGAGTGGGATGAGGTTTGCTGAGGGGGAAGAGGCACGTGGGCCTGACTCTGTGGGAGCTCTGTGCTTACTTTTAAGGTTTGCAGGATCCTTAAGGTTAGTCTGGACCTGGCAAAGAGTATGTTGTGGGATGAACTCTGACATTCATCAGGGTGGCCACCATCATCTTTGCTTTGTTTGTGTGCTGCCTAATTGCAGTGTGGTCCTACTGTACAGCAAGACCTTCTTGGTGCCACTGCAGCTCCAGTGATGACCATGAACATAAAGCCATTTTCACAGTTCTCTGGCATTTTAGGAATTCTGGAGCTGTTGTTTGCTGACTGTGCAGCTGGAGCGTGGGAGGAAAGTAGAACCACCATGGTGGGTGTGGGAGGCCAAGGAAATATATGAAAATGGGCTCAAGGGGATGAACTTCATCCATAAAATATATGGAGCAAGTTGGACTTATACCAAGTCAGCACTACAACTGTTTTAGTCCAGTTTAAACATCATTACGGACTAGATCTACAGTGCTGTCTTGGTCAAAAGCAATGATTTAAGCCCAGCTTTGCTCTGCCACAGGAGAGGAGTTAATGACACAGGAACCAGCCTCTCTTCATCTGCTGAACTCTCATTATTTATTGTTTCAATAGACAGCACTAATATTCAACAAATAACCTTCCTGACCTTAAGTGATTGTGGTGTTCTGATCATAAATAAACTGAAAATCTGAATTCTTGATTCCTTTTTTAATTTAAAGCAGGCTAAACCCCATGGGATTTATATATTCCAGTGGCTTGAACTAAAAAGGGTTCATGCCCTGGTTTTCATCTGTAGGATAATACACTGACTTGGGGTGGAGGTATTTTCCTAATAAAGCTTTGGAGTAGCTCTAGGGTTTAGGATGAACTCCCTTTCTCCCTTCTGTGTGCCTTCCCCTGACTGTAGGTAGCTCTGGATTGAAGCAGGCTGGAGGATGCTCTGGGAAGTGCCTTGGGGTCTTTGGAGCTGGAGGATGCCACAGGAAATCTGTAACAGTGGAGGGATGTGTTCCACACTGTCTTTACTGTCTCCGTGGGATCTCTTAGGAGTGTTTATACTCCCAGAGGAATATGAAGGGATTAGAAATTCCCAGTGGAGCTGTGCCCTGCTGCGGGGCTGTGCTTTCCTGCCTTCCATCCGGGAAAAACGAGCAGCCCTTTCGCTCGGTGGGGAATTTCTTGTGGGATTTGTTGCCGTGGCCGCGTGAGCGACCAGGTGTTGGGTGTGCAGAGCCCTGGTCCCAGGGAGAGGCGTGCTGGGGAGGAGCAGCTGGGATGTGGCTTGGCCCGCTCGCCCTGGGACCTGAAGGCTTGAGGATCCCGGGCAGAGAGGAGCCTGTGGCTCCTTCCAGGATGTTTCCACGTGGTTGCCGTCGGAGTTGTGGATCTGTGACTCCTGTTCTGCTCTGTGCAGCTCTGCTGCTCAGCCCTGAGGAAAAAACACTCGCTCCTCTATCAGCACGTTTCAGTTATTAACCTGTTCCTATCTCAACCCACAGGCTTTTTCCCTTCCCTGATTCTCCTCCCTCATCCCACAGGGGAAAGAGGGACTGAAAGAGCGGCTCAGTTGTCAGCTGGGCTTAGAGCACAGCAGCCTGTCTTGTCTTTTCCAGTGATAAAGCAGGGGTTTAGGCCAAGGACCTAAATCTTGTGTTAACATGCTTCCTTTGCCCCTGCTTTCCCAGGGCAGCCACCGACCACAACGTTGACAACACCACAGCGATCCTCAGGGAGTGGCTGAAGAACGTGCAGCACCTCTACCACGATGTGGAGTGGAGACCAATGGAGCAACCCCAGTGAGTACCACAGCGAGGGGCTGACTGGTTTGCTGTTTCCAAACCAGCAGCTGTACTAGATGTCCAAACATTAAAATGTGGACTGCTTGTTTTGTGGGGTCTGTCCCATTAAAATTGTGTTCTTACAATAAAAAGGTAAGGTGAGGTCTCTGTGAAGAGGTCTCTTGACTTCAGGAAAGCAACTCATGCAGATCTTCGAAGAAAGCGTTTTCCATTCAGTTATTTAGCATCTGCAGCTGCTCTCTTTGCATGGTAAACAAACCACATCAAGAGCTACAGGGAATTAAAAGTATCATGCTTTATTTGCAAGGAAGCAGAGAAATCAGAGCCCATTCCCGTAATATGTATGAAAGCTCCGAGACATCAAATATTCAGTAAGTGCTGAGCCAGAGAACTAGATTTAATTCAGTATATTATGCCTTTGCATGACTTGCAGGACCATTGCTTTGAAATATGATGTGTTGGGTTTTTATTGCTTTAATTTTTATTTATTTTTAAGATCAGCTGTTCCTGGTTTTGTTCTGTTTTCTGTTTCTTCCATCAAGGAAAATTACATCAGTTTCCCCTTCCTTTAGGCTTGCTTTTATTTTCAAGGTCCTCAGCGCACTGGTTGGGTATTTGTGGTACAAATCCACAGGGAACTCTGGGTTTATTGACATTTTTAATCCCTTCATTGGAATTGAGTTTTCTTCCTGTCAAACTTGGCTTTTTTTAATTTCTGCCAAAAGCTTTTGCAATTCTTAGCTCCTTCCCTGGCTGGTTCAAAGTCCTGCGTTTTTGTTCCACACAGGGATCTGTTCCTGAGTTTCCTGACATATTTGTAACAAAGCCTTTGCTTTGAGAACAGAGACGTGCACACAGCTGTTGGTGACGCACTGGGGGGTCGGGGGGTCGAGTGTTGGGGTGTTTGGAGGCTTAAGAGCTGTTCCTGGGATGTGTTAACAGTTCCTAAGAATGCCCAGACCCCGGTAGAATCCGGATTGCCTTCATCTTCACATCCCAGCTTTGATGATCCTGCAGGGCTGAAGGGAGCTGGATTTGCAGCCCAGAGGGCAGATGAGTTTCTGCCAGAGGGTCAGACAGGGTAAATCAGCTGCGGTTCATTCTGGGGGGGTACCCTCTGCCGAAGGAGTTCCTGGGTTGGATGGTGCTGCTTCGCTGGGTCGTCAGGAAACACTGTGGCACTGCTTGTTCCCTGGTGCCCTCTGTGCTTATGCCAGCACAGAACTTGGAGTCATTCTCCCTCAAAACCTCTCCTGGGTTGCCTGAGGTGACTCTTAACTCTGTTTTCCTTTCGGAATGAAGGCACCAAGGGAACTCTCTCTCTTTTTTTTTTTTCTTTTTTTTTTTTTTTTGACTGGTATAAAAAGGCCCAGACATGTTTTTCAGTCAGGTTTTTTTTTATCCTTTTCTATGTCTTACCCAGAAGAAATTGGTCCAAAACATTGGCCAAGCTCCCGATTCACTCACGTGATGAAGCTGCGCCAGGCTGCCCTGCGTGCTGCGCGGGAGAAGTGGTCAGACTACATCCTGGTAAATACAGCCTTTGACTTACTAACTGCCCTCAGGCAAAAGCTTTTTCAGGTGGTCACTTGGATACCAGGGACTGTCAAAAAAAGTTTTCTCTGCGTCTAGAGACAAATTGAGATGTTGTGGGAGTCAGGGAAGCTCCCCATCTTTGCTCATCTCACTGCTGTGTCCTAGGGGCAGCTGCCTCTGGGCTTGCTGGTAACAGCAATGTGCCTTATGAAACCAAACCCACCAGTTCACTGTTTTGGGGTTCTTTTTGCCAACTGCTGACTTATAGAATTATTTAGGTTGGAAAATACCTCTAAGGTCGTTGAATCCAACCATTAACCCAGCGCTGCCAAGGCCACATCCACATGGCTTTTAAATTCCTCCAGGGACGGTGACTCCACCTGGGCAGCCTTTTCCAATGCTGGACAACCCTTTCAGGGAAGAAATTTTCCCCAGTATCAAACCTAAACCTCCCCTGGTGCAACCTGAGGCTGTTTCCTCTCATCCTGTCCCTTGTTCCCTGGGACCCCACCTCCCACCTGGCTCCCTGCTCCTGTCAGGGAGTTGCAGAGAGCACGAAGGTCCCCCCTGAGCCTCCTTTTCTCCAGGCTGAGCCCTCCCGGCTCCCTCAGCTGCTCCTGGTGCTCCAGACTCTTGCCCAGCTCCATTCCCTCCCCTGGACATGCTCTACCCCCTCAATGTCTTTCTTATCAGGAGGGGCCCAGAACTGATCCCAGGATTTCGGGTGCCTCCCCAGTGCCCTGTACAGGGGGACAGCCACTGCCCTGGGCCACGTATGCCACGTGCCTCTGGCTGCCTCCTTCGCAAGGAAGTGTCAGGGGAAGCAAATCATTGCATCTATTAACAGATTTCTTCTTCTCTTCCTCCTCTAGTTTGTTGATGCAGATAATTTACTGACCAACCCACAAACCCTGAACCTGTTGATGGCAGAAAACAAGACGCTGGTGGCACCGATGCTCGAGTCTCGCTCCCTCTACTCCAACTTCTGGTGTGGCATCACCCCCCAGGCAAGTGACCTCGTGAAGGGTGTTAGGGGACTGTGTGAGCTGCAATCTCAAAGGCTTCCTACCCTGTATCTGTGGAGAAATGGGCATTTTTTTTTCTATTCCATGGGCTTTCCCATCTGCTTCTGTAGTGTCCTCCTGAACAGAAGCTGCTGCAGCTCTTGAGGTGTGCAGGGATGTTGTTAACCTGTGTGTTAACATGTGATGCAGTCCCAATAACTACAGGAAAAATACTGATATGCAGACCAGAATGTTTTTTAAGGTGGTTCCATGTGTTTCTGTAATGGCCTTAAAAGTCTTGGTGCATAATTTTAGGCTAATTTTCCTGTAGAGTGATGCTAATCCGAGAGGAGTTGGCTTTTCTTTCCACAGCTCTCCATTGTGTATAAGTTATTTTTCTCACTTATAAACAGTTTAAAAACACCCTTTAGCTTGTAGGGAGTGTGTGTGCTGAGGTGTGTATGTAAAACTGGTACTGGTGCTGAGCCTAAAAAAGTCAGCTTCGTGTTACCTTTTCAAACCTCAGAGAGTATCAGACACAAAAATATCATATGGTAGAAATAGAGTTATTTTAAAGCCAGCATGAGGTTGAGCTGTCACTTTACAAGCTGACCTACATCACTGTGGTGTGTACCTGCCTGGTGGGTAAGTCCCCACCCAGTCACTTGCTGGATCCTGCCCAGTGGGATGAGGGAGCAAATTGGAAAGGCAAAAGCAGGAAAAAAACCCAAACGAACCCAAAAGCATGGGTGGAGATAAAGATAATTTAATACTGAAGAGGAAAAAAAAACCCAAACAAATGATACAAAATCAGCACTATCCAGGCTGCTTTAAAGAAAATCACTGTGTACAACCAAACCCAGTAGAGTCACCTTGTCCATAAAAGGGCTTTGCTACAGAAGGCAGATCTGTTGTCACAGAGTTTCTTTGCCTTTTTTTCCCTTGATATGTTCTTGATAAAGCTCTGCATGGGCTTTCCAAGGCAGTCAGGCTGAGACAGGAACTGTAATTAGTGCCTTTTCTCCTAGGTAAGCCTCCCAGCTTTTTACCTGTTCTCCAGTCTGCTGCTGACCTGTGTACTGACATCCTTTGAGGAGTCAGGATCCTAAGCTGTGTGTCTTCTGGAAGAGCAAAAGAGTGTGTATTCTCTTGCAAATTTTTCCCTGATTGCCTTGGAAAGCTTAAGGATTTCCTTCTTAATTCCATGCCTGAGTCTTGCTTCCTTATTCATAAAGCTACTGCACAGACAAATGTGTTTAATCCTGAGCTTCCCTGGGGCAAGCTCCACATTCCTGCCCTTCCCTACTCTCTTGTTATTCCAGAGACCTAATCTGACATTTATTGTTATTACTGCTGGAGTGAAATAAAGAGCAAACTCAATTTTCCCATTTCCTCTATTTATCTGGCACAAAACATCATTATTACTTCGCAGTGTTAGCAGGGACACAAGTAGGGATCAGAAGCAGGATGAAAACATAACAACTGTACTGGGTCAGAGGAAAGGTCCATCTGATAGTGACAGTTCCCTGCAGATGCAAAAAAAGTGAGTGATACTTCCCCAAATTACTTCTCTATCCCCTGGCAATCCCCTTCTGGTTTTTTGAGGAATATCCTTGTCTTTAAATCTCTCAAGGTTTTTTTTCTTCTCAAAGAATCACTGTCTGAATCTGGTTTTTGGCACCTACACCATCTCGTGGCAAGGAGTGCCACAGTTCAAACTAAGTGATCGAATAAAAACAGCAGAAAAAGGTTCTGAACTTTCCAAACTCTTGGGAAGTAAATATGGAAACAAGAAAAGGGGAGTGGGGAGGTGTGTTTCCTTGTTTCAGTTTTTGTTTTAAAGGGGAGATAGACATTTCCTAGCGAAGGTATTGAGTGTCTTTAAGGTTTTTAAGGCTAAGTCCTGGGTCAGCCATGTTTTCCACTGAGGTAAATCAGCACTGCTCCACAGGCTGAAGTGGATCTCTGCCACGTGCACTCCCTCAGCCCTACCTCCCCAGTAGGAAGTTTCCATCATTACCAGCATTAGCTGAGAAAAGGAGTGGGAAAAACCTTGCAGCAAATGCATCTTGTAGAATTGGGTGGGGGGGAAAAAAAAAAGCCGCTCAAGTGAACAGCAAAGTTGCTCTTTTAACTTCTTGTTTCCTCTTAGTTGCTGCTCTTTGTTTCTGTGCACAGTCCCAGGGCTTGGTGTGCTCAGCCTTGCTCTCCCAGGGGACCTGGGGAGGGAATAACAGCTGGAGCATGCCCTGAAACACGGCCTCCCTCCGGCACTGAGCCACGGCAGGCCAAACCCAGCTCCAGACAGCCTGACATTTAGCTGTCACGGAGCAAACCTTGGGAGAGAGAGCTCGGCAACAGCGCGGATGAGCTGGAGTCTTCCTTGACTACCCGTGACTTATGAGCAGCGAACAGCCCCAGCACTCCGGGGCGACTGACTGGAGGAGGAAGGTTTAGTTTCCACAGTCTTTCACCTGTGGGTGTTCTTGGATGTCTGTTAAAGGTTGGATGTGTTAACCCTTCCTTTGGCTGGTCAGGTCTCTACCCACGCGCTCCTTTCCATGGCAGGTTGGGATTTCTGGTCCTCAGAGTGTGGTCAGAAGGTGTTTGAAGGGCAGGGGGGAGGGTGACAGATACATAAACAGACAAATGCACCACACCATGCTTCTGCACAGCTCAGAGTAGAGTGACTCTGCCATGATTTTCTCAGCCATTGCCTGGATGCTCATGGGAAATATAACATAAACGGAGCTTTAACTTCTTTTAGTGACTCATCATTTCTGTAAGGCCCGGAATCTGCTCTGGATTCAGCCATCCAGATGTCAAATTGGTGTTTCAGGATTTTCTTTCTGGAGGAATTTAGTGTCTTTATTTCCAAATCTGATGGCTTTAGCCATTTGAACTGCACACTGTGGGTACAGAGAATTACCCATGAGCTGATTAAAGCCGGACAGGCTCAGGAGTGAATACTAAACCTGCTTGCCCCGGGATGGAGGAAGCAGGGATTCTCACACAGCTGATGGAAACTGAGATGTTGCCTTCACTGCAGTGACACAAACGATTTTTTTAAGGCCTTGGTCAGAATTAGTTTGCAGCTCCTGTTCTGTGAGACACTGAGTGGCCTTTGTGCCTGATGAACGTGGATGCTCAGGCTCAGCAGCTCTGTGCAAAAAAGAGGTTTTTGAAGAGCCAGGAGAACACAGTGTGAGGTTTGAAGGTCCATTGCAGGGGAATTTTGCAGTGGAAAGTTTTGGGTCTCCAAGAACTGCTAAAAAGGAAAGAGAAGGTCAGTCTTTAACTTTTGGGATGGAGACTGTTTCTAAATACTTGACTGAGCTGTTTTCAAATGGGAGATGCTGAGAAAGCTGACAGTTGAGCCCTGATCAACCTCTGCTGGGAAGAGCTCAGGGTGAGAACTTCTGCCAAGGAGCATCTCTGAGTCAGGAATCTCTCAAGCTGCTCCCTCTTTGTGATTTCAGGGCTATTACAAAAGGACCTTGGAGTATCCCCTGATTCGGGAATGGAAGAGGATGGGCTGTTTTGCTGTCCCCATGATTCATTCCACGTTCCTCATTGACCTGAGGAAGGAGGCCTCCACCAAGCTGATGTTCTACCCCCCCCATCAGGATTACACCTGGAGCTTTGATGATATCATGGTCTTTGCCTTCTCCAGTCGCCAGGCAGGTATGTCTGGAGCTTTTGCTGGGCAGGGTTCACTGTAGAGACACACAGACCTCTGCTGTGAGTTCACAGGCCAAAAGACCTGTGTTGAGTTCAGGGGGGGGTTCAGACACTGCTCCCTTTCCTCTTTGGGATCTGGTCAGGGATAACCAGCACAAGTGACTGGACAGGCAGTTTTGGGTTGCAGCTGGCTTCAGAGGATGTGGGAGCTGTTCTTGGCATGGGGGGCAATGTTTCAGAGACAAAATGTGTGGCTTCCACCCATGGTTTGTGTCACAGCAGGGAGACAGAGGTGAGAGTGGAAGATGTTGTGAAGGCTGTAGGGGAGGTATCTAAAGTCACCGCTTCCAGAAGATCCACGAGGAAAGGGGTGAGGGGAAGAGACCCTTCTTAAATTACAGAATGGTTTGTGTTGGAAGGGACCTTAAAGCTCATCTCGTTCCAACCCCCTGCCATGGGCAGGGACACCTTCCACTAGACCAGGTTGCTCCAAGCCCCGTCCAAGCTGGATTGGAACACTTGCAGGGAGAAGAAATCTTGTGCAGGCAAGAGCCAGTTAGAGCTGGTGTGAGAGCAGTAAAATCTCATGTTGTGTCAGGGGTACTTTGTGGGAACACAGAGCACTGGGGTCCCTGGGGCACAACGGGGACACCACTCTGGCCAGTACTGGGATCAGGTTGTACTGGACAGTGGGAGGGTTTCAGTTAGCCCTGAAATACAGGGGTCTCTTCAGCCAAGTCACAACCTCCATGTCCTCTTCCTTTGACTGGAATGGCTGTTGATGTTTGCAGAGAGCTCCAGGTGTCTCCGAGACATCATTGTCCCTTAAGTGCCTGGTGCTGCTGCTGTTTGTACTTGTGGTGAGGATGTTTAGTCCCATTTATTTTTGGAGAGTGGATCTCATGAATATTCTGTCTCCGGCGAAGTCCAGGCTGGCAGGCGTGTGTGCAGCAGTGTTGCAGCTGAAAGGAACTCCCAGGAAGGACATTAATGTCATGGCCAACTGTGTTGAAAAGGGGACAGTTGCTGAGGTGAATTAGCAGGAAAAAGTCGTGTATGGGTCCCCTGAGTGATGTGCAGTTGGTGCTACCTGTCCTCTGTAAAAGAGGTTACAGTAAGCAAGAAGAGCTGCTCTTTGGGGGACAGCCAGGCAGAGAGAAAGCCAAGGGAAGAAGGATTGTTGTTGTTGGCAGTTGTTCTGCAGAGAAGGCAGGCTGAGACTGCCTTCCCACCATTCCCAGACCAGTGCAGCAGCCACCAGCTGTCTGTACCTTCCCTTTTAGGGGTGTTTCTGATTGGAAGGTCTTGACAGCACCAAAAAAAGGTGGTGTTTTCTTGGCAGACCGAGCAGGGCATTTTTAAAATCAGCTTTGAGAGGATGAGGAGCATCAAATAAGACAAATTATGGAGGAGAGGCAGCAAGAGTTGAAAGAGAGGAGCCCTTGGGAGGCAGAGGTGAGATGTGAACTTGCAGAGCGATTTCGTGGTCCTGACTTTCAGACTCAGAACATTGGTATAGAATCACAGCATCAAGATCACCAAGATCTCCAAGTCCAACCACTCCCCCGGCACTGCCAAGCTCACCACTAACCCGTGTCCCCAAGTGCCATGTCTTGGCTCCAGATGAGAACTGAGGTTTGAGGCTGGAGGGCAAAGCAGGCTGCTTCAAATCTATCCCCCCACGCCTTCCCTGTGACAGCTCTCCCAGAAGTGCAGCATCCCACCAGTGTGGTAAGGGCAGTGCATTAGCTCCAGCTGCTTCAGAAATATTTCAGGGATTCAAATCCCTCATTTTTTCCTTCCATCCTAGAGCATTTTAGCTTTTTCCAGGACTGACCCATGGCATGAAAGGCTTTGCTTCAGCTGTCTGGCCCGTTGATCTGCTCAGATTGTTGGCTTGTGTCCTGGGCTGAGTTTTGTCACCCAGGATAAAAGGATGACAGAATCTTTCAGAAATGTGAAAAATGCGTGGGCTTTGAGGTAGACTTCTCTTTGGAGTAATTTCAGTTCCCCGAAGTCATAAATAATGTTGGCTTTTGTTGAGGGCGAGTACTGGGCTTAATGCCTCAGATCAAGCCATTGATTTCCAACAGGGAATCTACTGCTGGAAGCAGCTGTTTTGTGATGCTTCAGAGAGATGGTCCCACTTCTGCTGAGAGAACGTGGCCTGTGGTGGAAGTCCTGACTCTGAATAAAAGCTCAGTGTGGATGTGGTTTTGCCAGCACTGGACTCTGTAGAGCCCCTTGCACTCCCAGGAGAGCATTTGAGCCAGGCTGATCAGCCTTCCAGTGCCCAAAGGGGCTTCAAGAGAGCTGGAGAGGGATTTTGGACAAGGACCTGGAGTAAGAGGACAGGGGAGAATGGCTTCAGACTGATAGAGGGCAGGGTTAGATGGGATATTGGAAAGAAATCCTTCCCTGTGAGGGTGGGCAGGCCCTGGCACAGGTTGCCCAGAGAAGCTGTGGCTGTCCCTGGATCCCTGGAAGTGTCCCAGGCCAGGTTGGATGAGCCTTGGAGCAACCTGGGCTGGTGGAAGGTGTCCCTGCCCATGGCAGGGGGTGGAATGAGATGAGCTTTAAGGTCCCTTCCAACCCAAACCAGTCTGGGATCTCCTGAGCTGCCTTTCAGCCTGAGGCTCTGAAGCCCTTGAGCAGCCAGCAGGAAGGTCCAGTCACATGGATGTGGAGGAAATTTAGGTTGCTTAATTACGGGTTTAGGGCATGGCTGTGAATCCTGGGCACTGCTTGTAAAACGTAATAATAATTCAAATACCTGTAGTTTTTCTGTAGCGCTCATCCAATTTTGTTATAAAAACAGAGCTGGAGAGAGAGTCACTCTCTCCATTTTATGGGAGCTTTACCTATATGGTAACTTTATGGTAGCTTTTATCCCAGAAAGAACAGGAACACTGGCGCGAATCTGCGCAGATTAAGTGTGTTTAAGCCAGCGGAAGGTAAGAACAGAGATCAGTGAGCCAGATAAGATTAGTTGATTAGATCAGTGCCAAATCCATTAATGTCAGCAGGTAGTGTTTTTTCATTCTGCCATTTACCTAAATTGCAGCTGACAGCTGAATGTGTTTTGGCAAGTAGCGTAGCCAGCAATTGACTTGCAGAACTTAAAATGAGAGAAACACTGGGGTCATTAGTGCCGACAATTCCGCTCTGCTAAAAATACCAGGAATTAGGGGAACTAATAGATGAAAGCATCAGCACACCAGGTAGTGTCTGCTTTTCATTTATTTCCTAGAGGGAGGGGGGTGGTTGTCCTTGTTCCATTAAAAAAAAAAGAAAAAGGCTTTTTTTTTGGCCAGTTGTGTGGGTTCTAACAGCTCTGATTGGGGTTAGATAATGAAGGACTTTAGCAGAACTCAGTGAGAAACAACGGAAATACTTTCCTTGGCTTCTCTCTATGTGGCTTTTGAGTGTGTTGCCTGATGTGACATCAGGCCCAGTGCTGCCACAGTTACAGCCAGTGGTGAGCAAATCCTTGTCATCCCAGATCCTGAGGCTGGGACACTCCCAGGGAACAGGCAGTGGGTGGGTCTCTTCCTTGCAAAGGAACCCGCTCCTAGGACAGCCTTTGCAGCTTCTCTTTGTCTCCTCCCTCCACAAAGCAGATGCAAAAGCTTTTGAGTAGAAGAATGTTATGTTACCACCTCTGTTTGAAAGCATCTGTTCTTGCTGGAGTATCTCCCTACGGTTGTCCTCTAAACCTTCAGGGCACAATAAAAAAATAGTCTTGGAGAGGAAAGGACCACGTTTGGTGGTTGACTTAGCACTTCCAAGATGGTTGTCATACATATTCCTCAAAGTCCTTTGCTGGCACAGGTGAAAATGTTGCCTTTATTTTCTAGCCGAAGCAAAAGGAAGCAGTGATAAAGAATAGGATGGTTTGGTTCAGAAGGGACCTTAAAGCTCATTTCATTCTACCCCCTGACGTGGGCAGGGACACCTTCTGCTAGCCCAGATTGCTCCAGGCCCCATCCAGCCTGACCTGGGACACTTCCAGGGATCCAGGGGCAGCCACAGCTTCTCTGGGCACCCTGTGCCAGGGCCTGCCCACCCTCACA